>JARQOC010000002.1:55291187-55514409 GCA_033576535.1 Allobates femoralis | reverse complement strand
CACACAGTATGATATCACCACAGTCCCCCACACAGTATGATGTCACCACAGTCCCCACACAGTATGATGTCACCACAGTCCGCCACTCAGTATGATGTCACCACAGTCCCCACACAGTATGATGTCACCACAGTCCCCACACAGTATAATGTCACCACAGTCCCCACACAGTATGATGTCACCACAGTACACCACACAGTATGATATCACCAGTCCCCCACACAGTATGATATCACCACAGTCCCCCACACAGTATGATATCACCAGTCCCCCACACAGTATGATATCACCACAGTCCCCAACACAGTATGATGTCACCACAGTCCCCACACAGTATGATATCACCACAGTTCCCCACACAGTATGATGTCACCACAGGCCCCCACACAGTATGATGTCACCACAGTCCCCCACACAGTATGAAATCACCACAGTCCCCCGCACAGTATGAAATCACCACAGTCCGCCATATAGTATGATATCACCACAGTTCCCCACACAGTATGATGTCACCACAGTCCCCCACACAGTATGATGTCACCACAGTCCCCCACACAGTATGAAATCACCACAGTCCCCCGCACAGTAAGAAATCACCACAGTCCCCCGCACACTATGATATCACCACAGTCCTCCCCACAGTATGATATCACCACAGTCCCCCACACAGTATGAAATTGCCACAGTCCCTCGCAAAGTATGATATCACCACAGTACCCCACACAGTATGATGTCACCGCAGTCCCCCACACAGTATAATATCACCACAGTACCCCACACAGTATGATGTCACCGCAGTCCCCACACACAGTATAATGTCACCACAGTCCCCACAACAGTATAATGTCACCACAGTCCCCACACAGTATGATGTCACCACAGTACACCACACAGTATGATATCACCAGTCCCCCACACAGTATGATATCACCACAGTCCCCCACACAGTATGATATCACCAGTCCCCCACACAGTATGATATCACCACAGTCCCCAACACAGTATGATGTCACTACAGTCCCCCACACAGTATGATATCACCAGTCCCCCACACAGTATGATATCACCATAGTCCCCCGCACAGTATGATATCACCACAGTCCCCACACAGTATGATATCACCAGTCCCCCACACAGTATGATATCACCACAGTCCCCCACACAGTATGATGTCACCACAGTCCCCCACACAGTATGATGTCACCACAGTCCGCCACTCAGTATGATGTCACCACAGTCCCCCACACAGTATGATGTCACCACAGTCCCCCACACAGTATGATGTCACCACAGTCCGCCACTTAGTATAATATCACCACAGTCCCCCACACAGTAGGATGTCTTCACGGTCTGGGCAAATTCACAGTCTGGACAAACCTTGACGACTTTCCCTCTGAGTCTTGTAATGACTTTGATTAGAAGTTGTCATGCGGCAACTTAAACCTGTGAAGGAAACCAGAATAAAAGCTGTTTTCTACTTTTGCAATGAAAAAATGTGTTTACAGTTTGCTACTAAGAAGTTTATTTCGTGAATACAGGTGAGACAGAAAGTTGACATATTCCTTCTCTTCCTTCTATGGTTTATTCAGGGTTTTTCTCAAGTTTAGGTCAGACGATGACATTTGAAATAATACTTGTTTTCCTACATATTTCTGAAAACCTATGTTTGTTTGTCATTTAGAACTCAGTGATGGAAAGTGCACGAGTCAGGATAGCCTTCTGCTATGTGTCTAGTCTGTGATGCTGTTAAAGATGTTACATATTCAGTTCTATACAGTTTGGGTTCCTTTAGTAAAATTAAAAATGTAATGAAAAGTCAATCTCATTTTACCATATAAAGTCTATCACAGATTATTAGAGATAAAAAAAACGTAAAAATTTAAGAGATTTAATAATAAAATATCCATAGCATACACAATGGGTTTCGGCTAAAAAGTCTTAAAGATGACCTGTCACCCCCTGGTGCATGGCAAACTAAATGCAGCACTGAATGCAGCGTGTCTGCTGTATTCAGGGAAGGGGTCCCCATCGCTCTAGTCCCCTGTAAGCTTTACAAAGGACTTTAGAAAGGACTTTGTGCCAGCAGCCAGGACCTCTTAATTAGATCCCACCCAGGGGACCTCTTAACTGTAAGGCTTCTAAAGTCTTTTTTTAAGCTTACAGGGGGGCTAGAGCCATGGGGGATCCCTTCCCTGAATGCAGCAGACACGCTGCATTCAGTGCTGCATTTACTTTGCCATTCACCAGGGGGGGGGGGGTGACAGGTCCTCTTTAATAACCTTTTCCTTTTTTACATAATTTGCTATATATAACAAATAATAGTGCAATATATAAGAACAAATCACTGTGTGTGGTATGGATAAAATATTATTATATTATTATTATTATTATTATTATTATTATTATTATTATTACTATAAAGTTTTTTCTATGTCTAAAAATTTTTATTGAAGAAGATATACTTCACCTTTGAATGTCCTTCCATTTGGGGATTTTCATTGAGGCGCTATTACACAGATTTCTTCCTTCGTCACTCTCCCGTGTGTGGATCTTTATTGGAGATAAACTGCACAGCCATCCGTGAAAGCTGCATACCATCGGTGAGAACCCCAGAAATATCTTGTGTCTTACATATGTATATAAGCTTGGATCAGGTGAGTGTATCCTGCCAGGTTACCAGGCGATTTCTACTCTTAGATCGGCGCCGTGTGTGTCCCTCTTTTCTTCTCTTGCAGAGTCATTGTCTACTTTGTAATGTATCTTATCAGACAAATTTGCTTCTTTCTCTGCCAAAATGTTTCAGTCATTATCGAAATGATCAATTCTGGGGTAAAATCTGTAGTGAGTGAAGACTTTCCCATTACTGAGATAGGAGATGGTAGTTGTTACTGATGGTGAGGACTCTACACTTGGTAAATGGCTTTATCTTGTCTCTATTGAGAGTAAAAGGTTGTTAGGGTACCGTCACACTTGGCGACACACCAGCGATCTCGACAACGATACGACTTGGTAGGGATGGCTGGTGCTTCGCTATGTGGTCACTGGTGAGATGTCAAACTGTCAGATCTCACCAGCGATGCAGTAACGATTCGGAATGATACGGCGGTCGTTGGGACCCGTTTCTCAGACCTGTAGTATTGAGGTCATTGTCCCTGTCAAACATGCCGATGCATGCTGCCTAGCGGGACCTCAATGATCAAAAAATGGTCCAGGCGACTCTGACATGACCAGCGATCTCACAGCAGGGACCTGGTCACTGCTAAGTGTTAAACATAGCGAGATCGCTGGTGAGTTCGCTGTTACGTCACCAAACTTGGGACTCAGCAGCGATCTCGCTAGCGATCTCACTTAGTGTGACGGGGGCTTTAGAAGTTACAGTATGCACAATGTTTGTTCCTGGCTTCCAACTGCAATATTTCAACTGCTTATGTTCAAAGACTGTGGAAAAACAACTACATTCAGCACAAACTTTGATTTTATGACCACAGCCTAGAAAAATGTCATATTTATTGTGACCAAAAAGGAAATTACACTATGTGACAAATTTTTATTTTATTTTGTTCCTGGGTACAAATTTGGTTTTCCTAAACTGTTATGCCTAAAACAAATAGAAAATAGTTGTTGTTCCACAAATACTTTGCTTCTGTGATCAGGACAATGACATTTTGAAATTTGTGTGTTTTCGGGAAAATTCTCAATTCACATTCTATACTGAGACAATGTCATTTTCCTGGTTACAGAAGCAAAGTTTTGTGGAACAACAACTATTTTCTATTTGTTTTAGGCATAATGGGTTAGCAAAACTTGGCACTGGTAATCTTGGGATGTACACTGGAGCTAGCTATAGGGTCGGTGCGAGTTGCTGCTATAGGGCGCAATTGGGAAAAGATAAACTTTAAAAACAATTAAGATAATTCATAATCTTTAAAAATATATTTATATCTAAATATACGTGATTTGTCTATGACACTAGTCCTTGGAGGAGTGGGTGTCCTATATTACGGGTCCAAATTGTGTTGCTGTTGTGCTGGTTTTCTTATTTAGTTTTTGCCAGCTGGTTAGGACACTATAACAATATAATAAGATGATATGAGATATGAGTATTGTATTTTTCTTTTGTGAGTTATCGTTGTGCCTGCAGTTAATAAATCCACTTACCTCTTGAGGGTAATCTTTGGTGTGGACTAGTGATGAGTGAGTACCGCAATAATCGGACTCCCTATACTCGCAACGAGTAGGTCCCGGTACTCGGTACTCGTTGCGAGTATAGCGAGTCCAATGGCAGTGAATGGGCGGGCGAGTACTTTCGCAGTGTATCTATACACTGCGAAAGTGCACTAAAAGTGAATAAAAGTTGTTAAAAAATAAAAAAAATCATACTCAGCTATATGACGCCTGCATCGGGACCGGCAAAGAAGACATCTGATCAACGACAAGGACCTGCGAGTCTGACAGCCAATCAGATGGCCAGACGTCACAAACCATGTGATCACTACCAGCCACCTGATTGGCCAGATTGCCAGGTCATTGATGCACATTCAAGACCTGGCAATCTGGCCAATCCGGTGGCTGGTAGCAATCAGGTGGTTTGTGACGTCTGACCATCTGATTGGTCAGATCGCTACCAGCCATCTGATTGGCTGTCAGACTTTCAGGTCCTTGATGTTGATCAGATGTCTTCTTTGCGTCAGATAGTTGAGTATGATATTTTTTTATTTTTTAACAACAATGTCAAAGGTCGGGAAGTGGTTAACTAATAGAATCGTTGAATTGAGTATAAAACTGGGTCTATTCTAATTGCCAGCCAATATGGGGATATCATTGTTGACTTAAAATGGTTCTCGGCCATTATAATTTTGATGACCTATTCCTACTATAGATTACTAAAAGGGCTGTCCAGCCTAAATCTAGCAATATACAGTGCTCTATGTGTCATGCTATGTGATTGCAGACTTGTGAATCCTCAAATCGCATGTACATTGTGCTGTGAGTATTCAATGATGTCAGAGCCGGGAATGGCAATCATGTGGACACAAGTATACAATATGTATACTCCCAGCAAGAATATGACTTTTTTTGGCCCCACCCAATATACTTGCATTGAGCAAGGGCGTGCCCATCTAGTCATATTATGGCCTGGAGTATTCATATGTCATACTTGGAGTCATGGGTCTGCCGTTCCCGGTTCTGACACCGGTGAATCTTCGCAGTATATATGAATTGAAGATTCACAAATAGAGCAACTGCAGATTTATTGATTTGGACCGGGCAACCCCTTTATTAACCTACAGTAGGAAAAGGTCGTAGGAAAAGGTCATCAATATCACAATAATGGAGAACCCCTTTAAGTCAACAATGCTATCTGCATATTACGTGACAGTTAGCATCTTTCTCTATATTTTGCAACCCTATAAATATGAAGACAAAATTTAGACTTGAGTCAACTATTCTAGCATTTTTTAGGTTAATATTTTGAGTTTTGTAAACTCTAAAATTATTGAAAGCCTACAAACTTATGTAGATGCTGAATACTGATGTTACATAATTGCATACGGTAACCTCTAACAACCTTTTACTCTCCGTAGAGGCAACATCAAGCCATTTACCAAATAAAGAGTCCTCACCAGAACAAAGTAAATGTGATCCTTCCACGTAGAATATTGTGTCGGCTTTAATAAAGTCAGAATGATATTCAGGACTGGGGGCACAGAGGAACAATCTTTTATACTTTCAATAGGACTGTACAGAACAGCAAGCCAAAGTATACAATTTCATTTTCTACGCAATAATTGGCAAACAACGTTGATTTACTGACACTTAAAATTCATTATGTACATTTCAAGTAGAGAAAATGTAAAGCAAGACAACATAAGATTTCTTTGTACTTATAATGAAAGTATAATGAAAGTGCGGAGAGGCTGCTATGCATAACATTAACATATCTACTGGAAGCTGCAGCGCCTTGCTTTCAAAATAATACATGCAGATACGGTGCGTCTAACATATTGGTTTCACATACAAAACAGTCAAAAAAGTCAAGGATAAAGGTTATGCATTTCAATATAATAGAGAGACTCTTTCTACATTCACATCAGGGCAGTATGAGCTGAGTAGCGCACATTACTTACACATTTTATTCGTTCTCAAAAGTAAATAAAGCAATAAAAAAATAAAAATTATGCAAAATATAAAAAGTGACAAAAATGAAATAAACAAGAGGGGGGGTTTAGTGATATTAATGCAAGGTACAGTGCATGGTGTTCCATGAGTTGCAAAAGTATTCTGCCTTCTTGACAATTTTTCGCTAACTCACAACCCAGCATGTCACTATTGTTTTTGAGGGTTTCCATCAGTTCATGTAAAGAACATGTCTAAAATTCTGAGCATTTCATTTTCTTTTTATTGTGAAGCAAAGAATAAACAGGACAAAATATCTGAAAACCTCAGTGTGCATAACTATTCCCCCCCACCCCCATAGTCGGTACTTTGCAGAGCCTCCTTTTGCAGCAATTACAGCTGCAAGTCACTTTGGAGAAGTTTCTATGAGCTTTCCACGTCTTGCCATTGGAATATTTGTGTGGAGCCCACTGGGACGGGGTACTCGGTGCCGGACCGGGGTACTACTGGGGGATGTCACGGCGGTCCTGGTCCGGACCGTGTCCCGGGCCCGCACAATAAAATGGGGGGTTATTTACAGGGGATTTGTCACTCGTGACGCCACCCACTATATGCGGCCAGTAATGGGGCCGCCGCTGCTGCAGAACCTCCGGGGATGATGGGATAGCAGCTTGGATAGAATAGTTCCTATGGGCAGAACTGGGTTCCCCGGGGCAGTGGTAGTAGTAGTTAAAGTCTGTGAGGATAGTTATTGATGCTGCAGGAGAGTAGGGGTAGCAGTAGAGATGATGAGAGTAGAGGTAATCGCAGTATATGAGGGCAAGTGGGGCTTCAGTATAAGGATCACACACACTCACGGTTTCTGTTGTTTTCCAAGTCTTTACTTGCAGATGGTATAACACAGTATTGTCCACGGAGTCTGTACCAGGTTGCTCCCACCCTGACCGGGTCCTTGGCTTCCTACTTAAGCGCTGTGTGTGGCCCTGCTGCTGCTTGTAACTATACTGCTGGCCCTGTCTCTGCTCACGGGTACCAATATGCTGGGCAACTTGAGTCCTCTGTGTCACTGACCCCTCCGTGTTGCTTTGCTATGGTGCTGTGAAGATGGTGGACCATCACTATGCCGGTGTTTACTGTCCTGTCTGTCTCAGGCACAGCCTCGGATCTGGTATCCGTCTTAAGCGCCTCCCCGGGGTCAAGTTTTTGGGGTAACTCTTTATCCCGGGTATGTTCCTCTGTTCCTCTGTCTCCTCTCCTCAGACCTCTCAGGACCTCCACCGACACTTGACTCTGCTCCTGCTCCAGACTAAACTAAACTGAACTAACTGTCACTCTTGCTCTGTGGTAAACAACTTAGCTCCTCCCACTAGTGCAGGTGCCACCTAAGCTCCTCCCACTTTCTAGTGTAATGTTGTGTGGGGATTAAACCTGTGTTGATGTTTCTGTGGCAATTTAACCCTTGGGGTGCCACATTCCCCCTTAGTTAAAGACAGTACTCCGGGACTGTGGAACAATAAAGAACAAACAATTAATACAATTAATATTTACAAAGACTTAAAAGTAAAAATCACAAAAATCACTAAACTTCAAAAACGGTCCAAAAATTCAAAAAACAGTCCTTCCGGGGGTTTAGTCTTTTGCCTCCGGGCTGATGAATATATACAAGAAAGTTTATACCACAACCAGTCCGTGGTAGTATGGTCCATTAAAAAATAAAATAAAAGGAAAAAGTTTTAAGAATATGCAAAACGTTCATACAGGAAAGTCTCTGTAGGTACTGGGCTTTTTTTTTTTACGTTGCATTAACTATGTACATTTGTTTACCGGGTTCAATTTATATTTACACAAACATATTTATATTTTACAGTTAACTTGACCTTTTAATCCCTATACCTAGCTGGTAACTGACCTCTGGTACTACGCTCGGATCTGCGTTAAAACGGGTATACTACTTGCATGTAGCCTATTGGTGCTGGTAGGCATGTACCTATTTGTAGTGTTTGGTACTATGTTAGATGAAGATCTGACTGTAGGACTGGCAAGCTCACTGGGACCAGGAATTTGTTCTTCCTCTACGGGTTCTACTTCCAGTTCTTCAGGTCTTGGGACTTCTTCAGGTAACACAGGTTCTGGTGTTGGTTCCACCATTGAAGGGAATGCAATCATTGGTACGACAACTGCTCCATGGTAATTTGGCCATGTTTTAGGGAAATCTCCTAGTACCGTGTGGATTACTTCTTCTTTTTCTTTAATAGGTTGGACCTGTACGGGTTCTATGACTTCAGGTGTATTCAGTGTTTCAGGACACAATTTTAGCTGATCACGAGATACGACTTGTGACGTTTTTCCTTCATCTTTGCTTATCAAACAGGTTTTAACATTGTCTAGGTTAGATGGTAAGACTGTGCATGGGACGGTTTCCCACTGATTATCCAGTTTGTCAGTGCGTCTCTTTCTCTTGAGAACTTGATCACCTTCTTGTAATGGCATTGCTTGAGCATGTTTGTTAAAAGTTTTCTCTTGTCTTGCTCTTGCTTGCTGAAGATTTTTCTCTACACATTCTTGAACTTGTTGATACTGTTTCTGACGTTGGGTATTCCAATCTGATTCTTCTTCTACTTCTGTATCTGGTTTTACGATTCCCATTTCTAGATCAATTGGTAATTTACCGGGTCTTGCACGCATAAGGTATGCTGGAGTGCAGTTTGTAGAACTCACGGGGACATGGTTGTATAAGTCTACCAAGTCAGGTAATTTATCTGGCCACTGGTTTCTTTCTGATTCTGGTAAGGTCTTTAACAGCTCAATTACAAAGTGATTCATCTTCTCGCATAAACCATTTGTTTGGGGATGATACGTTGTTGTGTAGATCTTCTTACAACCGTACATATTGCAGAATTCCTTGAATAGTTCTGATTCAAAAGCTGGACCTTGGTCTGCAAGGACTTGTTCTGGGTAACCATGTGGTCTACAGAAATGCGTCTGGAATGCTTTTGCTGCCGTCTTCGCTGTCAGATCTTTGACTGGTACCACCACTAAGAAGCGTGAGTAATGGTCCACGATGGTTAAGGCATAGACATAGCCTGACCGGCTTAGTGACAACATGACGTGGTCTAATGCGACTAGCTCGAGTGGCTGCTTGGTTACTATTGGTTGAAGCAGAGCTTTCTGTGGATCTTTCCTTCTGAGGTTGCATGCATCTTCTGCACCATAGTTCAAAGGATTTTCTCATGCCAACCCAATAAAATCTTTCTCTCAGGATCGCTTCTAACTTCTTCCATCCAAAATGACCTGCACCGTCATGATAAGCTTCTAAGACCATTTGAGTGGCTCTCTTGGGCACGATTATCTGCCAGACTAGTTCATGCGTTTTAGGATTGGTATACGTTCTGCAGAGCTTCCCTTGATGTAGAAACAACTTGCCTCTATCTTTCCATAGCTGTATAGCTTTAGCTGGGGCATTCTGATCAGGGTATGCGCGTTGTTGCGTAAGCAGTTCTTTCACTAGCTTCACGGCTGGATCATTATCTTGGGCTTCAGCCCATCCGTAGTGTCTTAACAGGTTAAGATTTACTTCCTGCTTTCTTTGGTAGGCGCCGGGTTAATAATCTTGTACCTTTGAACGATGAAAGGCCGGTAGTTCAATCTCTTCCAACTCTTCCGGTTCCTCTTCCACGTCTTTCAGGTGCGGCATCCGTGACAAGGCATCTGCGTTCCCGTTCTTGCGACCTGCTCTGTATTTGATGACAAAGTTGTAATTAGATAGCCGGGCTATCTATCGCTGCTCCAGAGCTCCTAGTTTCGCTGTATCCAGGTGAGTCAACGGGTTGTTATCCGTGTAGATGGTGAATTCTGCACCTGCCAAGTAATGTTTAAAACGTTCAGTCACAGCCCAAACTACTGCCAGTAGCTCTAACTTGAAGGAGCTGTAGTTCTCGGGATTTCTTTCTGTAGGCCGGAGCTTCCTACTTGCAAAGGCAATAACTCTTTCTTTGCTTCCTATCATCTGTGATAATACTGCTCCCAGTCCAACGTTGCTGGCATCCGTGTATAGAATGAAGGGTTGATGGTAATCAGGGTATGCCAGGATCTCTTCTCCCGTCAGTGCACTTTTCAGCTTATTGAAGGAATCTTCTCTTTCCTCATGCCACCGTGTCAGGAAATTACAGGATGAAGTCTTCTTTGATCGTCCTACTAGAATGTCTTGCAGAGGAGCTGCTAGCTTCGTGAATCCTCTGATAAATCTTCTATAATAGCCTACCAGGCCCAGGAATTGCCTCACTTCTTTCACGTTTGTAGGTCTTGGCCGATCCCTTATCACTGTGACTTTATCTGGATCCGGTGCTACTCCCCCTGAACTCACGACGTGTCCCAGGTACTGTACCTTTGGTTTGAGAAGGTGACACTTGGATGGCTTGATCTTCATGCCATATCTGGACAAAGCTTCGAACACTTCTGCCAGGTCTTGTAGATGTTGCTCGTACGTCTTGGAATAGACTATGACGTCATCTAAGTACAGGAGGACAGTTTCGATTTTCTTGTGTCCTAAGCAGCTCTCCATCAGACGTTGGAAGGTCCCGGGTGCGTTGCAGAGCCCGAACGGCATACAATTAAACTCACAGAGGCCCATCGGCGTAGTAAACGCTGTCTTCTCCTTGTCGGCCTCGGCCACAGGAACCTGCCAGTACC
Organism: Allobates femoralis; assembly: GCA_033576535.1. Taxonomy (NCBI): domain Eukaryota; kingdom Metazoa; phylum Chordata; class Amphibia; order Anura; family Aromobatidae; genus Allobates; species Allobates femoralis. The sequence goes on along the minus strand of JARQOC010000002.1, from coordinate 55,503,603 downwards.
CACTAGTCAGATCAAGGGTGGAAAAGTAGTTAGCAGATTTTAGTGCAGCTAATGACTCCTCAATCCTAGGCAATGGGTATGCGTCCTTATGTGTGATGCGATTAATCTGCCGATAATCTACGCACATTCTCATGGTCCCATCCTTCTTTTTAACTAACACTAGAGGTGCTGCCCAGGGGCTACAACTGTCTCTTATTACCCCTGCAGATTTCATTTCTCTGAGCATGTCTTTGGTGGTTTGGTAGTGAGCTGGTGGTAAAGGTCTATACCTCTCTTTTATAGGCTGATGGTTACCTGTGGGTATAGTGTGCTCTACCCTTTAATCTGCCCAAAGTCTAACGGGTGTTTACTGAATATTTCTTCATATTCCTTCACTACCCGGTATACTCCATGCTTGTGACGGGGAGGTGTAGAACTGGTACCTACATGCAACTTTTGGCACCAATCCTCCAGCTTCTCCTCTGAGCCATTGTCATCCGCCTGACATGACGGGTTCAAGGGCTCGGCGGCTGTGATGTTATTGTTATCAACCGTGTACAACTTAGCCACGGTAGCATACTTAGGTAATGTGACCTCGTCCGCAGTTTAATAGGCGTAATGGCACTCTTCCCCCGTGTACGTCAACTACTCCTCTAGCAGTGAGTATGGTGGGTCTGCTGTCTGAGTACACGGGTTCTACCAGGGCCTGATAGTCTTGCCCTTTGATGCCTATTGCGGCTCTACACCAGACCAACATTTCAGTTTTGGGAGGTATTACAATGGGTATTGGATCACTTACTCGTACACTGCCGATCTCACCTCCGGAGATTTCTACCTGCTGCTTCAACATCAGGGCTTTGATCTCTTTGTGCAGAAGCCTCTGTTGTCCAGTTCCAGCAGTCTCGGCGATTTGCTGCAAAACACTTAACACTTCGGAAAAAACATTTCTCAATTAAATTCATTCCTATCAGCATCACGGGTTCACGTTCTCGCCGGTTAACATCGATGATTATAACACCCTGGTTCTGCAGTTCTACCTTCCCAACCTGAATATTCATCTCTCTAAATCCGACCTTTGGTATTACCTGTCCATTACTAGCCCATACATCAAAGTTAAAGTCATCTGGCGCATTAGTAATGTCTGAATCAGCCCAGTACCTTTTATAAAGAACATGTGGATGGATGTTATTTGGGACCCAGTATCCAGCAAAGCACTAAAGGGGATGCCATCCAACACAATAGGGATCACCAGTTTTCCTCCCACGAATCTGTCATACCAGGCTGAGGGGCCTCGAGTGTTCATTCCTGGGGAGCGGCCCGCCTGCCCAGGAAATCGTCGTTTAAAGGACACTCACGAGCAAGATGGCCTGGTTTCTGGCAACGGCGGCAAATGTGCTGTCCATCTGATTGGTAGCGATCGCTGGGTCGTCCTCTTGCTGCTGGGTATCTTCTGGGCCTCGTCCACTGGACATCCTCTCTGATGGTCGCCGACTTGGTTTTGGGTGCAGAATTTGACTCTCGCAGTTCCTTGATGACCTTGGCCATAGAGATCACCGTGTCTGTCAGGGCATCTAGCTTTTGATTGATTGCGGCATTAGAAATTAGTTCTCCAGTTTCAGCAGCAGTTGCTGACATGGCAGATGTCGCTGGCGCTGCCGGCTGCTGAGGTGCTGCTGCAATGTCCAGGACAGTGGGTAGCTCCTGTGGCTCTTCCAGCTGCTGCAAACGGATAGCTCTATCTTTCAGCTCAGTAAATGTCATGTCAGGGTTCTGCAGCAGTATCATGCTTAACTGTCCTCGGTGGGAAGGGGAATGGAGGCCCTCTATGAATTGGTCAAATAGCATTTTATCAGCTCCCGGGGCTAAAGCAGGTTCTGCCAGTTTAAGGGCTCTGAGTGCTCCCTGCAGGTTCAAGGCAAAGTCTCTGGCACTCTGTTTAGGTTTCTGGTGGCATGCAAAGAACCTCATCTTAGCCCAGGTATCAGCAGCAGATTCAAACGTTGCTTTCAGTCTGGCTGCTAGATGCTCTACAGTGTCCTTATCTGTGTCCAGCCAGGACGCAACCTCACGCCGTGCATTGCCCGTTAATTGTCCCATTATCATTCCTACACGCTGGGCTTCAGTGAGGGGGTACATCACATAATATTCCTTTATCTTTAGCATAAAGTCAGTTAGTGTATTAGGCTCACCAGAGTACTGGGGCAGCCACATTGCCCCTGGAGTATACGGCATCAGGAATGGCATTATGGATGCTGTTCCTTGCGCCGCTGCACCGCCGGGTACTATCGCTGGGTCCAGCGCTGCAGCTCCACCGGCTGCTCCGTCGCCGCCTTGTGCATTGGGCTGCGACATCTTGGGCCCCCTTAGTTAATATCCGCCCTCCGTCTTCCGCTTCCGTCCGGATGTCTAACAAAGGTTCCGCTGCGCACCAGGGATTCTCTTCCCTTCCGGATGACATCAGAGCGGTGAGCGTTTTTTCTTCCCGCGCGTTGCGCGCTCTGCAATGGCGGATTCTGAAATTTACAGTATCTGTGGCGCAGTTACAATTCAGCTTGCCGCGCGCCCAGCAATGGTGGCAGATAGCGGCAGATATAAAACAGTCACTAATCACGGCACACAATGCCCGGTACCGGGCACGGTAGATCCTGTTCGTGACGCCAGGTTGTGGAGCCCACTGGGACGGGGTACTCGGTGCCGGACCGGGGTACTGCTGGGGGATGCCACGGCGGTCCTGGTCCGGACCGTGTCCCGGGCCCGCATAATAAAATGGGGGGTTATTTACAGGGGATTTGTCACTCGTGACGCCACCCACTATATGCAGCCAGTAATGGGGCCGCCGCTGCTGCAGAACCTCCGGGGATGATGGGATAGCAGCTTGGATAGAATAATTCCTGTGGGCAGACCTGGGTTCCCCGGGGCAGTGGTAGTTGTAGTTAAAGTCTGTGAGGATAGCTATTGATGCTGCAGGAGAGTAGGGGTAGCAGTAGAGATGATGAGAGTAGAGGTAATCGCAGTATATGAGGGCAAGTGGGGCTTCAGTATAAGGATCACACACACTCACGGTTTCTGTTGTTTTCCAAGTCTTTACTTGCAGATAGTATAACACAGTATTGTCCACGGAGTCTGTACCAGGTTACTCCCACCCTGACCGGGTCCTTGGCTTCCTACTTAAGCGCTGTGTGTGGCCCTGCTGCTGCTTGTAGCTATACTGTTGGCCCTGTCTCTGCTCACGGGTACCAATATGCTGGGCAACTTGAGTCCTCTGTGTCACTGACCCCTCCGTGTTGCTTTGCTATGGTGCTGTGAAGATGGTGGACCATCACTATGCTGGTGTTTACTGTCCTGTCTTTCTCAGGCACAGCCTCGGATCCGGTATCCGTCTTAAGTGCCTCCCCGGGGTCAAGTTTTTGGGGTAACTCTTTATCCCGGGTATGTTCCTCTGTTCCTCTGTCTCCTCTCCTCAGACCTCTCAGGACCTCCACCGACACTTGACTCTGCTCCTGCTCCAGACTAAACTAAACTGAACTAACTGTCACTCTTGCTCTGTGGTAAACAACTTAGCTCCTCCCACTAGTGCAGGTGCCACCTAAGCTCCTCCCACTTTCTAGTGTAATGTTGTGTGGGGATTAAACCTGTGTTGATGTTTCTGTGGCAATTTAACCCTTGGGGTGCCACATTTGCCCATGGCTAGGGTCACACTGGGTTATGGACTCACGTTTCCAGCCAGCGCTGAAACCGGACAGCGTTAATGGCAAGCACTGGCTGGAAACGTGGGTCCATAACCCAGTGTGACCCCAGCCCATTCCTCAGTGCCAAACTGCTCCCACTCTGTCAAGGTAGATGGATTCCTCTGGGGAACAGAAATCTTCAAGTCTGACCACAGCCATTGGATTAAGGTCTTAGATTTGACTCAGCCACTCCAATAAATTTGCAATTTTCCCCTTAAACCACTCAACTGTTGCTTTCGCAGTATGCTTTGGGTCATTGTCTTGTTGGAAGGTGAACCTTCATCCCAGTCTGAAATCACTGAATGTCTGAAACAGGAATTGCTCAGGAATATACCTGTATTTCACACTCTCTATCTTCCCCTTGACTCAAACCATTTACCCTGTTCCTGCTGCCAGAAAACATTCTCACCGCATGATGCTGCCACCACCATATTTCATTTTGGGGATGGTGTTCTTTGGGTGTTGAGAGCTGGTTGGCTTGCTGTCAGACATAGCATTTACCTTGGTAAACAAAAAGTTTAATTTTGATCTCATCTGACCAAACCACCCTCTATACATTTGGGGAGACTTCCACATATATTTTGGCAAAATCAATTTAAGCCTTTTAATTTTTGGCTGTAAGTAAATTTTTGGCTGACCACTCTTCCATAAAGGTCATCTCTATGGAGTGTACGGCTCTCTGATTAATGCCCTCCTTGCCAGGGCTGAGGGTTTTGTGAGCCGCAGAAGCCAGCTGCTAACATCGGCACACCCGTTATGGCACATGATTTTTGTGTTGTGCGCTATTTCCAGTCACAGGCTTTGAAACGTCAGCTGCCAGCCATATTTTGGCCAGCAGAGTGTACCACAGTGCATGAACCTGACAGGTTTCTGCACAACGATGCATTTCATTTGAATGTATGTCTTCGGATGCACATCCAACCGATGCAGGCTCTGGGATTGGCAGGCCCCTTTACCCTCGTGCTTCGTCTTGGTAGCCAGTCCTGTAACTATGATTGTTACACCCCTGCTGGATATACAGTACATACTGTATATATATATTAGATATGAACAAGGTCCAGCAAGGGATCCAGGTGGTTCTTCTTTTCTTTTAAAAATTTAACTTTTATTCTTTTATTTTAAGAAGTTAAAAGGGTCACCCCTCCCTACATGACCCTTTTAACTACTTGCAATAGAAGTTAAATTTGAAAAGAAAAGAAGCACCACCTGGCTTCCTTGCTGGACCTTGTTCATATTTGTCACAGGAACTGCTCCAATCCTTGCCTTCTCCACGCAGTGTGATCCGAAGGTTGGTGTGCATTGTCACAGACTCCGGAAATAAAGGAGAGCTGGCTGTATTTACTATATATATATATATATATATATATATATTAGCAAAAAAAGAAAAAGCAGCACCAAAATAATAGTGGTGTGAACTTTTTTTATTGCCTAGTGGCGTGACGACGATTCGGATATGGCAATCCTTTCTCAAGCAATGAGTCTGTTGCAAACACACAGTCTTATACAGTATAGTGCACATACAATGAACATTAATCAATTTCACATACAATCATACATTTTTCATGTACATGATTCATAGATTTATAAAGTGCTGCGCCATGCATGAAACTTTCCATATACACACATGGTTTTCAAGTATCTATATAACAAGTAAAAAGTGAATTACAGTGCCATAAAGAGCTAATTGCATTTTAAATTAAAAATTCTCACAGGTGTGTAATCTCATTTCAGGAACATGAGCACTCACATTATATAGCTCCTCCATGGCCGCCATTGCTTGTCAGCAAGCCCAATGCTTCACTGCACATGGCTGTGTCAAAAAACTACATATCCCACAATCATTTGAGTGCCTGCACATGTGCAGTAGCGCAATGAGGCCAACGGTGCCATTTTACTCATGGTATATACAGGAAGTGGGTGGTCATATGATGCATTTCCGGGATATCCAGCGGTGGAAATGCTCAATATAATAATCCAAACCGCTTATCCCATTATCCATATTGACAAATGTTATAATAAAAACCTTAGTAAACAAGATAGTAGTTTGCTTAGTGGTGCCCTTAGTGTATTTCTTTCTAAATTAAGATAATAATTAAGAAAATATTGCCATCCTGGCACTAGGTTAATAGCCACTACAATGCTTCTATAAGGGGGACCAAATCATAAGAGCTACTCATATAGAGGGAAAGGAACTGCGTCCAGTATGGTGTCACTAAGCGGGCCGAACCCTACTATGCATAGCAAGATGCCCCCGCTGTAGGTGCAAAAATGAGACACACAAAGCTCACATAGAGACACACAAAGATCACACAGAGACACACAAAGATCACACAGACACAACTCTATCACACAGACACACAACTCACACACAATTCACACACATACAACGCACACACAGCTTATACACAGCTCACGCACATACAACTCACAAACAGATATAAAATTCAGACACAGACATGCAACTCACAGAACTCACACACACAGACACACAGCTCACACACACACAACTCAGACACAACTCAAACACATAGACACGTAACTCACACACACAACTCACATGCACACAGCTCACACACAGACACTCAACTCACACACAACTCGCAGACATGCAACTCACACACACATCTCATACACAGACAAGCAGCTCACACACACACACAACTCACATACAACTCAAAGCAATAGACATGTAACTCACACACAACTCACTCGCACACAGCTCACACACAGACACACAACTCACACACAACTCACAAAGAGATACGCAACTCATACACAGTTATCAAACAGACACACAACTCACACACATACAACTCACACACAGACACGCAACTCACAAACAGCTCAAACACAGACACAGCTCACGCACATAGACACACAGCACACACAACTCCCACACAGACATGTAACTCACACAGATAGGCAACTCACACAGACACACAGCTCACACACAACTCGCATACATACAACTCACAAACAGACATGAAACTCAGACACCGACACAGCTCACACACAGACACACAACTCAAGCAGATATGCAACTCACACACACAACTCACACACAGACACACAGCTCATACATATACAACTCACACACAGACATGCAACTCACAAACAGCTCACACACAGACACACAGCTCACACACTCACAGCTCACACACACAACTCCCACACAACTCACACACATACAGCTCAGACACTCAGACATACACACAGACAACTCACACACACAGCTCTCACACAGAAAACTCCCACAAACAGACACGTAACTCACTCAGACCCCCGCTCACACACAGCTCACACACAGACACACAACTCACACACACACAGACACAGCTCATACAGAAAAGCAATTCACACACATACAACTCACACACAGACACGCAACTCACACAGCTCACACACATACAATTCACACACAGACATGCAACTCACACAACTCACACACAACTCACATACACAGCTCACACACACAACACACACACACATAGACACACAGCTCACACACAGATTATACAGATACCTCACACAGTCCTCTGTGCTGGTTGTACATGTGCAGCTTCATATGCTCACAGCCCCTGGGTCCCAGCCCCTCCCTCACTCTCTGGCCAGAAGCACATCTGTTACCTTGTGATCTGGAGTTGCTTATCTTCGTTATCTCAGCATAGGAGGCTCCTCTCTGATCTTTGCTGGCTCTCACTTCTTCCCGCTCGTGCAGGAGAACATGAGCACCCCGTTGCATATGCCAACACCTCTTTCACCAGCAGGTGGCGCCGCCTGAGATAGGCCACTCAGATTGTCTGATTAATGACACGGCCCTGGGACAACTCATAAAGTCCCATAGACTCCAGTACCACCTGTATGCTGACGACACTCAGATCTACCTCTCTGGCCAAGACGTCACCTCTCTGCTGTCCAGAATCCTGGAGTTTCTATCAGCCATATCCTCCTACTTTTCCTCAAGCTTGCTTAAGCTAAATGTAGACAAAACTGAACTCATCATCTTTCCCCCATCTCACACACCTTTCTTACCTGATCCATCACAATAAATATCACACTTTATCCTGTACCTGAAGTCCGCTGCCTCAAACTAACCCTTAACTCTGCCTTATCCTTCAAACCACACATTCAAGCTCTTGCCCATCTCCTGCTGCCTCCAACTCAAAAATATTTCCAGAATACGTCCCTTCCTCAACCCTCAATCTACTAAACTACTAGTACATACCCTCATCATCTCCTGTCTCGACTACTGCAACCTCCTTCTCTGTGGCCTCCCAGCTAACAGTCTTCCACCTCACCAATCTTTCCTTAACTTTGCTGCCCCACTAAGGCTAGGGCCACACTTGCAGATTTTCCATGCATTTTTCGCACTTGTCATTTGTGAAAAATGCATGGAAAAACGCACCCATAGGCCCCCATGCAATAAACGCATTCCTCAATAGCAAAAACGCATGTCTGAATGTACCATGCGTTTTTGGGTGCGTTTTTGGCTCAACACCAAAAAATACTGCATGATGCATGACTTTTTGGAAAAAGCACCCAAAAACGCAGCATGCAGTATTTTTTGGTGCTTTTTCAAAAGCGCATGCGTTTTTGTTAACATGGGGCCCTATGGGAAATGCATGCGTTTTTATATGGTACTAAATGGTACATGCGTTTATTGCATGCGTTTTTCCATGCGTTTTTGCATGTGTTTCAAGGTTCCCCCATCAACAAAAATTCCATGCAAAAATGCAGGCTGCAAAAAAGCACCTTAAAAACGCATGGCAAGTGTGGCCCTAGCCTTAGCCATCTCTCTCCTCACTGTTCCTCCACTTCTCCCCTCTGCAAATCCCTCCACTGGCTCCCAATTCGCAAGCGCATCCAATTCAAACTACTAACACTGCCTTACAAAGCCGTCCACAATCTGACCCCCCCATATGGGCAGCACGGTGGCTCAAGTGGTTAGCACTGCAGCCTTTGCAGCACTGGGGTCTTGAGGTCCTTGGTTCAATTCCCACCTAGGACACTAAGGACAACATCTGCAAGGAGCTTGTATGTTCTCCCTGTGTTTGTGTGAGTTTCCTCTGGGCACTCCAGTTTCCTCCCACATTGTAAAGACAGATGTTTAGATTGTGAGCTCCAAGAGAGACAGCATTACTGATGTATGTAAAGTGCTTTGGAATTAATAGCGCTATATAAATGAATAAATACTATTATTATTAACTAATCTCCCGATATCATCAATCTCGTAATCTTCGATCCTCCCAAGACCTCCTTCTCTACTCCACACTTGTACGTTCCTCATCTAACCGTCTGCAAGACTTCACCCGAGCATCCCCCATCCTCTGAAATTCTGCACCTCAAAACATCCAACTATCCATAGAAAAAGGCAATGTCCAGGATTACAACATAGTAAACAAAAATAGAGCAGCACTCACCAGTAAACTTGGTTGACATCACTCTGACCTGATCTGGCCACATGACACGATTGCTATGGTGACCAGAACAACTGACCGTGCACATCACTCTAGCGCGGTGAGTTGATCTGATCACCATAGCAATCGGGTCAACCAATCTTACTACCTGACTTGGTTACTATGGTGACCAAATCAGCATCTCCAGTCCGGGTGTACATTGACTCACTGACGTTATCTGAGGTCACAGTACAGGTAAGCAAGGTGGCTTACCTGAATGGTAACCTCAGGTGACCTCAGTGAGTCACCACACATCCTGATCGAATCATGCAGCTCGTTTATTCAGTGACTGGAGGCTGTGATGAGGATGTTGTATTCTTCAGCCTCCATTCAACAATACATCGCAGAGGATCGTGAAGGGGTATAAAGATGAGTGGTTAATAAAGATGGTGCCGCTAAATGTCTTTGTGTTTTTTTTTAATTAAAATACAGTGAATCCTTATGTATTTCTTTTTGCATTATTTGTTTATTTTACACACTATGATGCCAGGTTGGTTGCCATACACTAATGAGTATGACATCCAAGCACAGAAACCATCTAGACTATGATTATGCAGTCTAACTGCAACAGCCAGGCATAGATGCTCTCACAGTGCATAAGCATCTGTGATTGGCTGTTTACCGGTAAGTGAAGTGAAAATGCTGAAAGGTTAATGGGTGAGACCTGAAGTGAATGAGAGGAGGCATGGGAGAGCGAAGCTGGAAGCAAGTATTGGGAGACAGGTAAGATGACATGTGAGTGTCTGTTTGTATATGTGTACATCTGCACAATTATCAAACAAAACCCAAATTTCCAACTTTTCAGCAAAATGAGCAAAAGTTCGATGGGCCAAATGGACATTGCCAAATTTGGTCCGGATTTTAAATTGGTCAACATGTTTGAGCAAAGTTCGCTCATCTCTAGTCATAAATGACTGCACATCCAGCTGACAGAATGTCTCAAGTGGGGACCCCAGATCTCTGTGCTTCAAAAGAGCTAAACAAACAAATTCTGGGATGTATTAACAGAAGCATACAGCCTAGATCACTTGAAGTCATTGTCCCCATCCACTCCTCTGTGGTCAGACCTCATCTGGAGCCTATGTTAAGTTCTGGTGTCCAAATTAAAAAAGAAAGACATCAACAAACTGTAGCAAGTTCAGAGAAGAGAGTCCAGAACTGTGACCGGTCTGCAAACCATGTCCTATGAGGAACCATTATGGGATTTGGGAATGTTTTGCTAGCAAAAAAGAAGACTACGAGGAGACTTCATAACCGTTTACAAACACGTCAAGTGCTTTCACACTGTAGAGGGGTCAACTTTATTTACATTTGCACAAAGAAAGACTAGAAGCAATGGGATGAAACTGAATGTGGAGACAGATTAAATATTAGAAAAAAACTTTTTGACAGTGAGGGTGATCAACAAGTGGAACAGGCGGCCACGAGAGGTGGCGAGTCTCCTACAATGGAAGTCTTCACGGAGAGGCTGGACACACATCTGTCTGGGATGATTTAGTGAATGATGCTTTGAGCAGGGGGTTGGACCACATGACCTATAGATTTTATGACTTTCTGACAGATTCCCTTTAAACTCATCACATCATAATACGACCTGGTTTACATTTGCCTCTCTATTCAACAGTTTTAATCATTCGCCTCATCGAATACAATGTGATAAATGAGTCTATATTATTAATGAAAACACAAAAGTACTAATTGTCTTTTTAAAACTAGAAGTATATTTTCGGCCTATTATATAAATGATATGCAAAGAACTTTGTGCCTGAATCTCTTTCACTAGATGTTCATTATTGGCAAAGCTTAAAATGATCTCTTTACAATTCTGTACTTTTATGTATATAAAATTCCCAGCAGCAATTAGCCTATTGCAACTGTTTGGAGAGATTATATTCTTTGCAAGCCTTAGTTCTAGAAAGGTATTGATACTGAGGACTTTTGATGTCAAGTAGAAGTGGAAAGCTTCAAGGCTATAAAACATAAAAGGTAATAAAATACCAGCAGCATAAAAGGTAATTAGCGCAAAATCAATTTCTAGTTTGGATGTAAGAAGAGAGTTTTTATAAACTGTTAATATAGGGAACTTATGCAACGACATCATATTGATTTACATTCAAATACCCCAGTGAAATATGAGCACGAGGACTGAAATTATTACTTTAAATGGTTTCTTTTTATTCCTAAGTGTTCTTGATTCCATGACAACCAGACAACAAAAAAATAAAAGTCTCCGTGGCCCAGATTTATCAACCGATAGGAGAATGGGGGGAGAAAAAAGGCACCAAAATCCTTTGTAATCCTTTAAAAAGAAAAGTATATAGCCTCAGCTACATTTAAGAAAGCTTAGCGGGCTGAACAGTCTAACTAATTCCTATGGTATTCCTCAACGCTACTCTTATTATTGATTTCTCCACAATTGGATTTGTAGTCAGGCGTTGGAGCGCTGCACAATCTGCCACTCTTTCATGCAATGTGGCGTTTAAAAAGGTCAAACAGTTCTTCTTAATAACTCAAAGGTATAAAGTAGTTGTAGAAAAAGTGAAGTGATCACAAAGATTGTGGACCCTGGAGAAGTCTCTGGGAACATATGAAAAGGATTAAAGTGGAAAGTAAGGTAAATGGTGGATTTGTTCAGTTGTGTATTTTTAGTCTTTTATCTATTTTTTACATACTTCAGTGAAAAAAAAAGTTGCCTTGTATACGCTCCCTCCTGAAATCCCAAATCCTTTATGGCTCCTTATCCATAAAAAGAATAAATGTTGGTTCATTTTTTAAACTATATTGCACTATTAAAGAGATGAATGATAAAATAATGCAGCGTTTGGAACTACTGGGAATAGGTATATTGGACTGAATATTTGGACGTTAATAGATAGTTATATATCAAGTCAGTTTTCTAATTTACCATTCCCCAACTGCTATGTCTCCGATGGCACCACCCTTAAATGTAGCTGTGGATATGAAAAAAATGGAAATTAACATTTGTGTTATATGTAATATTTCTGTGGAAAATTCCACTGACTGACAAATACTAAAGACAGTCTTTTCTCTCTATAAACCTTTATTTTTAATTTTATATACAAGCTTAGTGTTCGTTTAAAGGGAACTTCTCTTGTCCTGTTTTGTTTTTAAACCTCCCAAAGAAGCAGTGGCGTAACTTCAGGCCCAGGGGCCCTGGTGCGGAAGCTCCAATGGGGCCCCCAATTATTGCAAACCTTTAATAGCTTTAGTCTTTTTCTATAGGCCAAAGGGACTTTTGGGGCCCCCTTAGTCTGCAGGGCCCGGGTGCGATCGCAACCCCTGCACCTGTTGTAGTTACGCCCCTGCAAAGAAGTATCCTATCAGCGCAAGCTCTGAGCACACAAGACACTGCACCGAGACCTGTGGCCACCCTCCGGGCACACACCAGGAGCTGCAGCCATGTCAGCGGTGCAGTGATTGAGGTCACCTGAAGACAGAGCTGACCACATTCATAGTAACTGCTCAGATATTCAAGGTATAGGAAAGGGGATTTCAAACACCGCACTCCAGTTTACATCGGTTGTACTGATGTAAACAGGAGCATGGTATTTGAAATTCCCTTTCCTATACCTTGAATATCTGGATCATTTATACGCAGGGAGATTGCTGCATACTATGGACTTTGTGATATCACGAGGTATCATAGGTGTTGTTAGTGTTTGTGACTCTTCACAACCATTTAAGGTGAGCATAAATCACATTGTCTTATATTAATCTGCCACAGGTAAAACGTATGGCGTTTCTTTACTCTTCCAGTTTAGTCTTGCTGCACTCATTATGTGCTTGTAGCTCACAGTGGTAGGATGCTTCTTTTTCAGTGTGATCACCAATGCAGCATAGCTGAGAGTGCTTCACGGGACATCATTGTGGATTATCATTGGAGGGTCTGTTTGGGGTTAATAAATGGGAAAATGAAGGTTGTCTGTGTGCTTTACTTGCAAGAAAGGATTTTTCTCTCTGTATGTTTATTAACTATTTACTAACTGGATTGGTAATGGTCAGGTATCATAGATGCCTGAACATTACCAATCTGGTCTTAATGAAAGCTTTCAGTACTCAGCTCCAGAATATCGGGAAGAGGTGGTTGAAGTGCTAGGATTTTGTACTTCTATCGAATGTGCCATATATTGGGGCTGCTATTCTTACCCTGGGGGTAGAAAACAACTACGTGTCACCCCGGGGTGACAATAACAACCCTCATGCGTGCACTTTATCTTGGCTGAGTATTAAATTGATGAGGATCCCATGCCATTCTTTTTTTTAATTATTTATTGAAATAATTTTAAAAAATGCATAGGATCCTCATATTTGATACTCAACCAATTTAAACAGCATAGCTGAGGGCTGAAGCCCACAGATGACCACTTTATCTATGCTGAGAATGAAAAATACAATGGATGCCTGCACATTTTTTTTCATTATTTATTTTACACACATATGATAGGTTGGTTGCCATATACTAATGTACTAATGTATATGGCAAACAAGCACAGACAGCAGTATGGATTGTGCAGGCACAGTCTGAGTGCAACAGCCAATCACAGATGCAGTCACAGAGAGTGAGCATCTGTGATTGACCATTGCAATTCAGTGCGGTAAATATTCATGCATACTGCTGAAGCCAACACATGCAATTGAAAGTGTCAAATAGAATACAAAAAGTTTTTTGTCTGAGAAAAAAATAAAAAAAAACTTAGATGAAATTTTTTTTTTTTTGAAAAATACAGTTATTATAAGGTTCTTAGCACATATATTGGCCAATAAATGCCTACCTATCAACCGTGGCAAGGTGACCTTAAATATAATGGGACCCTAACTACATTTAAAACCTCTCCTAGACCCCATAAGGTCTCTGGTTACTTGTGCTGTAGCAGGATATAAACACACTAGATGACATCCTGTGGACTAATGGGAAGGAAGGAGTGCCGAGTCCAGCAAATATTTTATTAATATTATCATTCTCTATCTTAATGCAATGAGTAGGCAGAGAGCGGCACTCACACGAACATGTTTGCAGTTCCCAAGTCCCGTGGAAGCGCTACTAAGTGCAAAACGGTGACCGTTGTGCTGTCACCCCGTTCCGTGCACCTCAACCCGATGGATCTACAATTAATCATAATCACAGACGCGGATTCTTTACTGTAAGAGCAGTGAGACTATGGAACTCTCTGCCACATGATGTTGTAATGAGCGAGTCAATACTAACATTTAAGAAGGGCCTGGATGCCTTTCTTGAAAACTATAATATTACCAGTTATACATACTAGATTCTTTGATAGGGCGTTGATCCAAGGAATTAGTCTGATTGCCATATCTGGAGTCAGGAAGGAATTTTTTCCCTCAATGTGGAGATTAGTGTTGCCACATGGGTTTTTTTTTTGCCTTCCTCTGGATCAACATGTTAGGCTATGGGTTGAACTAGATGGACTTAAAGTCTTCCTTCAACCTTAAAAACTATGTTACTATGTTACTATGTTACAATAAAATAGCCTCAACTGCAAACATGCTTGTGTGAGTGCCGCTCTCTGCCTACTCATTGCATTCATAAACTGTTATGCTTTACAGCTGTGCACCACAAGAAGAGGATTACGCCACCCTGGTAAACCAGTACTGTGAATCACCAACAGGTCTGTGCCCGGTTCCCCTTTGTTTTTTTATACGCTATCTTAATGTTTCCTTCCAATTCATAATTGCCACTAATTAGATGTTATCCATCACCTGTGTACAGTACTATATGCTATACCTGAGTGCACTGTCTCTCCCCCTCCTCCTGCTATGTGCGGTATTATCGGCGTCCAGGAAGCTTGTTTTGCGAATGCTCAGAATGCCTGTATTGCTGTCCTTCGCTTATGCAACAAAAGAAGCAGCGCGGTCGTCATCTTTAGATTCCGCACATGTGCTGTGCGCCGCCAGTTTCTTCTACAACTCACAGGAAGTTATCTATCTATTAACCTTCTAGTGAGACCCCATGCTCAGTAGGCTCGGCATGATCTGGTAAATTCGGGTCCGTCACTCATTGACTTCCACTATAATTGATGCCGGATCATACTAGATATGGTTGGATTCGGTTATTTAACTGGTCCAACAAATTTTGTATGAAACTTTTTGTTGCACTTGTTAAACAGGATCCGGTAGCAACCTGAGGCAACAGGATACTACCCGACATCCATTAAAGTGGATGGGCAAAAGCAGGATACTTTAGAGGATACCGTTTTTGCTGTAAAACTGGATTTTTGCCAGATTTAAAAAAACTAGAGATGTGAAAATAACCTAAGTCACTCATATTAAGGTAATGCATGGCTAGTTATTTTTACTTGTATTAGACGTTTAGAAGTAGTTTAACCAAAGTAACAGATATTTCTGTTTTTTCCATCCATAACCTTTGCTAATTCCAGAATCTGGAGGCGGTTTAGGTTTGTTGCTTTGTCCATTTTTCATTACTACAAAGAGCTGCAGGAAATAATCATAATAATAATAACCTGAATAATGCTGCTCCTCTGATTATCATTACATTAGAAAATCATTTCATTTCACAACAATCCACCAAATGCTGGTCTGCATCACATTTCTTGCCTACTAGATCATTCGTAGTTAATAATTGATCCAATTAAGCAGAGCTTTTTACAGCTTTCTGTATATTCTATGACCAGAAAAGAGAAAAATTAATCAACGTATTGATCAGTTGTGGAGATTCATCCCAACAATAAATCATGTAGAGTCTAAACACATCTCCTCTCCATGCCTCATTAGAGATAATTATATAATATACAGGACACAAAGCTATTCACATTGACAATGTAAGTTATGGAATATGTTATAAATGACTAAAACATAACTAACACCATAGCATTAAATCACCCCAACATAACATGAGCTTAATAACACTCAACAACATCTCCATTGTGATACTGAATAGAGATGAGCCGGTCGATGAGCTGAAAATAAAATCAAGTTTATGTATAATTTTCTGAAATGCGTGATTCAACAAAAAGGTAAAAGGTCTGGTCCATGAACTCCATTTTGTGCCTGTACTGTGTAGGGATGGGGCTCAGAGCACACAGCCTCGGAATAGAAAAGGCATAATGTGGCTGCGGAAGAGTAGAAAGTACAGTCTAGCGGTAATCCAAGTGTTAGAGGTTAAAAATGATCCCTTATTTGTTAGTCCACAAAATTCCAATGAGAAATGTAAAACTGCTATGTGGAAGCATCACACCCAGGCTAAGGGCCGCATCACACTGCAGCGTGATCCGGTCCGGGGCTGTCCGGGATGCCCCGGACAACCCCGGCCCAGATCAGCACACAGGACTGGGGGCTAATATGCCCTCCGGTCCGGTGTGCTGCACACGCAGTTCCTGCTGCTGATAAGTCAGGACCGCGTGTATATTTATAGTGCCTTGTGAAAGTATTTGGCTCCTTTGAACTTTTCCACCTTTTGCCACATTTCAGTCTTCAAACATAAAGATATAAAATTCTAATTTTTTTGTGAACAATCAACAACAAGTGGGACACAATCGTGAAGTGGAACGAAATTTATTGGGTATTTTAAACTTTTAAAAAAAATAAAAAACTGAAAAGTGGGGCGTGTAATATTATTCGGCCCCTTGAGTTAATACTTTGTGCCGCCACCTTTTGCTGCGATTACAGCTGCAGTCGCTTGGGGTATATCTATCAGTTTTGCACATCAAGAGACTGAAATTCTTGCCCATTCTTCCTTGCAGAACAGCTGGAGCTCAGTGCGGTTGGATGGGGAGCGTTTGTGAACAGCAGTTTTCAGCTCTTTCCACAGATTCTCCATTGGATTCAGGTCTGGACTGTGACTTGGCCATTCTAACACCTGGATTTTGCTTTATGTTTGGAATCATTGTCTTGTTGGAAGATAAATCTCCGTCCCAGTCTCAGGTCTTTTGCAGACTCCAACAGGTTTTCTTCCAGAATGGTCCTGTATTTGGCTCCGTCCATCTTCCCATCAATTTTAACGATCTTCCCTGTCCCTGCTGAAGAAAAGCAGGCCCAAACCATGATGCTGCCACCACCATGTTTGACAGTGGGGATGGTGTTTTGAGGGTGATGAGCTATGTAGCTTTTACGTCAAACATATCGTCTTGCATTGTGACCAACAAGTTCTATTTTGATTTCATCTGGCCAGAGCATCTTATTCAACATGACTAAATCACAAAAAGCAGTCAAATAAACGTGTACTCAAATACTCTATTGTAAAAAATACACGTTTGCTTGACTGTTTTTTTGCGATTCAGATTTTTGGTGGTGTGAACACTGTCCTACAGACGTGTTCACTGTGTGCATGGTTCATTAGTTTCTGTCTAAGTTATTCCTTGTTTCTGCAAGATTAGGGAGTCTCACACCCCTCCCTTTTGAGCCCTGCACATAAAAAGCTGTTTTCCGCAGTCAGTTCAAGTCAGACATTGGACCTGTCTGGATCCTGCTCATTTTAGGTACCAATACACATGGTCAAGTTTTAAATACATCACATAGGGACTGCTCTGATACGGGTTACCTTGAAGTTGGTAGAGCAGCTTAGTATACATTTTTGCAAAAAACGTATCAACTAAATACCGTGTATGTTACTTTTTGCACTTGCTTTTTACTGTATTTTTTACAACAGAGTATTTTTACACGTTTGTTTGACTGTTTTTTTGTGATTCAGTCTTTTAGTGGTGTGAACACTGTCCTACAGACATGTTCTCTGTGTGCATGGTTCATTAGTTTTTGTCTAAGTTATTCCACATGTTTGATGTGTCTCCCAGGTGGCTCGTGGCAAACTTCAAACGAGACTTTTTATGGATATCTTTGAGAAATGGCTTTCTTCTTGCCAGTCTTCCATAAAGGCCAGATTTGTGCAGTGTACGACTAATTGTTGTCCTATGGACAGACTCTTCCACCTCAGCTGTAGATCTCTGCAGTTCATCCAGAGTGATCATGGGTCTTTTGGCTGCATCTCTGATCAGTCTTCTCCTTGTTCAAGATGAAAGTTTAAAGGGACGGCCGGGTCTTGGTAGATTTACAGTGGCCTGATACTCCTTCCATTTCAATATGATCCCTTGCACAGTGCTTCTTGATATGTTTAAAACTTGGGAAATCTTTTTGTATCCAAATCCGGCTTTAAACTTCGCCACAACAGTATCTCGGACAGTGGCGTAACGTCAGGCCCAGGGGCCCCGATGCGAAAACCCAACGGGGCCCCCAATTATTGCAAATCTTTAATAGTATTA
Organism: Allobates femoralis; assembly: GCA_033576535.1. NCBI lineage: Eukaryota > Metazoa > Chordata > Amphibia > Anura > Aromobatidae > Allobates > Allobates femoralis. The sequence goes on along the minus strand of JARQOC010000002.1, from coordinate 55,485,189 downwards.
GTCTTTTTCTATAGGTGAAAGTGACTTTTGGGGCCCCCCTAGGTTGCAGGGCCCGGTGCGATCGCAACCCCTGCACCTATTGTAGTTACGCCCCTGATCTCGGACCTGCCTGGTGTGTTCCTTGGTCTTCATGATGCTCCCTGCACTTGAAACAGAACCTTGAGACTATCACAGAGCCGGTGCATTTATACAGAGACATGATTACACACAGGTGGATTCTATTTATCGTTACCAGTCACTTAGGACAACAATGGATCATTCAGAGATCCTCACCGAAAGTCTGGAGTGAGTTTGCTGCACTGAAAGTAAAGTAAAGGGGACGAATAATATTACACCCCCCACTTTTTAGTGTTTTATTTGTAAAAAAGTTTAAAATATCCAATAAATTTCGTTCCACTTCACGATTGTGTCCCACTTGTTGTTGATTCTTCACAAAAAAATTAGAATTTATATCTTTATGTTTGAAGCCTGAAATGTGGTAAAAGGTTGAAAAGTTCAAGGGGGCAAAATACTTCCACAAGGCACTATATGTATATATCATTGGAATTAAAATGGACTAACAAAAAGGATAATTTTTTACCTTCACCACTTGGATTCTCGCTGTGTTGCACTTTCTATTTTTCAGAATCCTTGAATAATGATCTCCTCAGCCGGATCCAAGCAGCTTTACCAGAATGTGGCTTGTACAATTAATGGCTACTTGGCGTTTTGTTTGAATGTGGTTGTAATGTTCTACTTTAGTGCTGATGAAGCAAGGTTAAACTCATGTGCCTGGCCACTGTTCAATTTCTGTCTTTTGCACTATTCTCTTGTTGCCAGTGCCTATTACCCATGCTCAACCTGGAATCTACTTCCTGTTCATCATGTTATCTATACCAGTACTTGTTCTGCTTCTGCAGTTAATGATGTATTGCTTACTAGGTTTGTTTCAAGTACTTTAGCTCTCTCCAGTGGCTGAACACTTTATCAGCAATAGGTTTCGTATTTCATGCTCTTTCTTCTACCTTTTGTGGGTAAAGAGTGTCCATTTTTTTGGAATCACATATTGAAGACATTCTCCATTTTATCCCCCTTGTGATTGCATTGCTGGTAAGGAAGTTTATATTTTTTCTGCTATCAAATGCTTTATATTCTCTCCCTGTTTAGCTGCATTTACTAAGCTAGATACAAGATGTTTGTAGAAGTTGTATGCATAATGTACAGCTCTCTGGGATGTATGCAGGGGCGGACCGTCACCCCCGGGGGCCCTGGTGCAGGAGAGGACCCGGGGGGTGGGGCTACTGGCCATCGGCGCGGCCCGGGGGGGAGGGGTTCCGCTGGCCGTCGGCGCGGCCCGGAAAGGGGGGGGAGGCTGCCGCTGGGAGCCGCACTGAGCCGCAGGGAGCCGCAGGCGCGATGCTCTCCTACCTGGGAGCCGCGCGGAAGTATTCTAGGAGCCGGAGGAGCAGAGGAGAGGAGGGGCGGGATTAGGCAGGGGAAGCAGGAAGCTCTCTGCTTCCCTTGCCTGACCCTCCTCTCCTCTGGCGGCGGCTTGCGGGGGTTGGCTGGGGGCCCCCCTCCAGGCTTGAAGGGGCCCCCAGCCGTTCGGGGCCCTGGTGCAGCTGCACCAGCTGCACCAGTGTAGTTCCGCCCCTGGATGTATGTTTCCCTGTTGTATTATGCATGTGCTGATATTACATATCTCATTGTTCCTAGTTTCACCAAACATGGTTGCTAATGTTCAATAAATGCACAGTCTTCAAGCAACAGTCTCCTTATTGAGCTATGGTAGATTAAGAGTTAAACCAATCAAACAGGCTGTTCCGCACCCTTCTGTGCATTAGGAGAAGCATGGAGGTATACAGCAATGGAACAATACTGCCCTGTTGAGCATAGTATAAGCAAACTGGCGGTGCACACTATGAGACACTTAGGTGTTCATGGTAAAAAAGAAGAAATACTGGCACTCACCCTTTTTTTGCTTTAAAAAATGCAATCCTTTATTGGAAGTCCATTAAAATAAAAGCAGTTGCAGAGAGACATGTCAGCAAGACATTCATACAACAGCTGTTTCATGCGCTCCCACACTTCAACAGGTCATAACTTATGACCTGTTGAAGAAGGAGGAGCCCACAAAATAGTTGTTGTCTCAATGTTTTGCTGTCACATCTCTCCAACTGCTTTTATTTTAATGGACTTCCAATAAAGGATTGCATTTTATTAAAGCAACAAACGGTGGTTGCCACTATATCCTCTTTGTTACTATGAGTAGATGAAGGCTTAGCTGCCTGTCAAACTTTACACGCCACAGGTCCTATCCATCAGCAAGGACAGAATAGTATTACTGCTGGGACTGCCATTGCTGACCGTAAACTGCCACATATCTCCATGCCTGCCCCATCAAATTCTCCATGATGTTTTTCTGCTGCTGCTACTGCAGTCACCAGTCAAACATATCTTGGATTTCCATTGTGTTTTTTGTGTTTTGGTAGACTGTAATACACCTTCCAGAGCTGCCATGACATGACCTACACTGCTATGCATCTGACACGTCCAGAGATCAGGGCAGTAGGGGTACTCGGAACCGGGCCTTCAGATTCTATTGGGGATGTGTCATGGTGGCTCACGCGGCTACATGGCCCTAATAGTGTCATAAAAATGTGGGAAGTTTATAAGGGGATTAATTTGTGACGCCACCCATGGTATTCAGCATTTGGATGGATGGCTGACACTGCGGTTCATATCCATTGGGGCAGTTGGTGGCGCAGCAAAGTTATCGCTCTCCAAGAGTAGAGTGTGACCCCAGGGCTGTTATAAAGTCTATTAGCTGATTTTATCAATGTAGTGCAAGGCAGGTGACGCAGTAATAATTTGAGGACACTGGTGGGTGCAGTCTTCACATTTTACTCACAGTTCTCACTGTTTTCCAGGTTTTCAACAACCAGCCAGGTGCTGTGTCCTCCGGGTACAGGGATCCAGCCAATTCTCGGATAAATTAGATTCTTTTTATCTGGACTCTCTTCTGGTGTACTTTCCCGTGGTTGTCTCTTTGCACTGGCTCTCACCCTCCTGCCCTGCGTCTCACACTCAGTGTCCCAAGCCAGCAGCCAGGGGTCCTGTCGGACAACGTCCTCTCAGTCCCCTTGACCCTATGTGGCTGCCTTTTCTGTGATTAAGTGTGGCTTTGGCTGCTGCACGTGAAAATACCGCAGCCGCCGGCTAGCTCATTGAGTCCTACAGTCTCTCCACTAGTCTGGGGCAGGTGCCCTCCGCAGCCCGGTCCCTCCACCCAACTTCAATCACGGTTGGCTTGGATACGGGCACTACGGCTGGACTTCCTGTGCACATGGGACCCCTTCAGTATCTCTAGAGCCCCTCACTGGCTCCTCCAAACACCTTCACTTTTCCTATTCCTGGGATGAGCTCCAACCGGCTCCAGTCCCCAGGATGGCTCTCTCTGTCCTTCCACTCATGACAGACTCCTGTCACCAACTCCTAACTTCTAGACTGTTTTGCATGCTTTTTTCACATCAGTCACGTTCTCTACGTCCTCTACGTTGTCACCACTCACTTCCCTACTTCCTGGTATGCTCTGCTATCTACTTGCTCCACCCACACCCTCTACCTTGTTCCCCTTCAGCCTGAGATGGGGCCCTCCCTCAATAGGGTCCACCCAGATCCCTTGGCCTTGAGTGGTATGATTTTGGATCCTAGTGTGTGGGTACCGGGTAGTGTCCCCTCCTTGCCCAAAAGTAGGGTGCCAAAGCTCTGGCTGTGGTGGACTACCTCTGTGGCAACTGGACCCTCAGAGATGCCACACATCTATTTGTCTGCCCATCCTAATTCTTCTACCATGATTGCCCTGTATCTGCCATTATACAGTCATTCCTTACTCATCTTCTGGCTGCCTGGCTGTCTACTGTGTTTTATTATGCAAGACGGTACCGCTACTGCCGGGGCTGTTTTCCTGGACCTAAACTGCCAGACATCTCCTTTTGTGACCCACACTAATTCTCTGATGTGAAGCTTTTGATGCTGCCACTGCTACTGCAGAGCCATGCCATGCCAGTAACACATTTCCTGGGTGTCCACCTTGTTTTACAGTGCTGACAAATTTGTCAAATGTGCACTTTTGAAGGAATACAAACATAAAACAACTAAAAAATAGGGCTAATTTTTGGTGATAACCTATCCCTTCTTTACTACATTTCACCACTTTTGTCTGCTTGAAAAAAGGATACCGTACTTTTTAGCAATCCCACAGTGATCCCCAATGATTTATTCCTCCCGGGCACCGCAGGACCTGTTGTGAGAAGTTCTTAACAGCACTAAAAATGGATCAATAAATAACGGAGCACAAACTCTCAGTCTGAACCTGTCCTAATAAACCGAAATTTCCCAGCAGCCTTTTCTCATGCCATGATGTATAATACAGTAACAAAGTAATGTTTTAATAAATAAATAACTTAATAAATAAAAAAGATTTAATGGTACTATTGATGCTTAGAAAAGCTCTGAGGTTAGTTCAATTAAATGTTACTATAAATTATGAGAGTGAATCTCATGCTGAAAAACGCAAGCATCTTAACTATAAAACTGATCATTGGTCGCAAAGTACCCCAGACAACGTTGATTAAAGCAATCAGTATATTGGGGAAGAAGATGTGAGGAATTATATGAAATGTAATAGAATGAGATTTCATGAAGAATTCCATTATAAGGGAATTTATGTACAGATGAAAAAGTTTTTATCATAGCAGTTAGGTGCTTGTAGTACTTCAAGAATAGGAACCTATACAGTGTGTTAAATGGGTCAATCCTTCCAGAAACCTGTGTTTTCCCTCTGTACAATAACACCTATCTATACTCACCTCTGGTGCCGGCTTCATTCCAGAGATGTTGGCACTGGCTCTCCCCGGGTTCGCATGACATTGTTATAACTTGTGTCCCTGCGGTCAATCAGCGCTGACTTCACTTTCCTTTTCTACGAAGATAATTGACATCTGGAGGAAGCAAGCAAACAGCTGAAGCTCTCACTTCCTCCAGATGTCTTGACCTATCTCAAGGAAGGGAGAGTGAATCCAGTTCTGATTGGTCACAGGAGTCCCAAGACATGACCATGTCCATTTGAGGCCCCAGGAGGGCCAGCGTAGACATCACTCAAGTGGTACTGGCACCAGAGTTGAGTATAGGTGTGGATATTTAGCTGAGGGGGCCAGAAAAGGTTAAGTAGTGGACAACATATTTAAAATCAGTGTGAAGATGGATTCACCAATGCTTGGTTTAAACATTAAGGAAGAATGGTCCAACACCAATGGATATAGGAACAGAGCATCAGTGCTGCACCTCACCTAAAGTGTCCATCACCTGGGATTCTGGATGCCTTCAAGATGTCTTTATAATGTGTCTATGAAAGTATTACATATGGATAATAACATTTATGTAATCTATTTTCTGGGCACCCATTGGCTTTTAATTGGCAAGTCTGATATAGAATACGCATAAAAGTATTGCATGCTGTGATTTTCTTACATAGCAACCATTAATCTGAGTGTAAAAATGTTTAACTGAACTACTACATCGACTTGCATTAGGCAATGTGTTATCTGTATGCTACCAGCTCTGCATACGGTCAGCATGCAGACGTTTAATATCGTCATCTGAATGAGCCGTTAGGCCAGGGTGAGATGTGTTTATGCATATTCATCCCAGTTTTAACCAGAACACTTTCTCAATTTTCATTCATATTGTTATCCGTGTGCCATCTGTATGTTCATATTTTACATGTCTGTGAAATCCATGTAATTGATTATTTATCAGTGACAGTTTCATAGATGATCATGAAAGTATCCATAAAATTGGATGTGATACAGATGTTACCTATAAGATTGTTTTATTTTGTTTACCTATAGATTTGAATAGGTGAGTTTCATACACAATTAAAACGGTATATTGGCACTGTGCAGTTCAATAATATGTATTGGACAGAAGCTCCATGAAGGTTTAGTGGTATAAGTGGGCCCCTGGCCTTCTTATTTTTAAAGTCCCTGTGTGACTGCATAGGTTGCACCAATGCTGTGGGCTAGGGCTTAAAAATTAATATTTATACAGGATATTTTTTGTTTCAGACAACCCCTTTAATGGATTTGTCCACTACTTGGACAACCCCTTCCCATACTACTATAGAAAGCTTATACTCACCTCCAGTGCAAGTGCAGTTCCAGCGATGTCAGAACTTGCATTTCCGGGGGCGCACATAAATTTGTATGACACCCAAGCCCCATGACCAATCAACACCGGATTCCTTCTCCCTGCCTTAGGATGTTGGATGCTGCAGCTGTCTCTCACTTCCTATTCATTACTTAAAGAGGACCTGTCACCCCCCTGGTGCTATGCTAACTGAATTTAGCACTGAATGCAGAATGTCTGCTACATTCAGGGAAAGGGTCCCCCATGTGCCTAGCCCACCTGTAAGTTGTTAAAAAAGACTTTAGAAAGTTTATGGATAAGGAGTCCGGAGAGACTTACTCAGTAATGAGTCATCGCTACTCCCTGGTGTCCTTCCCGCCTCCAGCCCTCTCTGTGCCACCTCCAGACCTCTCTGTGCTACCTCCAGCCCTCTCTTGTTCAGACCCCTGAGGGCTGGAGGCAGGGAGGACACCAGCAGAAGCAATGACACATACAGGAGGCTGAACAAGAGAGGGCTGGAGGCAGCACAGAGAGGGCTGGAGACAGGGAGGACATCAAGGAACAGCGATGACTCATTACTAAGTCCCTCCAGGCTCATTATCTGTACTCTTTTTGATAACTTACAGGGGGGCTAGAGACATGGGGGACCCCTTCCCTAAATGCAGCAGACATGCTGCATTCAGTGCTGCATTCAGTTAGCATAGCACCGGGGGTGACAGATCCTCTTTAACCATCTGAAGGTGGAACGATGGAAACCGTCTGTGGTTGGAAACACACCGGCACCAGAGGTGAGTAAAAGCTTTCTTTTTTTTATGAGGTCAAATGGGGGATGAGAAGGGGTTGTCCATCTAGTGTACAACCCTTTTAAGTGGAAAACGTTCCTTGTTGTCTATTAATATACATAATTATTATCATCATCATTACGCTACATACAATATTGAAAACATAAGAAACCATAATTTCTTGTTCTACTATTTTCAGTATTGGTATGTTTCATTTTAATATTATATTAGGATTTATCCTAGAATTTTACATTAAAAAGCATTGCAATTTTCTATTTGGAGTATGTTGTGCCATAGGCAATTAAATCTCTAGAGCCTGATTATACATTGCTGGCATGTACTATGTAATGCTATTACGCATTCCCAAATCATTTCTTGTACTTTTGAAGCTAAGTCTTTGCTGGAAGGGAAGTCATCACTTCTATTCATAACAGTGGGACAGCGGGTAAAATATCCGAAAGAAACTTCACATGAGCTTGCTGGTCATATTCTTTACTTGTACGTAGTTAAATCAGTTTAAAAATACAAGGTACGGGCAGGTTTCACTGTGTATTAAATCAGGTCTGCAAGTTAAATATATTGTAATAAATGGAAGAAATGTTTTACGTTTTCTAAAATTTCTCTAACAGAGTTTTCAGTTGTCCTTTAACTATATAAAAATAACTTTACAAGTATAGTTGGAAATTAAAGATGAGTGAATTTACTTGAGTGGAACTGAATGCTACCAGATTGTTACAAATATCCGTATTCTTCAGAATACAGATTTTTTGCAATACTATTGGAGCGAATTCAGCAAATTATTAGCCAACTGTGGCCTCCATTGTTGCATTATCAAGGCCCATAAAAAGGTAAAAAATAGACCCATACACCGATCATGGCTCACATGTCCCACCACTCCCAATGATTCTGGTGCCTGCTGTCCAATTTCAAGTTCTCAGGGCATCTTCTTTCCAAAGTCACACTCTTATGTCTCAACTATAGAACAGGACATCTCACTGTGACCCGACCTAGGACATTACGTCACGCTGCCTGTATACAGCTAAATGAAGGCGTCCAAAAGATGTTTTTTAGCTGCACACTGAGATTACAGATTAGAGCGGTTTAATCCGGCGGCTGGAATGGTCAGACACAAACGCTGACGCGCATACCGTGTTTTGGCGTATACTACTTAGGGCTACAAGCCACTCCTGCCGCACTAAGAGGGTAAATAAATAATAATAATAAAACTTTATTTGTATAGCTCCAACATATTCTGCAGCGCTTTACAGTACAACGGTACATATAAGAAAATTATACGGTACAGAAAGGTAATGCAGAACAGTAGTTATATACAATAAACATAGAATCAACTTAGGAAGTACCATAAAAAGGCAAGAAATGAAGGCAAAAAATGAAGGTGACCCTGCTCGAAGAAGCTTACAATCTAAGATGGGATGGGAACACAAAGTTAGGGCTTATAACAAAGTTTCCCCCCCGTGGCCTCCTCCCTGCACCCTGTCCGTTTCTAGAATTGCTGAATAAAGGACCATCTATAATACCTCGGTGAGTGCCGCTTCTTCTTATACCTGGTTATCTTGATTTGTGCTTTGGCTGCGCACCACCGGTAGTGGATCCGCCTTAACGGGAAGTTCTCCCGGACCTGACTTTCAGCACCGCTTAGTGCCCTGAGTATCTGGCTATAAAAAAAAAAAAAAAAATGCAGAACAGTAGTTATATACAATAAACATAGAATCAACTTAGGAAATACCATAAAAAGGTAAGAAATGAAGGCAAAAAATGAAGGTGACCCTGCTCGAAGGAGCTTACAATCTAAGATGGGATGGGAACATAAAGTTAGGGCTTATAACAAAGTACAGGGGCTTATAACAAATGCAGACAAGAGTTGGTTTTTAGTTGCAGACTGAGATTACAGATTAGAGCCCTTTAATCCCAGCAGGTGTACCGGTCAGACACAGACGCTGACGAGAATATAGAGTGTGTTGGCGTATACTAATTTCCGCTACAACCCACTCTTGCCGCACAAAAATGGTAAATGAATGCAGACAAGAGTTGGCTTTTAACTGGACACTGAGATTACAGATTAGAGGTTAAATCCCAGCAGGTGGACATGTCAGACACAAACGCTGACGAGAATACAGAGTGCTTTGGCTTATACTAATTTCCGCTACAAACTACTCCTGCCTATAGAGAGCTAAATGAATCCCTAAAAGCACTGTTTTGGGATGGATGAGATTTCCAGCCTGTCCACCAACCCCAGATGTAACGCAGGCTGGTATACTGGCACAGCGAAGTTTGGTATATACCCTGCCTTCCTGCCTGCCTGTATACAGTTCTATTAGTCCTCAGAAGGACTGTTGTGGTAATTAGACTGGCAGCCCTGTGTCTACACCTGCTGAAGGGCCACAAATTTGTCCCTCAATCAGCAGCAGCTCTCCCTACACTGACTGTCTAATGGCGCAGAGTGACGAGCACAGCGCGGTCAGGTCTTATAAACACTTGATTACGCTGTGCGGCCAGCCAATCACTGTAAAGCCACAACCAACAGGGCTGTGGCTTTACAGTGGCTGTTAGCCAATCCCTGCATGTGGGCTGGCTCTGTAAAGAGCACCAGCATGCAGGGAGGTGGACCCTGAGCATAGCAAGAGTATTGCGGGATTACTCGGTAGTCGCCGAGTACCCCGAGTACCGAGATATTCGTGCGAGTACCGAGTAGTGACAAGCTCATCCCTAATGCATATATAAATGTCTAATTGGAAAAATTCAGTATAGATAGATTTATGCTATAGATGTTATACAGAGTAAATTGATGTAGAAATTGGAAAAGTTTACATAGTAAATTACAGTATTTAAAATATTAATTTTTTTTTCTGAAAAATCACATCGATTCTTACCAATATGAGATTACTTCATATGTTTAGAAATTGTATGGTTGCCTGTCCTTAGAGTGGGATCAGCATGTGAATGCAAGTCACTTAGGTATAGTTCTGCTCACTTACTTGGATGATTTTATGGTGCTGGATTTGCAAATGATATGTTCTTTTTAAAGTGTTCTCCATGAAAACTTTATATACATATCTCCTGGCAGGAGCTGCACCGTAAGATACACTTGCATGAAAAGAAAATTGTTTGTATTCATATAGTCATAATATCACATATGAATTTAAATACCTATTTTCCCTAGTTGCTGTTCACTTCTAAAACTCCCACTGTGGGTTTTTATCTGTTTAATGCTATATATACATGTCATTTATTTTCTGTAACTTAGGGCCCTTTCACATCAGCGTTTTTTTCAAATCGCGGCAGATGCGGTGAAAAAAACGCATCTGCCGCGATTACCACATACCGGCTGCACTTGCGGCACGGTTGCGGCGCGGTTGCGGTAAACGCCATACAAGGTATAGGCAGACTTGCGGCAGGTGCGGCAAGTGCGGTTTTGGCACTTGCGGCAGGTGCGGCCGCGAGAAAAAACGCGGCTGACAGCATTTTTTTTCGCGGCCGCACCTGCCGCAAGTGCCAAAACCGCACTTGCCTCACCTGCCGCAAGTCCGCCTATACCTTGTATGGCGTTTACCGCAACCGCGCCGCAACCGTGCCGCAAGTGCAGCCGGTATGCAGTAATCGCGGCAGATGCGTTTTTTTCACCGCATCTGCCGCAATTTGAAAAAAACGCTGATGTGAAAGGGCCCTTAGGTGAACTATTATTCAATTTCTATCTGTTGTCATGTTAAGATGTTAAAAGCTCAATTAGCACGGTGAATTCTCAAAGAAATTGGTCTCAGTAAGACCGGCTTCACACCACGGTTTTTTCAGGTACGGGGCTGTCCGATGTGAACCGGGTAGCCCCGGACCTAATTTTGGACTGATGGCAGTGATTTGCCATCCGGTTTTGTCCCTGTCTGGCAGCATCAGGCTGCTTTTGATTTTTGCCCCGAACAAAAAATCGGAGCTTGCAGCATTTTTGCATCCGGGTCAAAAAGTTAAACAAAACCGGATCCGGCGTGATCCGGCGCCCAATAACATAGGAGTCTATGGGCGCTGGATCCGACAGAAAATCTGTCCAGTTCCAGGACACTGGGAGCTGAAGCTCAGTGCCGGCCGGCGCTGCACTTAAGCTCCTGGAGAGCTCCCTGCTGAGATTTCAGAGCTGCGGCTAGCCGCGATTTGAAAAATTTCAGGACCTGGACAGAGGCAGCAGCCGCGCAGTCCTGAATCCAGCAGAAAATAGAATCAGAGGGCATATTTGCCCTCCGGTTCTGTTCTGTCGGAGCTATCAGGCTGTGTCTACTGCATTCAGCAAACCACCGGACACAGCCTGACAGCTCCAAGACTATGGTGTGAAGCCGGCCTAAGAAGTATGGAATGAAGGTGATGGACCAGCAGCAAATAAATCAGCAAGGACCATGACATCATAGCATGCAGGACAGTAGGCAGAAGGTGGAGATGGAAGCACTGCATGAAGAAGGGCCAAATGTGAGGATACAAACCAGAACCGTAAACAATGGAGTAACTTGAAGCTCATGGGCCTCGATGCGAAAGCTCCAATGGGGCCCCCAATTTTTGAAATCTTTAATAGTATTAGTCTTTTTCTATAGTCTGAAAGGACTTTTAGGGCCCTGCTTCAGGGCCCGGGTGCTACTGAAACCCCTGCACCTGTTTCAGTTACACCCCTGACAGTAAATGCATATACAATCTGGTAGTAGCAGAATACAGATAATTATGTTCTTGCAGCAGACAAATGTTCAACTGCAGTGATGAATAAGCAATCTGGTTACTGATTTTAGTGATGAGTTTACACACAGGAATAGTAGAGATGATAATTAGAGATGAGTGAACCCTTGAAGTTTGGGTTTGGGTTGTGCAGCTGAACTTTTTGGCTCACTGTTCGTGACCCCAAACTTCACCTGAACCTCAATGGAAGTCACTGATTGACAGTTCAGCTCTCCACTCACATAGAACTGCCATAAGTACAACAATTCCAGTGATGGGAGGGTGTTTTTTTTTCTTTTTTTTTCAAATTAATTTTGGACACACACTATATCCAAAAACTGTCCTTTTAAGCCTAGTGTGATCTGATCATACACTCACTGGTCAAAGATCTAACTCTTCCTGATCACAGTGATGCTCTCTCCAGTGCTTTGCAAACGTAAGGCACCTGAACACTGAACCTGAACAGACTTAAGGCCGGGTTACATGCAGCAACATTGCTACCAATGTCTCTGCAACGTCACAGGTTTTCTGACGTTGCAGTGACCTCGCCATTGATGTCACTGCGTGTGACATGCCGCAATGACCAGCCATCAGCTCGCTCATCTCTGATTGTTGCTGAATGGCCAGGACCATTTTTCAATCGTTGGTCTGCCACTGTCACGCATGCATCGGCACGTGTGACAGGGGAAATGACCAGTGACACCCAGTGTGTGCCCGACACCCTAACCGATCCCAGCGACTGTCGGGTGTTGCCGCATCGCTTGGTGATCGTTGGTGAGATCTGCCTGTCTGGCATCTCACCAGCGCTCACATATCGATGTTCTAGCGATCATGATTGTTGGTTGTGTCGCTGGAACATTCCTACGTGTAACCCCAGCTTTACTCAACACCAGGAAGTTCGACAAACTGAATCGCTATCAAACTGAATCAAACTGAAACTCATCTCTACTGATAATAATTGGGCACTTAGCTTGCAAAGACATTGGTTTGAACATCTCCAATATTAGCTGAGAGGAGTCCAGTCATAAGTACCTGTACGAGTGGAGAAGAGGGTACAATAGCACAAGGCATCAAAGGATTGAGATAGGAGATCCAGGTTGGTAGTTGAATGGAAGTCAGGAGTAACAGTAGACAGTAAGGCACCTGGCTAGAGCTTTTCAGTAGAAAATTAAGTACGGTAACTCTTTACAATCACATGGTTATTGAGAGCCATGTTGTCTCAAAACTTAGACAGCACATGGCTCTGTACATGTAGAATTGAGTGAGGCTAGGGTCACAAATGCTGTTCTATTTTGGAAACCTGATCCGGTTTTGAGCTTTCAAAAAGCTCAACACCAAGTAGGAAAACGCTCCCCATAGGAGCCCATTATGATAACCAGATTGCACTACATGCAATCCGGTTACCGATTCCGGATCTGCTGCCTGCACTAAAAATCATGCAGGCTGCTGTTTTTGGAGCGGTTCTGTGACCTGCAATGTGGTAACCGGATTACTCAGGATGTGTAATCCGGAGCAATGCGGTTACCGTATACTTTGTGATCATGTGATCACATGACACTTTACATGTAAAAAGAAGAATATGAAGACAGGTACAATAATCTTGAACAATACAATGCACAGACAGATAAAGGAGGAGAGAGGACCCTGCCCGTGAGGGCTTACAGTCTAAAAGGGATGGGTGAGGATAAAGTAGATGAGGAGAGATGACCCTGCCCATGAGGGCTCACAGTCTATAAGGGATGGGTGAGGATACATACAGTAGGTGAGGAGAGAGGACCCTGTCAAGGAGGACTGACAGTCTACAAGCGATGGGTAAAGATACAGTACATGAGGAGAGAGGACCTTGTCCGCGAGGGCTCACAGTCTACAAGGGATGGGTGAGGATACAGTAGGCGAGGAGAAAGGACCCTGTCCAGGAGGACTGACAGTCTACAAGGTATGGGGGTGAAAATACAGTAGGTGAGGAGAGAGGACCTTGTCTGAGAGAGCTCACAGTCTACAAGGGATGGTGATGATACAGTAGGTGAGGAAAGAAGACCCTGCCTGAGGGCTCATAGTCTACAAGGGATGGGTGAGGATACAGTAGGTGAGGAGAGGGACCCTGCCCTCGAGGTCTCACAGTCTACAAGGGATGGGTGAAGATACAGTAGGTGAGGAGAGAGGACCTTGTCCGTGAGGGCTCACAGTCTACAAGGATGGGTGAGGATAAAGTAGTTAGTGTAGAGCTGGTAGTGTGGCTGGTACAGTGGACTGAGGATCACTGTAGGCTGTAAGCTTGTTTAATAGGTGGGTCTTCAGGTTCCTTTTAAGAGGAGATAAGAATGGAATAGAGAGACAGGTCTTGTAAGGATCGCAGGTTTTGTGCAGGTAAGTTCATGTCACAGATGTACGGAGGTGACAGGTTTTGTGTATATGCACTAATGTTGGAAAACCACCATATAACCTTCGACCCAACATCATTCTACTCAATAAACCATAAATTCATGAGTGGTGGAGTTCACAGAAAAGAGCCAGTTCTTATATATAATATATAATATACCCTTTACACTTTAGAACACAAAATGATTATTGTGTTTTTCTTATTTCTGATTTTCTCATCTATTGCTAATACTTACACTCGACTGATCACGACCACAGCTCAGCAGGTTGTAAGGTGTAAAGATGTTAAATTATGCTCTTTTTAGTATCTGAAGACATACTGCAGTTTTATAAATATGTAACAAGCAAGGATTTGTTAATTGGGGTCAGGGTAGGCCACGCTGCAAAGTAATTACTGGGAGATTATCCTAATATATACCTGTAAACACTACAGAGATAATGCTGTTAATCGGTTACATTGTAGACATGTTATGTACAGATTGAAGATATAAAGTCAGGTTCAAATAGATCTACAAATAATCTGCTTTATACCTTTATGTCCTTACATAGTGAAGCTAAACAGGGGCTTAATTTAAAGGGTGCCGCCGCACCCAGACTACGGTGCCTACGGGAACCCAAAGGCCGTTTTGAGATATAATTAAAAAGTAAGTCTATAAAAAAAAATTGATATTAGGGTGAGATACTGGAGACCACCATATTATAAGAACAGACACCCTGACTCCAGTGATATATTACTTACTACACTTATTGTGTTTGTTGTTTTAATAAAATCAATGTTTTATTTTCAGGAGATTATCATTACAGGTCCAACCTTATTTCAGGACTGACATCAATAAACAGTGTACAAAGAAATCTGCTCAAAATTGTGAGCTCTTCTACAACTGCGGCACATAAAAAGACTTCCACAACGTCTGCACCCAGTAAACTAATTGATGCATCACTGGAATGAAGGTCTCTCTCCCTACATAATGCTGCTGTTAGGTTATGTAGTGTGAGGTAGCGCACGCCTAGAGGACCCGCTTGGCGGCGGAAGTGACATCAAAACCGTGTTTTAATATAATACACTACAGCAGATTATTATTTCACAGTCGTAAACTGCATACATCACATATTTACATGTCACCATACCTGATATACATAGAACACTATTCACACCAGAACACTATTCACATAGTAACACTACAGTTCACATAACAGAACATTATATCATACATCAACCAGGACCATTAACCACATCTCCATAGAACACCAGGAGCACTAACGACAGCTCCAATGGTGGTTAAGGCCGCCTGGCCTTATCTACTACTTACATTTACACATAATACATATTCAACAGAACATATCGACATCACAGTCTGTTCTAATGGTGGCTATGCCTGCCTGGAAGTATTTGCATTATACATGATCTACAGAACCTTAAGGCGACGTCCCAGTCTAGTTCTAATGGCTGGCACTATTTAAATTACGACATTATTTACATAGATCTTTATACCTTCACACACATATATATTTACATAGGTTACACGAGACCCTTACAGACCCACAGGGATCCGGTATGCAGCCAGTACAGGGGCCACACAGTCTCTGATATACAAACATACGAGACATTCACAGACCTACAGGGACCCGCTACACCCCTGTTCACACAGGTAATACAGTCCCTGACAGGACTGCTAAGCTGCACACAGCCTCTACACACATTCATCCATACAGTGCATCATATAATATCAATGGACTCCAGCCTTTACAAGGCACAGACCAAGTTTTAGGCTACCTGAGCTACTGGGCAATCCAGGTGTCCCCAAAGTCTCTTCACCACGTGCTCTACAGGTCACCAGCCGCCTCCAAACCAACATACCAGGCAGGTCTCCAGGACCAGGTTGCACCAACATGTCTGCGCAAATACCCTCTGGGTTCAGCCAGGACCCCCATATGCTCAGGTGCTCCACCAACCTCTAAGTCTAGCCACAGGCTCCATATGGATCAGAGGGACAGGTATCTCTTGCATGGAGAGGACACTATTTCCTCCATAACCCAGAAGGACAGACTCTGACACACACATCCTCTCCCTCAAATGATCATTCTGTGCTCCCCTCTCTCATAGCCCTGGGCAGCTAATGGGCCCCTGCCAGCCACACCCACCTAGGAACTGTGGTCAATCAGCACATTCACTCACACACAGACCCAACTGCAGTTAACCCCGTGTGTACCACTACAGAGTTAACCCACACTTAACCTTGTGTATACTGCAAGGTCAAGCAATCACCCAGATTGCAGCAGGCCCATGTGAGTCCACGGGCCACGTGCTATAGTGCTGGCATGCCTCACAGTGCAAAAATTGCTGTCAGATTTCCTATAAATTACTCTTCTTTATCACCTACACATGCATTTGCTTTTGTCTCTTACCCTGCCTATTTGTCACTCTCCCCATTCCCTACACATAGACTTCAATTGGCAGCTGTAATTTTATTCCTCACCTAGGTGGCAGATTTTATAGTCTTGACAAAGAGGAATGTATGGCTGTTTTTAAGTAAGATTAAAGAAGTAAAGTGTAGAAGAATGATAGGGATAGAACATGTGTAGCTAGTGGAGAAAGACCTTGATGGACCTCTGCCTTCTTTCAATCTATGTAAGAAGTGGCTGATAAGTGGAGAAAGAAGCCAACTTCTCTGTGGAGACATACAACTATGTTAACTTATATTTACTTGAACTGGACCATGCAAAGTTCTCCTCTGAAACTATATGAAATGAGTCATTTCAACATTGTTTTGTTAATGTGTCAGTTTTTATCATCAATGTTTCAACAGTGATTTTCACATATGAGAAATGAATAAATTGCAAAACTTCTCCTATCCACAACAACGTTAAAGGGGTTGTCCACTGTGGGGACACCCCTTTCTTAGAGTAAACTGTGATTTTGTCACAATAACAGCAAACAGCTTAATAAGTGATATAACACTGGAATCAGTGTCTTTGTCTGTACATTATTCAGCCCTCAGATGGGATAGGAAAAACCTGGTGACATATTCCTTTTAAAAGGAACCTGTCAGGTCCCCGATGCACCCAGAAATCCGAGCAGTTCTAGATTCATATCTCTAATCAATGTATGATAGTCCCAGCATGTACTAATGTAAAGCCTTGTAATGGGGTTTTTTCATTCCCTGCTATCCACATCCATGCAGTGTCCTCAAGAATGACTACAGACAAAGGTTTTGGGGATAACAGTTGTGTGTACTTGGGGAAATATAGCATAGAGGAAATACTGCACAGTTGACGTGGGTAGTCCATGGCAAATACAGTTCAGAGTTAGATGCTCACATGGAATTGAGGTTCTGAAGCGTTAAGAACTTGTATTATTTGGAGGTAGTATTTGTAGGTAGTTATAGTAAAGTTCAAAGTCTTTTGTGTCTTAAAAAAGAAGATGAATCCTGTATTAATTTCACAGCTGGTCACAGCACATGCAGAAATATACTTGAAGCAAATAATGAAAAATTGCCTTGAGACGAGTGACCCTTACATTTCTCAACATGCGGGAATTAGGTTCTTATGTACAGTCAGTATGCTCCACTGCTGAAGAAGCACATGTAAATCTAGACAGCAAGGATCCAGGGTTAAAAGTCTTTAGCCAGCTAGGCTGTAGAATTCAGAGTTATCAGTCATTGGGTCTGGCAGTAAATCTTGTGTTGAAGGGAGGGATGAACTCCCAGGCCTGGGGCCTGGAACTGGGGAGGAGAGTCTGGCATCCTGTATTAGACTGGGAAATGTCCAGCTCTGTCTAGACAGACAAAGGCTGGAAGTAACTCCACCTACTGAGCCTTGTGTCTGTGTCACCGGCCAGTAGGATAACACTCAATTCACATGTCAGATCTTACATTGTAAAGTGATATAACTTATATATTTCACCAGCAGATGGTGTTGAAATACAGTAAATGAAACGTGCATTTAATAGAACAAATGAAACATAGCTGAGAAATATATGAGCTATGATTTAAATTAATCTAAAACTCACTAATAACAGTAAAGGGTTAGCTAGGGAGTGAGCTGCAGTGTACAGGGCTACTCATGGTCCAGCGGTACTTAAAGGGACACACATAATCTTGACCAGTCACTACCTAAGCAAACATAATAAGTATTTCTAAAGATCAGTTATGATATGCTAATAATTAAGACTTTGACTAGTCGAGGGGGTAGTAGTTCCCAGACTAGTAGGCATACTTCATACGTTATCACGCTCCAGTATCCATGATAACATACTTTACGTAGCATCGTCATTGGCATCGCTATATCAAACTGCTGGTGGGTGGGCTGCGTATCCCTCACCATTGAATTTATGTGTCACTAGGTGTATGCATACACATTTTCAGAGAGTCTTGTGTGCTACTCTCAAGCGGAAAGTACGCGTCCCAGCTTCAGAGAGACAAAATGCAAATGATGGGAAGCAGGGAGACTTCTGATCATGCACGGTGACCATACCGTAAGACAGGGGTGCATACACCTGAAGACAGAGAAACTCAATGGTGAGAAAACACAGCTGTGCACATGGCTTAATACAGCAATGCAGATGACGATGCTATGCAACGTATGTTATCATGCCCACAGGGGATTGATAAAATGTTAAGTGGGCTGACTAGCCGGGGGAACTTACACCTTCTTGACTAGTCAAAACCCTAATACTTTTTCTATAGAACTTTAGAAATACTTTTTCTACTTGTACAGGGTGGGCCATTTATAGGGTGGGCCATGTATATGGATACACCTAAATAAAATGGGAACGGTTGGTGATATTCCCCTTCCCATATACTAATGTGCCACAAACAGGAAGTTAATGTCATCAACTCTTCCCATATTATTTAGTTGTATCCATATAAATGGCCCACCCTGTAGATATGGGCACAGAACTGCTCATGGTTGTGGGTGCACAGGGGACCTGACAGATTCGCTTTAAATTAGGAAGAGGTAAAAATATATAAAAAAAAGTGCACCAAAAACAAGTTTTAAAGATGTGTACATGTACTGTATATGTATTTGTGAATATATGTATAATATGGTTCTATCAACTTTATTAAAGGGTATTTACCTATTTATGTAGGTATCAAATAAGAAATAGATCCATCACGATCTACATTCCTCCACCAGTTATACATTTTGTGTCACTAGATTTTTCATAATCTTCTAAAAAGTAATAAAACAATTTTCAATTTACTTATTATTAAAGAATCCATCTATTCTCAAGAACAAATGAATTTTTAATTCCACACTATACTGCTCATTGCTTCACTGCTGGAGTTCAAGTGTGGTGGCTGCTTTCCAAGGTAAGGAGCTCAGAGCTTTCAAACACTTTGCTATAAGGCATCTAAGCACAGCTCCATAGCTGACTAGATCTTTGGATCTGGACAGCTTCAGTGCTCCTGCTCCTCTTTGATGTTACAAAGGCAAAGCTGCCTCTATTTGCAGCATCAGAGAGTTTATAATTTGGGCCAGTGGCTAATCTATGCTGTTGGTCAAACCTGTCAATCATTCAAGAGTGTACCACCTGCTGACAAACAAGAATTGGAAAAGTAGACTAATGAAGAAAGATATTTACTATATTGTATTTCACTAATGATTTTAATGATTCTATGCTAACAGTACAATTGTTTGTCTTGGTAGGTTGACGGTGATTTTATTTGTTCTGTGCACCTGTGTTTGCTTTATTTATTGGGTACTGACAACATCCTGATTAAGGCTGGCTTCACACTTGCGTTTGTATCTGCATGCAGACGCAAACGCAGTGAAAAGCAAACCATACTTATGTGAATGCAGCAGAGAATCTCCACATGCGTTCACATTAGTATGCAGCCCGCCAGCCATTCAGCTGTCTCAGGGGCGGCCGGGAGGAGGAGATCAGCGGCAGAGATCTCCTCCTCCCAGCCACAGCTGATCTCCCGCCGGTGTCAGCGTGGGGGATTTGAAGATACAGCTGATCTGACAGCTGTTTAAATCTCCCGCGCCGACACCGAATAGGGTGATATCGGTGCAGGAGATAAGAAACAGCTGATCGCTGCTTCAAATCTCCTGCGCCGACATCACCTATTTGGTGTCATGGCGGGAGATTTAAACAGCTGTCAGATCAGCTGTATCTTCAAATCTCCCACACCGACACCGGCGGAAGAGCAGCAGCGAATGTAGCTGATCACCGGCGGCCACCGGGAGAGATTTCAATGAGATCTGCAGCGTTCTCCTGCACTGTCATGTGGAGGACACTGTGGATCCATTGACTTTCATGCATTTTTTGTGCGCTTGTGGGTGCTTGCAGATAAAACAAGCGCCCGCGAACACACAAAAAATGCAACAGGGCAGCGTTCTGAGTGCGGAGGAGGGCGCACAAATTATGCGCATCCGTACGCAAACACAACTGAATGCAGCCTAAATGCAGGCACATGCGTTCCCACGTTAAACATAGGAATGCATGTGGGCAAGTGTTTGGCTGCGTTCAGTGCACTGCGTAACAAACGCAAATGTGAAGGCGGCCTAAGTGCTGTGTTGGATTTGTTTTTGGCTGCAACTCGTGAGTTTTTCTATTGCTGCCATTTTTTGAGTACTTTTTAAGTATTTTGTAAGGACTCATAAGCATGGGGATCCATTATGTGCATTACAACCTTGAAGTGTCTTGGCCAAAATATCAAACCAATACCCCATAAAATAAATTTTTTGTTTATCATAAAAAAATTCTTGCACTTATGTATCATCTTTGCAAGGTGCAGCTGGGCCTCATGGGGCGTCATTCATCCAGTGGTGCAGAAGCATCGTGCTGGGTGACCCATTTGGTCCGGTGGGTAGCTTTCAGACACTCTGCATCATATGTATCAATGTGAATGGTGTCCTATGTATGCAAACCTTAACACTAGGACTACTGGACTCGTGACCCCGCCTAGAACTACTGAAAGGAGTCATTTTGACTCCTTGCTTGTTTTCGTTTATTTTTAGAGTTTCATTTGTGGTTATTTATTAATAATTATATTTTTTGTAATGTATTATTATTGTGAGATCCAACAGTAATGCTTTTGATTGTTTTTTTTTCTGCTTTTCTTATTTTTCTACAGAAAATAACAATAATTATAATAGACGTTTTTCAAACATTTTTTTTATTCAAGTGCGTGCACACATATAAACAACAACTGAAGAACAAAAAGCAGAGAAAATGTAGGTGGAGGAGCATAAAAATGAAAATATGGCGCAGAATTCACCTTCTAAACATTTGGTGTTTCGCATTTTAGGCATTGCCTTTGATTTATGGCAGTACATTGCCCACACAAAGACTTACCACAAGTCTTACAATTGCCGACAGATCTATTTTTCTTGCACTTTTCTTTGATCTGGCAAAATTTTGTTTGAACCATCACTTCTGAGCATGTAGAAACTTGGGACGTGGAACCCTTTTCCCTATCTGTGACATAAGGACCACTCAACTCTCTCACAAGCGTTTGCAAAAATGCCTTGCGTGACATTTTTTGGTGGGTAATCTCCTTGAATATTATCCATGCATTTATACCCGCAAAGTCTAAGGCATTTTCAAATGCATGAACAGGCCATCTCCTTGTGCATGTTCGTGTGGTATATTTTTGTGCCATCTGATCCACTACATCTACTCCATATTTTGTTTCATTGTAAAACTTTACCGTTTCTGGAGTTTTTTTAGCGGAATCAGACGCAACAACAACATCTGGATGGACGGAACTCAAAATGACAACATTTTTGTTGGGCTTTCCTTGATATACTGTAAGTGTAAAATTGTCTTCATTTCTAAACACTTTAGTGTTGTACAATTCCTCTTTCATGGATTTTATTTCTTTAGGCACTTCTCGCCTTATCTTCTTCAGTGTTCCCACGATGGTTGTTCCTTTGCTTTTTAGCTGTTTAGCTAATTTTACTGAAGTAAAATAATTATCGGTTGTAACATTGCGACCTTTTTTCAAAAATGGGTCCAATAACTTCATTACCACATGGTCAGCTAAACGGTCCTCAGCACGGCGTGTGTCATCTTTGCCTAGATAAGGGAAGCCATTTGCCAGATATTTGCTCTCCTTATCAACAGCTAGCCAATATTTGTGGCCATATTTATCTGGTTTGGAAGGCATGTACTGCGTGAATGGACACCTAGTTTTGCTTGGGAAAAGTTGCTCATCCACCGTTATGTATGGGCCAGGTTTGTAACACGCAATACAATTTTCAATAAACCTGTCCCACACAGTAGAAAATAGAGCAAACTTGTCCGTTTGCAGTCTCTCCGATCGAGTAGATTTCTCATCAAATCTGAGAAACCTCATAATTTCAACAAAGCGGTCCCTAGACATTGTCGCTTTGCAAAACGGTATTCCCCAGTCATTACACCAAATACTGCTAATCGAGTGACGGTTCGTGCCAGATATTCCACGAGCATAGAATATCGCAATGAATGCATCTAGCTCCTCAACAGATAGAGTAAACTGTAAATTGTAAATTATTGTTCCTGCATGCTTCTGCAAGCGTACAGTTCTTTATATGTGTCAATATATATGAATCAAAAAATAAACACCATGCACTCAAAGGACTATCGATAATGATATTTCTTCTGGAAAATGTGAAAAGTTGACATGTAAATTGAACTACATCTATATGAACATCAGGGTAAATAAGACAGAGTGAAAAAATTATGCACAAAACTTTATAGCAACATTTAGTGACAAAAGGACCTCAAAATATAGTAGGGAGTCAAAATGACTCCCTTCAGTAGTTCTTGGTAAATTTTGAAAAAAATGCGCAAATTTTTCACCAAAATTATTTATTCTCACAAAATCTTTTTTCACATCATATTTGAGGAAAAGTCACCGAGTTTCAAGCCGGAATTCTGAAAAATGTAGTCACAGAAGAGAAATAAAAAACGAAAGGAGTCAAAATGACTCCATCAGTAGTTCTAGTGTTAAGCTGTGGATAGCAAATTACCTCCCTCATGTCTTGGTAGGTTGATGGTGATTTTATCGGTTCTGTGCACCTGTGTTTACTTTATTTATTGGGGTCTGACTGCATCCTGTTTAAGTGCTATGTTGGATTTGTTTTTGGCTCCAACTTGTGAGTTTTTTAACAGTACAATTGTTTAGTCATATCCTCTCAAAACTTTGGAATCTACAAAGGCATACAGTATACTCAAAGCAGTAAATGATCCCTTTTATCCTTGGGTTACAGGATACAGTCATGGCCAAAAGTGTTGAAATTGTTACAAAAAATATGTATTTCTACCTAAGATAATGCAATTACACTTGTTTTGTCATACATGTTTATTTCCTTGTGTGTTTTGGAGCAACACAAAAAAAAACTGAGAAAAACAAAGGCTAATTGGACATAATTTTACATACGAAAAATGGGCTGGATAAAAATATTCTCTCTTTCCAAAACTGTGGATAAACTTCTCTGTTTCGACCATGTGATGCTTGTTCAAACTCACTTGTAGCAAGTAACATGTGTGGGCAATAGGAAAATTACACCTGAAACCAGATAAAAAGGAGAGAAGTTGACTCAATCTTTTCATTGTGTCTGGACAGAAAGACAATAAATAAACTGTCTGAGGACTTGAGAACCAAAATTGTTGAAAAATTTCAACAATCCTAAGGTTTCAAGCCCATCTCAGAAGATGTAGATATTATTTTGTCCATGGTGTACATCATAATCAAGAAGTCTACAAAACATGGCACTGTAGCTAATCTCCCTAGACATGGACGGCAGAGAAAAACTGATGAATGATTACAATGCAGGTTATTGTGGGTGGTGGATAAGCCCTAATCAAGTTCCAAAGGAATTCAAGCTTTTCTTCAGGCTCAGGGGACATTAGTGCCTGTGCAAACTATCCGTCAACTTTTGAATGAAATGAAACACTAAGGAAGGACACTCAGGAGGACACACTTCTGACTCAGAGACATACCGTAATAATAAAGCTAGACTGCAGTTTGTTTATATGTACGTGAGTAAGCCAAAATCCTTATGGGAAAGTGTATTGTGATCAGATCAGAACAAGATACAGCTTTTTGGTAAAGCACAACATTCTACTTTTCACTGAAAATGGAATGAGGCTTACAAAGAAAAGAACACAGGACCTACTGTCATATATGGAGAGGTTTAAAGATGTTGTGGGGTTGTTTTTCTGCCTCTGGCACTGGGTGCCTGCACTGTGTGCAAATTAGCATGATATCTGAAGAACACCAAAGGTTTTTGGTTCACAATCTGACTCAGAAACTCAGAAGACTGGGTTTGCAACCTAGGACAGTGACCTTCCAGCAGGTCAATGATCCCAATTATTCTTCAAGAAAACCCCAGAAATGGATGTAAACAAACTTCTGGAGAGTTGTGAAATGTTTGCAATGAGACCGGAACTAAATTCCATTGATCACCTCTGGAGAGATCTTAAAATTGCTGTTGGTCCAAGACACCTTCAACTATGGCTAGGGTCACACATGCCCCTGCGCTTTTTAAAGCCCTTAGAAACCCGGATTCAGTTTTCTAAGGGTGCCAATAGTGTCCCATGAGGTCCTGGACGTTTTTGTGAAAATTTTGGACTTAGTCATTTTTTCACTAAAAATGCATATGCGTTAACGCATGGTACCTATATGTACCATGCATTAACACATGCATCTCCCATGGGGCCCCATATAAAAAAAATGCATGCTTTTTGTACTGCACCACAAAAACACTGCTAGCAGCGTTTTTGGAATGCTGCATAAAAGCGCATGCGTTTTTTAAAAAACGCACAGACACATGCGTTAACGCATATGCGTTTTTGGACTTCGAAAAGGAAAAATGTTCCCAAAAACAGATTTAAGGCAAAAATGGTTGGTATGTGTGACCCTGGCCTATGAGAGATTTGGAGCCGTTTGCAAAAGACAAGTTCAAAATTCCAGTTGAGAGATGTAAGAAGCTTGTTGATGGTTATAGGAAGGGATTGGTTGCAGATATTTATTTGAAAAGGGGCAGCCAAATATTAAGGCTAGGGTCACACTTGCGGCAGGGCACTGCGGATCCTGATCCGGTTTTGAGCAGTAAAAGCGCTCAAAACGGGATCAGAAACAGCAGCCCATAGGAGCCCATTATAGAAACCGGATTGTACTACATGCAATCAGGTTACCGCTTGCGGAATTGCAGCCTGCGGTAAAAATCATACAGGCTGCAGTTTTCGCAGCTGTTTCAAAACCGCAGCAGGCTTGCTATAATGGGCTCCTCTGGGAGCCCATGTGGCTGCCACAGTGATGAACAGTGGGTTAAATGTTAATATGTGTGCAACATGTCTCTAGGGGGTGCCCACCCTCCCTAGAGATATTCTGTCCACTCAGGTGGGCATATGAGGGGTTAATCTGGGCATTTATAGTATTGCCAGCTATTGTCGGCATTTTCAATTTTATGAATGAACCCGGCGGCTCCTCACTGTTTAGTAGATACAGTACGCAATGTACGTACTGTATGAGCCGCAATCCATGGTCCTAAAAGCATTAACATTAGGTCTATGGCGGTGCACTGCCCATAGAGCTAATATTAATGCTTTCAGGACCAAGGCTAGCGGCTCATACAGTACGTACATTTTGTACTATATCTACTAAACAGTGAGGGGACGCCGGGTTCATTAATAAAATTGAAAATGCCGACAATAGCCGGCAATACTATAAATGCCTAGAATAACCCCTCACATGCCCTCCTGAGTGGACAGCATGTCTCTATGGAGGGTGGGCACCCCCTAGAGACATGTGGCCCACATCTTTTATTAACATTAACCCTTTGTTCATCCCTGCAGCAGCAGGGATGAACAAAATATCTGGCAACCGGATTGCACATTCAGGGCAATCCGGTTGCTGGATTCTGGCTTGGAAAATGTGTCAAAATTGAGTGTGAATGCAATTGCGATTACCGCATCCGGATATGGATGTGGTAAATGCAATTGCACTTCCAAGTGTGACCCTAGCCTAAGTTGAGGGCGCCAACAACATGGCTTAAAGCATGGCTGTGTAATCCATGATCTGGATTCTAAAGAGCCTATGGCACTACCTCTTTCGATAAAGGATAACTTACTGTTTTTTGAAGAATACTTTGAATGTATTATTTCTGAAAAAACTTGATTTAATTAAAAAGGATTCAATCAGAAAAGTTGATTATATGGATCTTGGAGCTAGAACACTCAGCATTTATGTTGTATCTGAGAACCTTACATTGATGGGTATAATGATAATGATCACACAGGGTGCAATCACAATGGAATCCATGCTGGAGAAAGGCTGAACCCAGAGCATACTTTAGAAGGATGTTTGTCTGAGGACTCACATTCATCTGAAATGTAATGCGATGCAGAGACCCGCCAAGTCACTGGACCACAATAAATGCTAGCAGCCAATCAAAAGCCAGGAACTGACATCGATGTACCAGGCATTCACATTGCATCGAAGTGACATTATGGTTCACCATTAAAGGCACTTTGATGTCAACTGTCAACCACTGCATCTTGTACGCTGCACATTATGGAAGGGGGAGAAGGTGAACAATAGTTTATTTATTTCAAGCAGAGGTAGAACAGAGGGATATATATACTAGGAAAGGAGCCAAGGATGGTCGACACATATACCAGGATTGGGGCATATATACCAGGAAGAGGGATATATATACAGGATGGGCCATTTATATGGATACGTCTAAATAAAATGTGATATCAACTACCTGTTTGTGGCACATTAGTATACCCACCCACATATTAATGTGCCACAACCAGGGAGTTGATATCACCAATCCAGTGTGTATATATGTACTGTATATATACAGTGCGTTGTGAAAGTATTTGGCCCCCTTAAGCTTTTCAACCTTTTGCCATATTTCAGGTTTCAAACATAAAAATATAAATTCTAACTTTTTTGTGAAGCATCAACAACAAGTGGGACACAACCGTGAAGTGGAACTAAATTTATTGCATATTTTAAACTTTTTTAACAAATAAAAAACTGAGGCGTGGGGCATGCAATATTATTCAGCCCCTTTACTTTCAGTGCAGCAAACTCACTCCAGAAGTTCAGTGAGGGTCTCTGAATGATCCAATGTTGTCCTCTAAATGACTGATTAATGATAGTAAGAGAGTAATGATAAGTAGAATCCACCTGTGTGTAATCAAGTCTCCATATAAATGCACCTGCTCTGTGATAGGCTCAGGGTTCTGTTTCAAATGCAGAGAGCATCATGAAGACCAAGGAACACACCAGTCAGGTCCGAGATACTGTTGTGGCGAACTTTACTGATTTGGATACAAAAAGATTTCCCAAGTTTTAAACATCTCAAGGAGCACTGTGCAAGCGATATTGAAATGGAAGGAGTATCAGACCACGGCAAATCCACCAAGACCCGGCCGTCCCTCTAAACTTTCATCTCGAACAAGGAGAAGACTGATCAGAGATGCAGCCAAAAGGCCCATGATCACTCTGGATGAACTGCAGAGATCTACAGCTGAGGTGGGAGAGTCTGTCCATAGGACAAAAACCAGTCGTACACTGCACAAATCTGGCCTTTATGGAAGAGTGGCAAAAAGAAAGCCATTTCTGAAAGATATCCATAAAAAGTCTTGTTTGTCACAAGCCACCTGGGAGACACCAAGCATGTGGAATAAGGGGCTCTGGTCAGATGAAACCAAAGTCAAACTTTTGGCCACAATGCAAAATGATATGTTTTTCATAAAAGCAACACAGCTCATCACCCCAAAACACCATCACCACTGTCAAACATGGTGGTGGCAGCATCATGGTTTGGGCTTGCTTTTCTTCAGCAGGAACAGGGAAGATGGTTACAATTGATGGGAAGATGGATGGAGCCAAATACAAGACCATTCTGGAAGAAAACCTGTTGGAGTCTGCGAAAGACCTGAGACTGGGACGTAGATTTATCTTCCAACAAGACAATGATCCCAAACATAAAGGAAAATCTAGAATGGAATGGTTCAAAACTAAACGTATCCAGGTGTTAGAATGGCCAAGTCACAGTCCAGACCTGAATCCAATCGAGAATCTGTGGAAAGAGCTGAAAACTGCTGTTCACAAACACTCTCCATCCAACCTCACTGAGCTCCAGCTGTTCTGCAAGGAAGAATGGGCAAGAATTTCAGTCTCTCAATGTGCTAAACTAATAGAGACATACCCTAAGCGACTTGCAACTGTAATCGCAGCAAAAGGTGGCGCTACAAAGTATTAACTCAAGTGGCCGAATAATATTGCACGCCCAACTTTTCAGTTTTTTATTTATTCAAATAGTTTAAAATATCCAATAAATTTCGTTCCACTTCACGATTGTGTCCCACTTGTTGATTCTTCACAAAAAAATAGTACTTATATCTTTATGTTTGAAGCCTGAAATGTGGCAAAAGCTTGAAAAGTTCAAGGCGGCCAAATTTGTTTTTCAGTTCTTTCATTAATTTTATTCTTCCCCTTCCCAAGTTTAGTGCCATTTGTGCTTCCCCCTGGTGGATAATAAGGCATGCATGCAGCCTTTGGGCTACTACTCAAAGCCCTTAATGGACTCTGTATTTTCCACTATTTTAAGAGTCTGCTGATGTGTGTTTATGACTTATAGTCTGCATTTTGTACTTCACTCCTTGCATGCTGGACTGTTTCTGCAAACCATTGCTTTGATACTTCCCAACAGAGACTGGCAAACAAGCTGCAGGTCTCTGTCCTGACAGTCTGAGATCTGGCAATGCAAGACATTACACACTCCTGTAGAACAGGGCCGGCCAAATGCAGTCCTCAAAGGCTGCAAACAGTGCATGTTTTCTGAATGCCCTTAGCTTTGCACAAGGCACTGTAATCATCACCTCTGCTGGTGATGAAATTAGTAACTGTACAATGCTACGTCCTTAATGCATGCAATGTTTCAGACCTTGAAGACTGTAGTGGGCCACCTGTGCCCTAGAAGTCTCTGTGGAAGTAGCCAGGGGGCAAGAGGAATGCCCATTCCTTTCAACACAACTATGGCTCTCCCTGGACCTTTTGGCACAGTACTTCTGAACTCCCATAGATTTTGCTGGCTTCAGGATAAACATGAAGATGTTGATGCAGATGACACAATTCTGCTTTAAAAGAAGCATCAAACAACGTACCATGGGCATAGGGCCTTACAGAAATACAAAAATATGGTGGGGTTATGTTCACAGACAACATCCCCATAAGCTGTAAGAGCAGGCACATATTCAATGGAGAGAGTGTGACAAGCGGTGCCCTCACAAACATTACTGCATACTCGAAGGAATCACAAATGGCTATCCCATAAACTTGAACTGCCCTACACTCACTGACGTCACCGCTCCTCAAATACGCTGTCTCTCTAATACTGGCATGATATATCCACAATATCTCGCTTGATATCGTGACTCTCATGAAAGAGCTAGTGTTTCTAGCGCTGATGCCACTGAGGTTATCTCAGATCACACAGCGGGATTCCCTGCTGCATTATACCCACTGAGTAACCTGAAACAGTTTCAGGGGAGTCATGAAGAAAGCTGAGGTTCATGACCGGGCCCGGAAACATGGCGAGTGTGACAATGACGCTGAAGCTTGCTAAGTAATAGTGAATAATTAAACAGTGAGGCTCCACTGCAAAACATTCTAGCTGTGTTTGGCTGATTTTGGGCCCCTTTGAAGATGTTTTTTTAGGCCTTTAATTTTGCCTCTCATTGATTTGAAAGGGGTTCAGAACTTTGGTGAACTGTTCACCGAACAGATCACCGAACATATGCCTTTTCAGCAAACCGAAATTAATCCGAACTTCAAAAGATTCGCTCATCTCTAGTCAACACACATTGCCGGGATTCTCTGCATTGCTGGTGAGAGTAGTGGTCATGTGCCTGCAAGAATGATATTTATACATTTTGGCCACATTCTGATTAACCTTTGCATGATCCTTCGCTATGCACTTGTATTAAGAAAGTCTGAGCACATCTACTCAGCACGCATGTGTATGTATGTGTATGTATGTAAGGCTAGGGTCACACTTGCGTTAGCAATCCAGTTACTGGATCCAGTTTTTCATCCTGAAAACCTGATCAGTTACCTGACCCATAGACTCCAATGTTAACAGTTGTTTGCCAAAGTGCAATCTGTCTACTGGATGCAGTTTTTGAGAAGTCAGGTTTTAATAGGGTCTGCAACATTTTTTGGCCTTTTAGCAAAACCTGATTAGTTTTTTAACATGGGACCCTATGGGAACCTGATCCAGTGCCTGATAGTACATGTAGGTACCATCAGGTACCTGATCCGATAAAAATGCCTCCAAACAGACAAGGGGAAAAACTCGATCCAGTAATGCATCCAGTTACTGGATGTAGGCTCCCAAGTGTGACCCTAGCCTAAATCAAATACTTGCAGACACGCAATTGCCGTGTTCACCAGCAATACCCAAGGGTCCTGACAGCTTGAGGCTTGCATGATGCAAGGATTCAGAGCTCTGCAGTTCCATAGACCATTTCCATACTTTCACTAAAAGAACATGCAACCACTCTAGTTGTATGAATTTCCCATCGAAGCTCCTTAGGAGAAATGAAGCGTTTCAAATTTCTTTTGTAATCAATGAACTGTCCTTGTAATTCAAAAGTCCACTACAGAGAGAAATGTTCTACCCTATGCAGGTGTGCATCTAGCCACCCTGCCACCTGAGCTGATTGGAGGCCGGGGGGGGTGGGCTAGTGGATCTCAGCCCCGCCGCCCCTGCAGCCTTAGTTGAGGTCCCGGGGGGGGGTCCTGGGGGGTGCTGGCGGACCTCAGCCCCGCCGCCCCTGCAGGCTTAGTTGAGGTCCGGGGGGGGTGCTAGCGGATCTCAGCCCCGACGCCCCTGCAGCCTACAGTGCCACAGCGCAGGGCAGCCGCCTCCTTACCACTATTATCGATGAAAGCGTCCGTCTCTCCTGAGGCCGGCCGCTGATGTTGGTGGCGCCGCCCCCTTCTCTGATGCCGCTCCCCCTGGCTGCCGCCGCTCTGGACTCAGGGCTCACACTGTCCAATGGACGGTGCGGCCCTGACCCTATGGCAGAAAGAAGAAAGATGAAAAATTCTTGATAGGCTTTTTGAGATCAGTTTTCCAGTACGTCAACCCTTTTAACACAAGTGTGCAATCTTAATAGAACATAATGTATAATCTATTTTAAGAGGAATGATATGGAAATGTAAAAAAATAAAAATAAAAAAAAAATGTTTGTGATATATTTTTGTTTTGATTGATAAATCCAAAAAATGGAAAAAAAAAAAAGTAGTGATTTTTTTGCCTTTTCCAATCCAGTCCATAAAGAGATAAAAGCTGTGTCTCCTTCTGCATTTAACACAGCTGAAAAATAACTTAACGTCTGCGTTCCGACGATGGCAGGCACAAGAGTTCAGCAAGGCAATCAACAAAGTTCAAAAATAGTCTGGAAACATTTTCTTTTCTATTAGTGAAGCAAACAATAGACAGGAAGATATTTCTCCCTTCAAGATAGTATTAAATATTTTGGACTTGCATGTTGTGTTGAATCGGTGCCATATATTTGAAAGACACTGGAAAGATGAGGCTATGGTAACACTACACTGTGTGCAGAATTATTAGCCAAACTAGTATTTTGACCACATGATACTTTTTATACATGTTGTCCTATTCCAAGTTGTATAGGCTTGAGAGTCAATTACCAATTAAGTAAATCAGGTGATGTGCATCTCTGTAATGAGGAGGGGGGGGGGGTGTAATGACATCAACACTCTATATAAGGTGTGCTTAATTATTAGGCAAATGCCTTTCCTTTGGAAAAATGGGTCAGAAGAGAGATTTGACGGGCTCTGAAAAGTCCAAAATTGTGAGATGTCTTGCAGAGGGATGCAGCAGTCTTGAAATTGCCAAACCTTTGAAGCGTGATTACCGAACAATCACACATTTCATGGCAAATAGCCAACTGGGTTGCAAGAAGCGTGTTGAGCAAAAAAGGCGCAAAATATCTGCCCATGAAATGAGGAAAATCAAGGGTGAAGCTGCCAAGATGCCATTTGCCACCAGTTTTGCAATATTTCAGAGATGCAACGTTACTGCAGTATCAAAAAGCACAAGGTGTGCTATACTCAGGGACATGGCCAAGGTAATAAAGGCTGAAAAACGACAACCTTTGAACAAGAAACATAATATAAAGCGTCAAGACTGGCCAAGAAATATCTTAAGACTGATTTTTCAAAGCTTTTATGGACTGATGAAATGAGAGTGACTCTATATGGGCCAGATGGATGGGCCAGAGGCTGGATCAGTAAAGGGCAGAGAGCTCCAGTCCGACAGAGACGCCAGCAAGGTGGAGGCAGGGTACTGGTATGGGCTGGTATCATCAAAGATGAACTTGTAGGACCTCTTCGGGTTGAGGATGGAGTGAGGCTCAACTCCCGGATTTACTGCCAGTTTCTGGAAGACAACTTCTTGAAGCAGTGGTACAGGAAGCAGTCGGTATCGTTCAAGAAAAACATGATTTTCATGCAGGACAATGCTCCATCACATGCATCCAACTACTCCACAGCGTGGCTGGCCAGTAAAGGTCTAAAAGAAGAAAAGATAATGACATGCCCTTCTTGTTCACCTAATCTGAACCCCATAGAGAACCTGTGGTCCCTCCTAAAATGTGAGATCTACAGGGAGGGAAAACAGTACATCTCTCGGATCAATGTCTGGGAGGCTGTGGTGGCTGCTGCACGCAATGTTGATCGTAAACAGATCAATCAACTGACAGAATCTATGGATGGAGGCTGCTGAGTGTCATCATAAAGAAAGGTGGCTATATTGGTCACTAATTTTTTGTAAGCCCATCATCTTACAGGGTATTGCATCATAAGCCATGTAATAAATCCAAAAACTACTTGCTCTTTCTCTTTCTACTACTTCTCCTGTCAGGTGTTATTTCTCCCAATCCAGGTCCACCCTCTTCCAACTTCAACCCCTCCCCCACCTCACATAGAAATCCTGCTTACCTCATTAGCATTACTTGTACACCTTCATCTCCCTCTATTAATTGTGCACTTTGAAATCCACGGTCTGTATGCAACAAGCTTCCCTTTATCCACAACTACACGGAAAAATGGTCGAGGAAGTGAGTGGGTGACCCTGGTGGACGGTATAACTCTTTGTTTACAAGTCTGTGAATGTAAAGTGTTATTGTTGGCGCTATATATAAAGATTATTACTATTATTATTATTATTATTAAGTAATGTAACACTTATGAATATAATGTAATGCCTTTGTTTATATGATATAATTTTATATACCGTATATACTCGTGTATAAGCCGACCCGTGTATAAGCCGACCCCCTACTTTTACCCCCAAAACCTGGGAAAACCTATTGACTCGTGTATAAGCCGAGGGTGGACCCCAGCACAGGTATACAGGCCTCCCCATTGGTAGTATACAGCAGCCTCCGCAGTGGTAGTATAAAGCAGTCTCCCCAGTGGTAGTATACAGCAGTCTCCCCAGTGGTAGTATACAGCAGTCTCCCCAGTGGTAGTATACAGCAGTCTCCCCAGTGGTAGTATACAGCAGTCTCCCCCTGTGGTAGTATACAGCAGTCTCCCCCTGTAGTAGTATACAGCAGTCTCCCCCTGTGGTATATACAGGCCCCCTGTGGTAGTATACAGCAGCCCTCCCCCCTGTGGTATATACAGGCCCCTGTGGTAGTATACAGCAGTCTCCCCCTGTGGAAGTATACAGCAGTCTCCCCCTGTGGTAGTATACAGCAGCCCTCCCCCTGTGGTATATACAGGCCCCCTGTGGTAGTATACAGCAGCCCACCCCCCTGTGGTATATACAGGCCCCCTGTGGTAGTATACAGCAGCCCTCCCCCTGGGGTATATACAGGCCCCCTGTGGTAGTATACAGCAGCCCTCCCCCTGGGGTATATACAGGCCCCCTGTGGTAGTATACAGCAGCCCTCCCCCTGGGGTATATACAGGCCCCTGTGGTAATATACAGCAGCCCTCCCCCTGGGGTATATACAGGCCCCCTGTGGTAGTATACAGCAGCCCTCCCCCTGGGGTATATACAGGCCCCTGTGGTAGTATACAGCAGCCCTCCCCCTGGGGTATATACAGGCCCCCTGTGGTAGTATACAACAGCCCTTCCCCTGGGGTATATACAGGCCCCCTGTGGTAGTATACAGCATCCCGCCCCCCTGTTCTATATACAGGCCCCCCTGTGGTATAATACAGCAGCCCCCCCCCCTCGTGCTATATACAGGCCCCCCGTTGCTGCCGCCGCACACCTGTAAAAGAAGATCTTTCATACTTACCCTCCTGTGACCGCGCGCGCATCCCCCGCTCTCCTTCCTGCTTTTACCCGGCATCCATCCACGTGACCGCGCGCCGATAATGACGTCATTATCGGCGTGCGGTCACGTGGATGGATGCCGGGTAAAAGCAGGAAGGAGAGCGGGGGATGCGCACGCGGTCACAGGAGGGTAAGTATAAAAGATCTTCTTTTACAGGTGTGCGGCGGCAGCAACGGGGGGCCTGTATATAGCACGAGGGGGGGGGCTGCTGTATTATACCACAGGGGGGCCTGTATATAGAACAGGGGGGCGGGCTGCTGTATAGTGACTCGTGTATAAGCCGAGGGGGGCACTTTTCAGCACAATTTTTGTGCTGAAAAACTCGGCTTATACACGAGTATATACGGTATAAGGTATAGAGTATAATATAGGACTAAAAAATAGAGATATGGTTGGTTAGATAGTTTGCTCATAGTTAAGTAGTGGGAAGACTCCATGTTAGTTCAGTAAGTGTGAGTAGTGAGTGTAGTAGTACAGAGTGTACAGTAGGGGTGAGTGCACAAACCGATTAAATACCTTAGTCTTAATAAGTGTGTGCTTGTGGCACCTGTAGCCTTACCATCGGAGAACAGCGAGATCAGTGTGCCTGGGATGGCTTCCATGATGGGTAGTCATAGAGATCTATGTCTACCCATCTGTCATGATCTTCAGACCCAATCTGTACAGTGGTTTCCCTGTCAGTAGAGTGACACCAGCAGTATGTGTCCTCAGGACTAACGATGAGCGAGCATCTCAGGGTTCGAATTTGTCTACATCCGTCGAATACGGGGTATTTGCTGAATTGTTCTACGAACATTTCACCGAACACTCTGAACACCATTGAAATCAACGGCAGGCAACATTAAACAAATAGAAAACACCTTGAAAGGTGTACAAAAGCTGCCAAACACAAACAGACACACAGACAGACAGACTCAGATCATCTTACCCGTCTCCTCCTTGTTACTTCCAGGTCCACTCTCCTGCGCTCCCTCTCACTCACTTCCAGTCCTGCCCACTAACCTTTCTGCATATTCACTTTACTTACTCCACAATCCATTATTACTCAGCATGCCACGACCACCAGGGCCGCTGGATGAGCTGGGTAAAGAGCCCGGAAATGACACTACAATCAATGCACCATTTTCAGGGGTGGCTGCAGGCTGCTATTCTTTAGTGTGGGGAGCCCTAAAATGATGGGCCCTCACAACACTGAGAATGCCAGCCCTCAGATGCCTAGTTTTACCTTGGTTGGCAATTAAAAATAGGGCGTAGCTCTTTGCATTTCTTTTGCCAGCCAATGTAAAAATAGGCAGCTGATGGTGGCAGCTCGTAACTTTCAGCTTTATCTGTGCTGAGACTAAAAAATACAGTGAAGCCCAATACATTTTTTACCACTATTTATTTATTTTACACCCCATGACGTTCAGGTTGGTTGTCATACACTAATGTGTATGACAACCAAGCACAGACACAATCTAGATTGTGAAAATGCATTCTAATTGCAATAACCAATCACAGACGCTCTTACAGAGCATGAGCATTTGTGATAAGCTTTTGCCTTGTCAGTGAAGTGAATACGCAGAAAGGTTAATGAGTTTTACCGATAGTGATTGAGCGGAAACGCAGGAGAGCAAACCCGGAAGCAAGCAAGCAGCGGGAGACAGGTAAGGCCAGTTTCACACCACGATTTTTGCAATCCGGGGCTGTCCAATGTGAACCAGACAGCGCCGGATCTGATTTCGGCCCCATAGTATGCTGTGGGGCCGGATGGAGCCGGATGGCAGCTATCTGCCATCCGGTTTCCATCTGTCCGTGAGGGTCCGGGTGTAATTGGATTTTTCTACCGGACACAAAAATGCTGCTTGCAGCATTTTTGTGTCCGGGACACAAAATCAGCCCAAATTGGATCCTCTCGGATCCGGGGCAATCCGGTGCTCCCTAACATGGGAGTCTATGGAGCTGGATGGCCCAGGTCCAGGAGGATCCGGGAGGATTCGGGAACCGGACACCTGTGGCTGAAGTTCAGTGTGAGCTAAGCTGAACTTCAGCACCAGGGAGCTGTCCCCTGTGAAGCAGTTCAGCACCATTTCGCAGGAGACAGCTGCACTCAGCTGAATCCAGCTACAAACAAGATTTCCCTCCGGTTCTGTTTGCAAATTTGGTCTGCCCTGGACATTGGACAACCCTGGACTGGAACACACCATGGTATAAAACCGGCCTAAGGCTAGGGTCACACATAAGCTCTTGGTCCGTTTTTGGCATCAGTTTTTGCATTTTTTTTTCTACGTCCAAAAACTGATGGAAAAACGGATTATAAGTAATAAACACCCTATCCGTTTTTTACTGCACCCAAAAACATTGCTTGGAGTGTTTTTTAGCCAAAAACGTTGGACATTTTTAGGGCCATTTTAAAATTTCAAACTATTTCCCAAATAAAGCTGCGTTTGCCAATTTTTTAGTGAATTGTTTAGGTGTCCCGGTCACAAATGAAATCAACGTGCCAAATTTGATTTTGGTAAAGCTTGTCCGGAAAAGTTCACTCATCTCTAATTTTGAATTCCCTGTTTTAACGCCTACAGCATGCTGTGTTCAGATGACATAGCAAAAATATGCTGACAGATTCCTTTTAATGAACTTGTAAATTCTTTCCTCATTCTTGCCATGTTGAATGATCTATTACAGTTGTGGCCAAAAGTATTGACACCCCTGCAATTCTGTCAGATAATGCTCAGTTTCTTCCTGAAAATGATTGCAATCACCAATTCTTTTGTATTATTATCTTTTGGCCACAACTGTATATGAAACTGTCTTGCGCATCCTGGCCTTTGCAGAAGGGTTTGACTGGTTTTCAGCCATTTTTAATCCTTCTTTTGCTGTTTCAGGTAATGTCTGTGTATCAACCTACATATTATCACCTGTTTGGTATGATTGGATACTCCTAGACCTGACTGGTTCCTGCAAAGTCCCTGACTTTGTGCAAGTGTTCCGAGAAGGAATGATGCTATTTTTGAAGGCAACAGATTGCCACACCTAACATTAATTAATTAATTAATTAATTAATTAATTCATTCATTCAATTAACAGTTTGTTAATTGATAAAAATAAACTTTTAACACTTCTATAAGCTTTTTTTTTGCAGCATTTTTCTACATTTTTCTTCAATAGGCACACTGCGCATGCGTCAGAGCTGGGCCGTATCACATGATCAGCCCCCACAATGCTCCGGGCCGGATATGATGTTCCAGCCGGGCATATCATTCAGCAGAGAGGAAGGGATGTTCAAAAGGAGGTTAAAAACAGAAAGATTGATGATGCCCAGCAGGGCATCCCGAGAGCCAGTGAGGAGGGGACAATGGAGCACAGGAGCCCGCCTTACCAATCTCTGGATGGAGACTGCTTGTAAGTTAAAAAGCATCTTTCTAAATCTTTATAGGGCATGTTTAGATCAGAGAGGGATAGTTAGGGAACAGCTACCAAGGTGCAGGGAAAGGTAGTAGTGATAAGTTAGGAGGGTAGAACGATCTGACAGGCTGCTTTTAAGGCATAGTACAATGCAAAGGTATCACTCCTAGAATACTTTTCTCAATTTATTTTGTGACTTAAGTATTTACATCTATTAAGGCATAGAAATATACAGTGATGTCTTAAACCCAATACCTTAATCTAAGGTGCATCCCAGTCAATCTTGTGTCTGTCACCTTCATCAATTTTTGACTCTTCTGGCAATAATAACAGTTACACAGACCCTAATGGGAGGTAATGGTATTGCACCATGAAGTTGCAAGTCCCTTATCGATGAATCTCTTTGATGACGTTTAACCAGATCACCTCTCTCTTCTGAATCTGGAACCCGGTCCCATCTGTATCATAATTCTATGCCTCAAGTCACAGCTCACATGAATGTCCATCTTCTTCTGTCTAGTCATCTCTGATCCCATTGACTCAGTCATGGTCTTCTTCTGTTTGATCAACTCTCACAGTTCTAGTTCTGCTCACATGCTTCTGGACCCATTCACACAGTCACGGTTCCGATTGCTTTTTTCCGGTCTCTCAGTTCTGGCTCTGGCCGCTCCTCTCTGGTCTCTCAGTTTTGGTTCTGGCCACTCATCTCTTATTTACTCTTCCTCATTCAAGATTCTCTTCCCGTCACTGACCTAGTCCATGTTGGTAGCTGCAGCTATAAGCCAGTTAAGATGCCTCACTATGTCTACCCTGAAACAGGCCCAAGAGAGGGGGGGGGACAAGAGGCGCAATAGTGCCCTTATCACTAGACACTAAAACAAGCAGGTGAGAAAAGGTTCACTCACCTAGTCCAGTTGTGCCACCCACAACTGGTTAGAAGGCCTGATAGAATAAGTGTCCTGATGGCTGCTGCGGACTGTGACACACCTTCCCTTTCCCAGAGCTGAAACAGGCCCAGGCAGGCATTGAATCCTTCCCTTATCTGCTCTCTTTGGCTTTTTATAACTCCTAGCTACATTACAGCTAATACCTGACCTGGTATCTCCTCCGAATCTCTTCCTCAAGGGAACATGCAGGAAGTCGGGCTGGCCCCGTGTATGTTTTTATTCATGGATGATTAATCCTAAATAAAGAAACATTTTTTATTGGTAAAATTAAGCGCCCGTTTTTACACAATTTTTTACGTATCAGGTGGATATCAGCTACAGGGCTGAGTGCTTCAGAATCCGGGAGAAAAATTAGTGAGCTGCACAATCCCCTTTCCTATTTACCCTAAAAAGTTTAAGCTTAAGATCTGACCCATGTGCACTGCGTCCCCCTTTGACCGTACATATTTTGGTGGTCATCTGAGATTTTCTTTATTGTAAATTTTACAGATTTATTACGTATAAATATACACCACTTGTCCATAAATTGAGTCTGTCAGCAGATTTTTCACTAATCTGAGAACATCATGCTGTAAGGGTGAAAAAAAAAAAAAATCAACTGTGTCTCTCTTATCAGGCTGTATGCCACTATTTACTTAAACTAAAAGCTTTATCACTTGGTGACTACCAATACAGGACTACTATTTCATGTGCATGGCAGTCAGACACACCCCCTGCTGTAATTTGCACCTCACTATTAATGTACAGCCCCTATTTTGGGCAGAGGCAGCTCTCCCAGCTGTCATGATCTCCACACTGTCCTTGTCTGCTATGTTACTATTGTGTGGAAGATGTCAGTCTATTTTGGTTGTGCTGGGTCTGTGCTGCAATCATCTGTGTTCACTTCCCTTAATCAGGCCTCTTCTTAAGCGTGCTAGCTCCTCCATCCAGTGTCAATTGTACACTTGCTGCTGCCTGTGTAAGACTGATCTCTCTGTGCTCATTGCCTGATCCAGCCTGACTTTATTCCCTTCCCTGGACTTTGCCTGTGACCTAACTACTCTTTTGCATACTCCCTATAGACTGTTTTGTCTTTCTGGTTTTCCTGACCCCGGCTCGTGAATTGGATGTCAGCTCTAATTACCCCTTGTTGTACAGCTCCTTTTCATGGACCTGACCTGGGAACGTTCGACCTCCCTTTGCTTATCCAGCAAGTAATACTATAATATAATTACTAATTGTAATTGTAGTCTTAGCACTCCTCTTCTGAGACTAGTCAATGCTGTAGTGACTCGCATCACACCAGCTTTGCTGCATAGCTAAAACTAAATGCTTTGATTGTGTCAGAATGGCTGCAGCCAGTAATCTATGTGATACATCGCTGGATTCAAGGTCTCCTTTCCTACATTATGTTGCTGCATGCTTTTTTGTTTCCAGAAGTTCTTGTATATGTTTTTTTTTAAATATGGACAAAAATATATAAAAAATCCAAATCACCTCCCTCTTCCATTCTGCTAATAGAAAAAAACTATGTCAGTCTTTCCATATCTGTTTGAACTAATAATATCTTGTAAAATTTACCCAGTACGGTGAATGTCGTATAGGGAAAAATAAATATCTGCACAGGGAAGTCTGCATTAGATTTGCCCCCTGACCTTAGTTTGATTGCTGATGTTGATCTGACATTGTAACATAGATGAGTCTCGGTTTCTGTCATTATTTAATTTTAAGGTTAATTAAGTGCAATGAAAGATTCAATATTTGCCCTACAAACATCTTGATATCCAGCAGAACATCCCGGCAATGTGTATCTATAACACACTAGATTTCCTTTAAATCCTTCAGGGTGAAATTAAATTACCTGACACTTGTCATGACAATGTTGTATTAATTTCAAGTCCGCGACAATCAATCCTGGTCAATTTTCTATATACATAAAAGCGACAATGCTGCAGGTTGTACAAAGCGTAAATTATTTTTAATTCCTCTTGCCTGGCAAAGTCACAAAATCAATAGCAATACCCTCTGGTCAACCTTTTTTGTATCATGCTCTTGGAGAGCTTTAGAGACATTGCATCCGTAAGACTGCGTGGCATCGTGTGCCGGAGGAGAGGGAACTTCCAATGCAGCCAGAAAATGAAAAATGAGTTTCTTTGGGGCAGATATTAAATAACGGGTTTTTCATAATAGCAGGTCGAATTAAATAAGTTATTATGAACACATGAGAATCTGGACACCAGTTGACAATTAACAGTAAATATTTTTAAGCTGATTATTTTTACTAGCAAAAAATAGATACAAGAATATTAATGTTA
Organism: Allobates femoralis; assembly: GCA_033576535.1. NCBI lineage: Eukaryota > Metazoa > Chordata > Amphibia > Anura > Aromobatidae > Allobates > Allobates femoralis. The sequence continues at coordinate 55,444,190 of JARQOC010000002.1, read as the reverse complement.
ACATGCTGTGGAGATGCAGAAGCTCGGCAACCTGCATCGCAGGTGAAATAACGCTGCAGGGGGAAGAGGTACCATTTCTAGAAATCCCATCCACTGTACTTGTACTGTACAATCAGCATTATGTATGCAGAGGTAAGACGTGCGTCCAAAACGCTGCTATCCCGAATCGTGTGCATGCACCCCAAAAAGGTTTATCTAGAAGTGTGCAGTCGCTCTATGTGCCACTCGATGTGATTGAAAATTTATTAATCTTCTCATTGTTCACAATATGCACTGTAAAGAATTGCCGGTTTCAGACCTGAGAACGGCAGTCACGTGGCGGCAAGTATGTGAGTTCCGGCAGTGAGTTCACTGGTGGTCACAGAATGTACTGTGAGAGCCCCAGCTGTGAACTCCGGTGACCTCACTCACGTCACCACTCTCACCGCTGCAGTTCCCAGGGAACGGAGGATCGTGGTGGAACATCGTGTGGATCTGGCCAGGGTCACACATGCCCCAGGGCTTTTTTAAGCCCTTAGAAAACTGGATCCCATGCCAATAGTGTCCCCTAAGGTCCTAGACATTTTTGGGAAAATTTTGGACTTAGCTATTTTTTCACCAAAAACGCATATGCGTGAATGCATGGTGCCTATATGTACCATGCATTAACGCATGCGTTTCCCATAGGGCCCCATGTTAAAAAAACGCATGCTTTTTTTACAGAACCCCAAAAACGCTGCCAGCAGCATTTTTGGGATGCTCTATAAACGCATGCGTTTTTTGAAGAACGCACAGACACGTGTGTTAACGCATATGCGTTTTTGGACTTTGAAAAAAAAATGCCCAAAAACGGATTTAAGCCAAAAACGGATGGTATGTGGCCTCTGTCGGACCTGAGGAACTGAAGAGGTGGCTTGTGGGATAATAAATTGGTCAAAGATGTCTATGTTTTTTATTTCAAGTTATTGGATTTTTCTGTGTTTATTTCATTTGATTTACAGAATTAGTAATGAGGGTGTCTCCTAGACACCCCCTTCATTGCTAATCAAAGGCTTGATGACAGCTGTTATTTTTTGACAAATCATAGCTATCATTAACCCAATGTATTACCCTAATTTCCACCACACCAGGGTAATCAGAAAGAGACAGCTTTGGTACTGATGATAATATTATAATATCAGCTCGCTGATTTCTGCTTTATCTGTGCTATTTGTCAAAAATGAGGGGGACGCACATCATTTTTTCCAATTATTTACAGTTAAGATGTGGGGTCGCTTCTATTTTGATAACCAGCACAGATAAAACAGACAGCAGGGAGCTGATGTTATCAGGGTGGGAAAAGACAAGGATATTTTACCCTTCCCAGCCTAATATAAACCCCCAGCTAACAGCTTTATCTTGGCTGGTTATCAAATAAGAGGGACCCTATGTAATTTTTGTATTATTTATTTATTTTTACACTACACTAAGCCAGTGTGATGAGCAGGAAAAAGCACAATGACTGTAACTAATCATAGATGCTGTAACAAAGGGTAGGTGGAGGAAGAAGTGAATATTCATAAGGTTTAATGAGCTGGCTAGGAAACAGTCTGACAGAGGTTCTATCTTTCCGAGAAACAAGATAGGTGCTGCTTTAATCCCCATTTTGCTTCCTTTTGCAGTCTCCTAACCCTTACTACTACCATTTTACAGCACTTTGTTTGGGTTTCCATTGACTTATATGGGATTCAGGCTCAGGTTCGGGTTATGTCTGAGTCCTAAATCAAATTTTTTTTTTCAAGTTTGGGTGAATCCAACCAGAACATCAATATCTGCTAAGGAGGCATTGGCAACAACAAAACAAAGTGGAATACAGCTAACAGTAAGGCAGATGGTAAGGCCAGTCTAATCATTGACATCAGCCATAAAAGAGTGAAAATTGGCACTAATACATTGCTGATTAGTTTAAAAAAAAAAAGCTTTTCTAAGCTAGTGGTGAATATTCTGGTTCTCTTAGGCGTGACAAGCCACCTGCCACAATGAATAACCTCTCTGTTGGTACACTAGATATGCCTATTGAAAGCTGGGCCAGTTCTTACCACTAATTCAATACTTTCATCCAGAAGTTGATTGGGCTCAGGCCAAGACTATCTGCTGGAAAAAGCACGGTACAAGTTTGACTGACTCTGGCAGTTCAAGCACTGTATCTTTGCCGAAGTTTCATCATGTTGGTACAGATAATACATCTGTTTCATCATGAAGTATATACTCACTTCTACTGGCTTAGCTTTTTCTTTTAGTCCTTGCTCTGACACAGGTAGGAGAGTGTTGATTCCGAGGGAAACAGAGGGATCTCATATTCAGATATGCAGTTAGCAGACATCTGCTCGACAAAAGTGCCAATTTTGACCCCACTTTGGAGAATGGAATGAAAGTCCTCAATTTTATTCTATTGAAAGGGTTTAAAAGCATTAAAAGCATAGCTACCCAATCAATTAGTCATCTATTTTGCTTGATACATTTGTCCCACAAGCAACTTATCATGGAGATTGCTATGCTTGCCAACATGAACTAGGGCACCATTTGCTAATTCTCGGCACTCCACTGACGATTGATCATTATAAACAGTGTTTTCATAGTCATCATCATCATTATCAGTTCCAGACTGACTGTTAGCCTCATTTCATTGCAATGCTTACCTATCTGATTAAGGATCTGTTGGTTCACTTTCTGTAACACACTGTGATGACTAGTAATCTTAGCATGTATCATCATCATCATCATGATACAGTCTGATTAAGCCTCATTCCATGCACATGCCTGGGATAACTAAATATGCTTCTCTTCATTTTATTATCCCTCTTCAACATTTTGCTGCTTATCACAGTGACCTTGAGGGACCCAGTCAGCAACATGATAGAGATGAACATCAACAAGCTGCTGTTTTTCTTTTATCCCTTATTTCATGCTTATGTTTTTTTCCATGATAAATGTTAGAGAAATTACATAATGAATACCACAGTTCATCATATTGACAAATATTGTAGATCTCTACAACGGGATTTAGAAGGCAACATCCACCCCTTGTCCCCTTGTAAATGGCTGATCTCAAATTAACCAAGCTATACTTTGTCTGCTGCATTATATAATCTGTCACAGCTTAATAATGTTCGTATAGACTCTCCAAAATATGCACCTTTGAATTCCAGTACATTGTGTAATTACAAATAGGGATGGGCGAGTCTACTCGCTAGGACTTGTTACTCTGCGAGTAGTAAGGGACTCACAGGACTCGGTACTCTGCGAGTTTTCCAGCGATTACTCGCACAGTAACGAGTCCAATGCAAATCAATGGCAATCCTAGTTTTGTCAGAGACTCTGACAAAACTAGGATTGCCATTGACTTGCATTGGACTCGTTACTGTGCAAGTAATCGCAGGGAAACTCGCACAGTAACGAGTCCGGCTATCTGCTCTGTGTCGGGCTCGGGTCCTGCGGGCTGCTGGCAGCTCCAGTGTCCTAGAGCCCGCCTGCTCTCCCTGTGTACAGACATGAATGTCTGTGCACAGAGATGATGTAGCAGAGCTGAGATTGTTCTCAGTCTGCTCACTCCCTGTGCATAGACATCTATATCTATGCACAGGGATGTAGCAGCGAGGACATCGCGTTTTGGACTACGTCGGACGGAAGAGGATTTTTTTAATTAAAGATGGAGTCACTAATGGCTTTTTTTTTTTATTTCTAATAAAAAATTTTCTCTGTGTTGTGCTTTTTTTAAAACAATTTAATAGAAATTCATGGCGGTCATGTCTAATATTGGCGTGACCGCCATAAATTTCGGGCTTAGGGCCAGCTGATAATACAAAGCTGGCCCTAACCTCTTTACTACCCAGTGTGCCACCGCCACCAGGGCCACTGGAAGAGCGGGGTTCAGCGCCAGAGGATGGCGCTTCAATGAACGCGCCATCTTCTGGGGCGGCTGCGGGCTGCAATTTGCAGCGGGGGGTGCCCAGAAAGCTTGGGCCTCCCTGCGCTGCGGATTCCAGCCCCCAGCTGCTTAGCTGTACCTGGCTAGACATAGAAATTGCACGGAGCCCCACACATTTTTTTTTATTATTTCATGAAATTCATGAAATAATAAAAAAAAAGGACTCCCCTATATTCTTGTGTCTGGCTAGGTACAGATAGGCACCTGGGGGTTGGGGGCAGCCCATCGCTGCCTGCTGGATCTGGCTGGTTCCAGAAATACGGCGAAGCCCACGTAATTTTTTTTCTGAAAAATCAATAAAACAATTCTAAAAAAGGGACTGCATCTTTATTAACCCCTCGCCCATGGTCCAGTGGTTAATAAAGATGCAGTCCCTTTTATTTATATTGTTTTATGGATTTGTCAGAAAAAAATTTGACGTGGGCTTCGCCGTATTTCTGGAACCAGCCGGATCCAGCAGGCAGCGAAGGGCTGCCCCCAACCCCCAGGTGCCTATTTGTACCTGGCCAGACACAAGAATATATGGGAGCCCTCCCTTTTTTTTTATTATTTCATGAATTTCATGAAATAATAAAAAAAAAATGCGTGGGGCTCTGCGCAATTTCTATGTCTAGCCAGGTACAGCTAAGCAGCTGGGGGCTGGAATCCACAGCGCAGGGAGGCCCAAGCTTTCTGGGCACCCACTGCTGCAAATTGCAGCCCGCAGCCGCCCCAGAAGATGGCGCGTTCATTGAAGCGCCATCCTCTGGCGCTGAACCCCGCTCTTCCAGCGGCCCTGGTGGCGGTGGCACGCTGGGTAATAAAGGGGTTAATACCAGCTTTGTCATACAAGCTGGTATTAAGCCCAAGATTCTTAATGTCAGGCCAGGTTTGACCCGGCCACTAAGAATCTCCAATAAAGGGTTAAAAAAAACACCACACAGAGAAAAATTCTTTATTAAAAATAAAGACACAGACACCATTAGGGACTCCAACTTTATTACCACCACATATCCCTCCAAAGATCCAGGTCTTCTCTCTTCTGTCTTCTCTCTTCTGTCTTCCTTCTTCTTCTTTTTGAACTTATTCAGCTCTGCTACATCACACATCACACAGTAGGGGGCGGAAATGCGCTCCCCTGCTGTGTGATGAGTCAGTGAGGCTGTGAGCATTAAGCGGTGACGTCACCGCCGGCCCCGTTGCTATAGTAACCAAACTATCGGTTACTATAGCAACGCTTCAGCAGTGCCGACAGCACAGCGCCACTACTCATTCATAAACTGTTGGCTTTAACTCCCTGCTTACCGATCACTGCAGCGCCGGTAAGCAGAGAGTTAACTGTGCTGTGACAGCGGCTGCAGTATGAGCGGCGCACATACCAGCCGCTGTCACAGCACAGTTAACTCTCTGCTTACCGGCGCTGCAGTGATCGGTAAGCAGGGAGTTAAAGCCAACAGTTTATGAATGAGTAGTGGCGCTGTGCTGTCGGCACTGCTGAAGCGTTGCTATAGTAACCGATAGTTTGGTTACTATAGCAACGGGGCCGGCGGTGACGTCACCGCTTAATGCTCACAGCCTCACTGACTCATCACACAGCAGGGGAGCGCATTTCTGCCCCCTGTGGTGTGATGTGTGATGTAGCAGAGCTGAATGAGTTCAAAAAGAAGAAGAAGGAAGACAGAAGACAGAAGAGAGAAGAAAGAATAGAGAAGACCTGGATCTTTGGAGGGATATGTGGTGGTAATAAAGATGGAGTCCCTAATGGTGTCTGTGTCTTTATTTTTAATAAAGAATTTTTCTCTGGTGTTTTTTTTATTTGAGATTCTTAGTGGCCGGGTCAAACCTGGCCTGACATTAAGAATCTCGGGCTTAATACCAGCTTGTATAACAAAGCTGGTATTAACCCCTTTATTACCCAGCGTGCCACCGCCACCAGGGCCGCTGGAAGAGCCCGGTAAGGTGCCTGGAAATGGCGCTTATTATTAATGCGCCATTTTCAAGGGCGGCTGCGGGCTGCTATTCTTTAGCGTGGGGGGGCCCTATAACAATGGGCCCTCACCCCGCTGAGAATACCAGCCCTCAGCTGCCTAGTTTTACCTTGGCTGGCATGGAAAATAGGGCGGAGCCCACGCATTTTTTTTTGCCAGCCAAGGGGAAATTAAGCAGCTGAGGGTGGCAGCTCGCAGCTGTCTGCTTTCATCGGGCTAGACTTAAAAATGCTGCGAATCCCCACGCGTTTTTTTTTTTTTTTAAATAATTATTTATTTTATACCCTACAACGCCAGGTTGGTTGCCATACACTAATGTGTATGGCAACCAAGCAGAATCACTGTCCAGATTGAGAAAATCAAGTCTGATTACAACAGCCAATCACAGAGGCTCCCACAGAGTGTGAGCTCCTGTGATTGGCTGTTAGTTTGGCAGTGCAGTGAATATGTAATGAGCTTAATAGGCGGCCCGGGAAGTAACAGCGGGAGCCTATTAAACATGATTTAGCTATTGTAGCATGGTGCTACAAACTCGCACCGTGTGCTGTATGGGGGCGAGATTTTCTCACATCTGCGATTTGTAAATTGCACATTACTCGCTATTACTCGCTTCCCCATTCATTAACATTGGACTCGCTAGACTCGCAACGAGTAGCGAGTCCCGGGCTCGGACTCGCTAGAGTCAAGCGATTCCGAGTAATTTAGGACTCGCCCATCACTAATTACAAATCAAGAGGCACTTTGTTTTTTTAAAGCCTGAAATGTATGCTTTGACCAATACAAATGGTTAAAATGATTACTGCAAATACTTTCCTGGACAGGACCACTACCTTTCTCAAATTGGTATATTTCTTTAACAAATTTTGATTGATTAACTTTAGGATGTGGGCCAAGCAGGGAGTGTGAGTTTACTTTGCTCAAATTTAAGGTAGACAGACTCCTCTAGGCAATTTTGCTGATGATAATCCCCAGTTCCAGATAATGGGGGAGCTATATAGCATGAGCTTTGTCAATTATACTCTAAAGCTGTAATAAATAGAATAAAAAAGGGCAAACGGTTCTTACCCAACAAACATGGAAATAAAAGATAGAGCCGGCTGCTCACCTTATGTGTTTGTAACTCATAACCAATATGAAAGCATATGACAGCTGTCGCCGAATCCACGAGCAAAAGCTACAAATATAGGAACCAGGTTGGATAGTGGATAAAGTCTGCGCTGCAGTAGATCGATGAGGAACAGAAACAATTTTAATACAAAAATATTGGTTTATTTGAAGCATTTTGAGGCAAACCTTGCTTGTTCTTAAGGAAATTCCATTTTGGTTGCATTCAATCGACAGCAGCGTGGACATTATACACTATCCACCTTGATTCCTGTATGCTTTACTTCAGTTAAACAAACAGAATGAATGGGGAAGAAGGTGGAAGGTTGGGAGCAATGCTGTGCCCTGTCCATGTTTCTGATGTGAATGTGGACTTAACTGTTGAGAAGGAAGCAAAGGAGGTGTAGCTTTACACAGACAGATAACTGTGTCTTGCAGTAGAACTACCATAGTGACTGCTTGCTGTAGGGGCGTCAACACCTGTCTTGGCTGTGGTAATATATTGAAACCATTGAAAGCATTCACCCTGTGGAGTGTGAAAGATCTGTGCTGTCTGTTTCGGGTTCCTTCACACTGCGGCGTGATCCGGTCCGGGGCTATCCGGGATAACCCTGACAGCCGCGGACTGGATCAGCACACAGGACTGGAGAGCTAATTTGCCCTCCGGTCCGGTGTGCACCGCACGCAGCTGTAGCCGCTAACAGGTCAGGACTGCGGCGCCGCAGTCCTGACTTATCAGCAGCGGGAACTGCGTGAGATTGCACACCGGACCTGAGGGCATATTAGCCCTCCAGTCCTGTGTGCTGATATGGTCCGCGGCTGTCAGGGACATCCCGGACAGCCTGGGACCGGATCACGCCGCAGTGTGAAGCCGCCCTTACATAGTTGTTTCTCCATTGGTTATGAGTACATTTCACATTGTAGCTCAAAGACGAGTAAAGAGAGCTGCTAATTTTCTTTTGCATACAGCTCTGGCAAAAATTAAGAGACCACTGCAAAATTTTCAGTTTCTCAGATTTTTCTCTTTATAGGTATATTTTTGAGTAAAATGTAAATTGTTCTTTTATTCTATAAACGACTGACAACATGTCTGCGAAATTCGAAGCTAAAAAGTTTGTATTTATTTGCAGCAAATGAGAAATTGTCAAAATAATAAAAAAGAAACAGAGCTCAAATAATGCAAACAAAAGTTCATATTCATTTAGAAACAAGAATACTAATGTTTTAACTCAGGAATAGTTCAGAAATCAATATTTGGTGGAATAACCATGATTTTTAATCACAGCTTTCCTGCATCTTGCATTGCTTTCCACCAGTCTGTCACACTTCTTTTGGGTGACATTATGCTACTCCTGGCACAAAAATGTAAACATTTCTTCTTTGTTGTATGGCTTGTGACTATCCATCTTCCTCTTGATTACATTCCAGAGGTTTTCAATAGGGTTACGCTCTGGAGATTGGGCTGGTCTTGATGTGGTGCTCCTTCATCTACACATTGATTGACCTATCTGTGTAGCATGGGGCATTGTCCTGCTGGAAAATAACAGTCTTCAGAGTAGGGGAACATTGCCTTAGCAAAGAGCAGCAAATGTTTTTCAAGGACAACTTTGTATGTTGTTTGAGTCATACGTCCTTTGCAAAGATTAACCTGCCTTGCTGATGGATCCCCTGATCATCACCGATCCTCCACTAAATTTCACAGTGGGTGAAAGACACTGTTGCTTGTAGGTCTCTCCAGGTCTCTAACCATTAGACGACCAGGCGTTGGCCAAAGCTGAAAATTAGACTCATCAGGGAAGATCACCTTACTCCAGTCCTCTATGGTCCAATCCTTATCGTCTTTGGCAAACTTTAGCCTGGCTCACCTTTTGCTTCCCATTGATGAAATGCTTTTTTCTAGCTTTACATGACTTGAGTCCTACCTCTAGCAGCCTTTTACGAACTGTTTTTTTCCGTGCACTTCACCCCAGCTGCCATTCGCCATTCCTTTTTTTGGTCACTTGATGTCTTCCTGCGGTTGCTGAGTGACATTCGAATAAGATGACGGTCATCCGAGTCAGTGGAGAGTCCCTTTCTCCCTCTGCCGGTCTGTAGCTTTGTTCTCCCCAATGTTTGCTGCTTGATCTTGTTGTATTGGACTGCCGTTTTTGAAATTTTAAGGATGAAGTCAACATGACGCTCACTCTATCCCTCTGCTAGTAAAGCCATAATTGAGCCCTTCTTTTCCTCACTCAAGTCTTTTACTTTTCAACTCCTTGGGCATGGTTAAAAGTTATTTTTTCATTCAAATTTTGGGCTATTTGTAGCACTTGTTTTGCTATCCAGATTGTCCTGTTGCAAGAGGATTGTGAAGACCACAGCAGTGTTTTTATACTTTCCCTCGTTAAATAAGGTTTGGTTCATTTGATTACCTAATCAGAAACACATTAAGTAGAATGTACTTTTGTTGGAATTCAACTGACACTGGACTGGAATGGCTGTCAGACATGTAGAGATGGTGATTTTTAGAAAACTGTGCAGTGGCCTCTAAATTTTGCCAGAGTTGTATAAGAGCATAGAGTTGAGTTAGCATAAAAGCAGATGAATGGGTGTATAAACCTGTTACCGTGATACAATCAAGGCTGTATGTATAGCAGTGTAATGGAAAAGGATGAGTAGTCGGAGTATAAAAACAACAAATATTGTTTACAATGATGACGTTAATAAAAAACAGCTAAAACTTGAGGATGCAGCCTGGCTACCAGAAAGGTAAGTGTGAAAAGAAGGGTTAGGAGGGCAATATGTGTCCAGTAGAGATTGTTGGCCAGCTTGTTTTTCTCAAAGAGCAAATAATGCTGCTAAATGTACTGATGGAAAGCTGTAAATTCTGGTTTATTCAAGCATGAATGCTCAAAGCTTATTTTCAGCAGGTCAAAGATTAATTTGCCAGCAATGTGTAAAAGGACTACCACACCTGAGATGCAGAAAGGAACAACTTACCACCACCACAATTAGAATTTTCAGGACAATTGAGCTTCTTCCACCAGCAGCACATGCGGCATCATCTGCTTCTAAATTGAATACAGAAAAATGAAATTTTGTCCTTGATCATTTTTAGCTGCATGTCACATTCTTCTATGTATCGTTAACTCAAATGCCCTCCTCTGATGACATCACAACGTTCATACCCCAATCTGGAGTTTTTTGTCCACTGCATAATCATCATCATCATCATGTACTGCGTCTCCCCATGCCAGTGCCCCCAACACCTCTTCAGGCAGCACCAGCAACACAGCTAGGAATTTTAATTGTGTCCCCAATTTCCCCAAGCCCTATGTGATCCAAGTGGAAACTGTTCATCTCAGAAAGAATTTTTCACCAAATGTCTCCAAGTTTTTCATGCTAAATAGGAAATATGATGTAACAGTGGCTTAGGCTAGGGTCACTAATAGACATTTTCAGCCTCCCCAGTAAAATCTCAGTGATTTTCTGCAGAAGCGGACAGAAAGGGATACCGATACCGGTGTCTGCTTCAGCAGAACGGAGAGCCATAGGCAGCCATTCATTACCTGTACCGCGGCTGCACACACTCCCCATCGGGGGCCGCTTTTCAGTGGTGCACAGGAAACATTGCATGAAACATTTCCTGTGCACCACTGAAAAGCCAACTTCTGTCTAAGATTTTAGCAGTGAGGCTGAAAACGTCTATGTGTGACCCTAACCTTATTTGAGCAAAAAAAGACATTTTTGACTTTGATTTTAATTTCACGTCTCTGTAGAGAAATTAGCAATTGGATACTTAGAGTTAACTTTTTATTTATGTTTCAAGTGGGTATTAAATAGGAAGAATAACACACCCATAGTGAAAAGTATGTAATAACACCCACTTGATCTTACAGGGAACCAACCACCAGTAATTAACCACCTGTAAACCAGTCAAGCAGGTGATTGACGTGTGCAGCAGGGCATCACTATTTGATACTTTTTTTTATTCTTCCCCTGTTGGCTTGTCTTTCGGCTGTAAGCTGACCTCCTCCCTCTCATTCAAGGGGAGGGGTTTGGCTTACATCAGACTGCCATGCCCACAGGGAGGAATAAAAACAATCAAATACTGATTGATGCTGCACACCTTCTGCACTGATTTATAAGTGGTTAAATCCTGATGGCTAGTTTCCTTTAACAAAAGTTAACTCATTAAATGCCAAAACTTTGATTGCTAATATTTCTGCAGCAGAGCTGGAGAGGTGATATGAAAAAGAAAAAGTTTAATTCATTATTACTCCATTTGTTCACAATGAAAAATAATGGTGAAAGGTCATCATTAAGACATACATCAACTGGAGGAAGTTATTGTTGTGAAATATTTTCCATTGCCACTGGATTGAAGTGGAATAAGTGGTAGAACAGATACAGGTGTCATTGACAGAACTGAAATTCTGCAATATAAAAGAATGTCTATTATGATGGTGGAAGGGTGGACTGTGCCACAAAACTGACCCAGGGTGGAATCACATAAATGTATGAAAAATCTGACCATTTTTCCTCCAGCAAAACCAACAGAAAATATATAGTGAACAAAATACCCTAAAATAAATTAAAATAAATTGCAAGTGCAGAATGATAATAAAATAGTGTACTTAGTGACATTATAGACACAATGTACCTGCAAATACACATCAAATACGCACAAAAAACTAATAAAAACGCACTGTGTGGACAGGGATGGTTTTGGTGTGTTTGTCTGACAGTACGTGCAAATTTTGAAAGTCAAAGATCTGCACCACAAACTCAGCATGAGAACACACCCTAAAACAGATAACATCGCTATCAGAGGTAACATAATTCATCAGTGATTTGCCATTTATTCAATTGTACTCTTTGCTTCTTCCAAGGCAAATGAGGCCAATTATGACCTATTTTTCTAGCAATGTATCATGTACACCGGGCAGCTTGCTGTCATTTTGATAAAATGTACTAGTTGTCTGACTGCTAATCTTTGAATAACTGCCCCCACACCACTGGGGGCAGGCAGATCTGTCAATCATTTATAGGATTTTAAAGTGCTGAGGACTACATAGCGGTAGTTTTACTAGTCCTCTAATGATAATCTGCTGATAAAATAGTGATATATCAAAACTACAACAAGCAACCCAGTAAGTGACACAGCACTGGAATCAGGGTTTCTGCCTCTTTCTTATGCTGCTCTCAGATAAGATGACAAAAAATCTGCTGACAGATTCCTTTTAAATGTCTGGAATATTTGGATTTTTCTTTTGTCTTTGCTAAAAAGAAACTGAAATGAACAACTAATGGAAAATGTTATAGTTCATCAGTGGCCCAAGCCAGAAAGGAAATGTTTTCTGGTTACTTTAACTATTTTCTTCAATAGAAAAAAGGACTGAGGCCTTCCTGGTTTGTACTGTTTGTAAATAATTAAAACTAAAGCTGATTCATTGTATTTTGACTCTTCAATGTACTGCAAGCTTCTAAGCGCCTTATCAATCTCTTAGATAATTGTATGGACTGTTGTACTCACAAGCAGAGTGTCATCAGACAGCTCAACTCGGCCACACTCACTTGAAATAAGAGTCCAGGAGAAACCGAGATGAAATCCACTGAACACTTGTATTATAGTTTAGTGTAGCAGGTAGAAAGAGTAATCCCAATCAGAGCAGTATGACGTGTGCATCCAAAGATGGCTACAAGAAACTGATCATAGGGAAGAAGGGAGGAGTGAAGCTACAGGAAAGAAGAGACAACTACAGGAGAGAAGAAGGGACAAACTTCAAGGTGTAGGCTTTGCCTAGCAACTGAGCATTGCAGTACATAACATAGAAAACACAGACACTGATTTGTTCCCAGTTATTGGACACAACACATAGGCAAGTTGCTTTTCTTGATTGGTTTCTGTATCAATCAATTTAATGAATTTGAGTAATAATTCTAGATCTCTTCCATGGAGTAACATCCATTTTTACAGGCACGAATTACACTGAGAGAAACAGTACACTAAACCACTCCTCACAGAAACAAGCTCCCAACTGAAGCTGAGGGGGCAGCGAGCTGTTATTTTCAGACTAAAACCAGTCAAACCACATTTTGTTACTAAAGGTTGTACACTCACACCTGTTCAAAGCAGTGAAAACTGGTTTGAATCACTGACTGGTAACCCCAACTTACGATTTTACTTACAAAAATGCTTTGTCCCAATTAATTTGCACAGCACTGTAGTTATAAGTAGAGACTGAAAAACCCTGCACCAAGACATTGGGAAGAGCCAGATAAAGCGCCAGGAATTGGCAAATCTAATGAATACGTCAATTTCTGAGGCAGCTGCGGGCTGCTATTCTATAGCCTGGACTGCACAATAACTATGGGCCTGACCTAGCTGAAAATACCAGCCCCCAACTGAATGGTTTTACCTTGGCTGGCAATCAAAAATGGGGCATAGCGCCCTGGAAGCAAGTGTAACCGCAGCATGGAGACAGGTAAGTATAATCTCCTGTTTTAATCATCATTTTTCTTATTTTTACTCTCTCAGACAGTGGCACAATTTAAAGCTCATGAACCCCAATACAAAAGCTCCAATGAGGCCCCTAATTATTATAAGCATTTAGTAGCATTAGTCTTTTCACTTAGACCAAATGGACTATTGGGGCCCCCTAGGCTCCAGGGCCTGGGTGCGATTGCAATTCCTGCTCCTAGCCAAGGCCTAACAGTAGCACAGACTTCTCAGGAAAGTCTGTGTTGGGGTCCATGACCGAAAACTAGGGGTTCGATTGAGACCCTGAACATTACAGTTAAGTTTCGCCCTTCACTGGCTTCAAGGCAAATCTAAGCTAATGGACATTCATGTAGCTATGCCTCTGGTCATGTGAGCCCTCGCTGTCTGATACAATTTTGGGCAATATGTACAATGCAGCCAGACATGTTTTTGGTTGCACAAATGAATTGAATACCATGTTATCAGAAGCCATAGGGACCTGCAAACTGCATTACATTTTATGCAATGGGTACTGAATTGATTCATTTATCTCTAGTGCTGACGATTTCAGACTATTGTACTACCCATCATATCGACAAGAAAAATGATGCTCCCACCATATGTCAATGTACCCATTCATTTCCTTCTGAAATAGTTAAGGAAGGGCTGATGCAAAGTATAGAAAAAATTCTCAAGAATTGTTAGGCCTCATCAGCACGTCTGTGAAAAATGGTACCAGCGTGATGAGTGTAATTGATCAGTGTGTCATCAGCGTGTCCGTTTTCACCGTCAGTGTCATCAGTGTTTTTCACAGATGGATAAAAAAATAAATGACATATCTTCTTCTGTAAAAACCTAAGAAAAAACTGTATGCAAAAATACACTGCAAAAAAGTAAGAAGCCTTCCCACCACGTCAAGGTATACCCATTTTGGGAAAGTATCTATCTCTTTCTAATTTAAAAACTTTCAACTTGTCAATACTGACCTCAATATGAATAGGGTGAAGACGGATCTGGGTCCCAAAATGGAGACACACAGCAATGGGAATGGAAATGTTTTAAATAAGAAAGAGATAGGTACAATCATGGAATGGGTACACCTTGACATGGTGGGTTGGCTTCTTACCTTTTTGCAAAAACGCATTTACTAAATACACTATTGATTATTAGCACTTGCTCTTTACTTATTTATTTATAGCAGAGTATTTTTGCATTCAGTTTTTTCTTAGGTTTTGCCTGTTTAGTGTCTAGTGTGAACATGCTTGTAATCTGCATGAACACTAGTGTTTGCTTCATCTCAGTTTTTATTGGTTTATCTTCTCCTGTAGTCTGTAATGGTAAACACATACAGCACAGAGATGGCAAACCGAAGTCATCCATGTCCTGTGTGTGCTTTTCCCCAACTCATAGACTTGTGTTGACCCTGGTCATTCGTGCTGCAGAAAAAAAAACCTACATGTCTCCGAGTGTTTTGCATGAAGAAACGGTCAACGAAAAAAAATGGATGCGACACATACGTGCAATACCAATGATGTCTTCATCTGCGGGGAGCAAAAATATTTAGTTTAAGGCAAGTCAAAATAAACTATCAATTTATTTCACATGTTTTCAGCATTTTCACATTTAACAGTTACAATAAATAACAATGATTTGAGGTGGAAACGGTGTTAAATATGCAATGAAATCAATACTTGATCAATGATCTAATCCACATGGGAATAAAACAATTAAAGATGTTAACATATTGGCCACTGAGTGTCAGTATTTCTCTTTCATCATTAACACTCCTAGCTTCAAATAGTTTTAAATTAAAATCCTTAGGATTCATGCTGTTTTCTTCCTTTTAACAGACTAATTAATGACTATAACAACATGATTCTTTAATTATAGGGATTAACCAAAAATACATCCATTCATGTGCTATGTCTATAGCCTACGTGGGATATTAGAACTGCAATGGATTCAAGAAACTTTGCAGAACATTTCAGATTTCCGGTAAAAACCAGGTCATTAATGTTGTTATAATATGGCAGTATCATAATATCTAGGACAAGAGACCTTCAGGTGCTTTTACTTTCTTCTGCCATGCCATCAAGACACTTCAGAAGAAAGCACCTGTGGATGTCTTTGAGCTGAACCCCCTACCGATCACTAGCACGAAGGTGTTCGGAGGATTGGTTTCCTTCTGCTTTTAACATTTCAATTGAAGTCAATTGACTGTAATGCATAGTGTTGCAAGCCCCTCGTAGTAATCAGAGCAGTCTCAGCTTCCAAATGCCCGATGATCCTATCTTAAGACATGTACAAAGATATCTATTTGAGAGCATACCCCATGAATTAAAGGTGATATGTCAATCGAAAATAACATACCTACTGTTACAATCAATATTACGTGTTAAACATGTTTTAAAAAAAAAGTATTTTTCTAAATTGTTCCTGAAACCTTGCAGAGTCTTTACTTTTCTGTTCTTCCTCTTCTGTCATCAAGCTTCATACAGTCATGACAGAGAGGCAGATTTTTCTATTTTTACCCCTATAATATTGACTGAATATTGATTGAATACCATATTCGTGTGCTCAATACTCGTAAATGAGCATTATAATGCTTGGACTTGTTTCCTTAGTATAATGGAAGTCAATTCCAGAAAAATGTTTGAGCTGCCCATTGAATTCCATTTTACTCTATAAATGAGTCAAGCCCGTCTGAGTGTGAAAATGCTCGATAAGAGTTGAGATGAGTGTACCTTTGCAAGTTTGAATTCGGTTCGGTTCGCCGAATTGACAATGTTCTCCGAAATCCGAACCTCATTCAAATCAATGGGAGGCAAAATCAGGGGCATAGAAAACAGCTTCAAAGGGGCCCAAAAGCTGCCAAACACAGCTCAAATTGTTTTGCAGTGGAGCTCTGCTTTTTTGCACAGACATTAGATACCCTAAAGTATGGCTCACCAAGCCACCGTGCCTTGGTCATCATGCTTATGGATTTCTGGGCCTGCTCATGAACGTCACTGCTACCCCCTTTTGATTACTGCAAAAATAAATAAATAATTAAAAAATGGACGTGAACTTTGCTGTATTTTATATTGCCAGCCAAGGTAACCCAGGCAGCTGGAGGATGGAATTCTCAGCGTGGTAAGCATAAAGTATTTGTAAAAATTGCAGCCAGCAGCCGTCCTAAAATTGAGAGATGCCCAAGCTGAAAATTACCCCACTCTTCAAATACGCCCTGGTGGCGGTGGCAAATTGGGTAATAGAGGGATTGATGTCAGTTTTTTTTTTGTAGTTGACATCAAGCACTGTTGGAAATGTCAACTGTTAGTATGCCATTAGAAATACTGTCCGTAAACAGTTAAAAAAAGCACACACACACACACACAGATAGATCCATTATTGCATAGAGGTCAGCTGACTTTGAACAGGTCAGCTGATTGAGTCAGCTGAGCGCAGATATCATAAGCAGAACAGATCAGCTGACAAAAGCAGCTGTTCACCAGTCAGCTGACTCAATCAGCTGCCTAATTATACCTGGCTGGGTGCCACAAATACAGCAAAGCCCTATGTCATTTTTTTAACTATTTCAAAAAATATTTAAAACATAAGGGCTCACCTGTATTTTGATTTCTACCCAGGTAAAACTAGGCAGTTAGGGATTAGAAGCAGCCTATACCTGCCTGCAGCACCTGGCTGGTTACCAAAAATACAGCGGGGCCTCATCAGCGCAAAGTAATACTAGTAGATTAGTTTAGAAGAGGTGGACTCACATGCTGCTGACCTCTGCAATAATAAAGTTTTGCTCTTCCAAAAGCCAATAGCCGGTGCTACTTCAGCATCAGCTATTGCTGGAATGTAATATTTCACCAAGTTTCATTGATGAAATATTACAATCGCAGTGATTGGCGGTTTCACTTTCAACTGCCAATCACTGCGATCAGAGCCTTGGGTGGGCAAACTATACATTTCCTCCTACATGCAGCTTCAGTGACTTTTCACTGACCCCGGTAACCAGGGCTGCACGACCGCAAACCCTCCATGACGTTGCACAACATCATAGGTCAAGAAGGCACCAAAACCCATGACTTTTGTGTAACATCATGGGTCGAGAAGGGGTTAACATTACATGCTGAGCTAACACAGGGATGAGTATAATAGTACTATGAAGCTGCAGATACAGACAATGATAGCTGGGGGCATAAACGACCTGACAGGCACCCTTTAAGGACATTTTAAGCTTCAATGACTTCACAGCTGCTGCCACATCTGGCACTGTTTCAAAAATTCACACCATGCAGGTGTGAAAACCTCTGCAAACTCCAGGCTTAGAAAAATTCATTTAGGCTGGCTTCACACTTGCAGATGGATCTGCAGCGTTTTGCAGATGCATCTGCAAGTGTGAGCATGCTGACCGCGGCCCCTATGTTTATAATAGGGCGCACGCGGTGTGAAAGCTCTCATTCACTCCTATATGTGTACTGTCAGCAGGCGTATGCCTGCTTACAGATCACACTCTCCCGCCCGCAGCATGGACGCTACATCTCGCGTCCACAGTGCGGACGGGAGTGTGTGATCTGTCAGCAGGCATACGCCTGCTGACAGTACACATATAGGAGTGAATGAGAGCTTTCACACCGCGTGCGCCCTATTATAAACATAGGGGCCGCGGTCAGCATGCTCACACTTGCAGATGCATCTGCAAAACGCTGCAGATCCATCTGCAAGTGTGAAGGCAGCCTTAGAGCTCAATAAAATTATACAGCTTGATACTAGCTGGTAGACCCGAAGGAAGGGGATAGGTGTTGTCCCCAGCCAACAGGTCTTCCAGTGAGCATTTTGGCCCCAAACAAACAGGGAAGGTTTCAAAACCATTCAAATTTCAAACTTTTTTTCCAAACATAGCCAGGTTTGCTGACGTTTTTAAAAATTGTTTGGGTTTCTGATCCCAAGCCTAATCTGCAAAGTTCGTGACAAACTTGAAATTGGCGAACATGTTTAGGGAAGTTTTGTTTAACTCTAGTTACGAGTACCAAGCACCCGCATGGTAGTGCTCACTGATCATTTTAATACAGTGTTCCACTCTGCACTCATTTGGTGTTTTGTTATCTTCTGGCTCTGTTTACACTGTGGTGTCTGATTAGCTCCTTGTGCTTCTCTTTTGCTCAGCCTGGGTTTGGGCGTCGACTGTTTTGTGCTCACTGGTCATCAGTCTTGCAGGAGTTAACTTCCTGATGGCTGGTAATGTGCTGCTGGAGTTTCAGGTTGCTTCTGTCCTATCATAGTCATCTCCACCCTTTAAATGTGGTGAAACCCAGTCTCCTATGTCGATTATAGCTTCAGCTTGCTCCAGCGATACCGATCTGTGGTGTTCCAGTTTCTGGGAAACAGTTGTAACTTGTTTGGTGTATGGTGCAAACTTTCTTGTTGTTTTTTTATCTCCTGCTTTTATTTGTTTTCTCCCAAATCACATGTTGTATTCTCCTTGTGTTTGAGTGCTGAGGGCTTGTATTTGATTTCCCCTTTCTGTTTTTATTTGTGGGTTTCATTACTTCCCTGCTCCAGGGGGAGGAGTGGGAATCAGCTCAAGGCTGAGCAGGAGTAGGGCTAGGGTGGAGACTCAGGCCGCTCCACAATCAGGAGTACACCTGAGGTGAGTTCAGGGAATGGGGAAATCAGGCACCCTGATAAATACACTATAATTATCTAGTCACTTTTTCTACAGTAAGTCATAGGTCAGTGATGGTGAACCTTTCTGAGGCCGAGTGCCCAAACTGCAACCTAAAACAAAATTATTTATGGCGAAGTGCCAACACGATAATATAACCTAAATTACAGCAGGAGTGGTAATCACAAGCGCTGCACAGGGGGGAGAGCCAGCAGATGCTAACTCTCTTCCCTGTACAGGGCTTGTAGTCCTGAAACACTGATGATCAATTCAATTATTTTAACAATTAATTGATTTTAAACTTACCTTTGAAGTCTTCTCTTCTCTTCGGCAGTGGTCAGACAGCTCATGTGTACTGCACATTGAAGCTGAGCCGCTGCCACCGCCCTTTCTAGGAACAGCAGGTGGACTGATCTGTATGGAAAAAATGCAGAATATTAGACAGATAGGAGATAGATTTTATCATGGAATACAAGCAGATTTCATACTGAAATCATGGTCCTCATCTTGTAGTAATATCTCCATCATGACCCTCTCCTTGCAGTAATGTGTCCCATCCTGACCCTCTCCTTGCAGTAATGTGTCCCATCCTGACCCTCTCCTTGTAGCTATGTGCTCCATCCTGACTCTCTCCATGTAGTAATGTTTCCCATCCTGACCTTCCCATTGTAGTTATGTGCTCCATCTTGTCCTTCCCCTTCTAGCTATGTGCTCCATCCTGACCCTCTCCTTCTAGTTACGGGCTCCATCCAGATCCTCTCCTTGTAGTAATGTGCTCCATCCTGACCCTCTCCTTGTAGTTATGTGCTCCATCCTGACCACCTCCTTCTAGCAATGTTCTCCATCCTGATCCTCTCCTTCTAGCTTTTGCTGCATTCTGATCCTCTCCTAGCTATATGTTCCATCCTGACCCTCTCCTTGCAGTTGTGCTCTATCCTGACCCTCTCCTGGCAGTAATGTTCCTATCCTGACCCCCTTCTTGTTGTAATGTCTTCATCCTTATCCCCTTGTAGTATGCCCCATCCTTGTCCCCTTCGGTAATGTCCCATCCTTGTCCCCTTGTGGTAATGTCCCTATCCTGCCCCATCATGTAGTAATGCCCCATCCTGTTGTGATGCCCTATCCTTGTCCTCTCGCAGCAATATTCCCCAACCTGCAGTAATGCCCTATCCTTCTCCCCTTGTAGTAATATGCCCCATCCGTGTCCCCTTGAAGTAATATGCCCCATCCTGCAGTAATGTGTCTCATCCTTGTCCCCATGTAGTAATATACCACATCCAGCAGTAATGTGCCCCATCCTTGTCCCTTGGTATTATTGCACCACCATTGTCCCCATCACATAGTAATATGCCCCAACTTGCCACTTGGTAGTATTGCCCTATTCTTGCCTCCATTACATAGTAATCTGCCCCATCCTTGTCCCCATCACATAATAATATGCCCCATCCTGCCATCACATAACAATATGCCCCATCCTGCCCCATCACATAACAATATGCCCCATCCTTCCCCATGACATAATAATATGCCCCATCCTGCCCCCTATTAGTATTACCCCATCCATCCATCATCCTCTTAGTATTGCCCCATCCATCCTGCCTCCTCTTTGTATTGCTCCATCCATCCATCCTCCTCCTAGTATTGCCCCATCCATCCATCCATCCATCCATCTATCCTCCTCTTAGTATTGCCCCATCCATCCATCCATCCATGCTCCTCTTAGTATTGCCCCATCCATCCATCCTCCTCTTAGTATTGCCCCATCCATCCATCAATCCTCCTCTTAGTATTGCCCCATCATCCTCCTCCTTGTATTGCCCCATCATCCTCCTCCTCCAGGTATTGCGCCATCCTCCTCCTCCTCCTCCTTGTATTGCCCCATCATCCTCCTCCTTGTATTGCCCCATCATCCTCCTCCTTGTATTGCCCCATCATCATCCTCCTCCAGTTATTGCCCCATCATCCTCCTCCTCCTCCTTGTATTGCCCCATCATCCACCTCCTCCTTGTATTGCCCCATCATCCTCCTCCTTGTACTGCCCCATCATCCTCCTCCTTGTATTGCCCCATCCTCCTCCTCCAGGTATTGCCCCATCATCCTCCTCCTCCTTGTATTGCCCCATCATCCTCCTCCTTGTATTGCCCCATCCATCTCCAGGTATTGCCCCATCATCCTCCTCCTCCTTGTATTGCCCCATCCTCCTCCTCCAGGTATTGCCCCATCATCCTCCTCCTCCTTGTATTGCCCCATCATCCTCCTCCTCCAGGTATTGCCCCATCATCCTCCTCCTCCTCCTTGTATTGCCCCATCATCCTCCTCCTTGTATTGCCCCATCCTCCTCCTCCAGGTATTGCCCCATCGTCCTCCTCCTCCTTGTATTGCCCCATCCTCCTCCTCCAGGTATTGCCCCATCCTCCTCCTCCTCCTTGCATTGCCCCATCATCCTCCTCCTCCAGGTATTGCCCCATCATCCTCCTCCTCCTCCTTGTATTGCCCCATCATCCTCCTCCTCCTTGTATTGCCCCATCATCCTCCTCCTTGTATTGCCCCATCATCCTCCTCCTTGTATTGCCCCATACTCCTCCTCCAGGTATTGCCCCATCATCCTCCTCCTCCTTGTATTGCCCCATCATCCTCCTCCTTGTATTGCCCCATCATCCTCCTCCTTGTATTGCCCCATGCTCCTCCTCCAGGTATTGCCCCATCATCCTCCTCCTCCTTGTATTGCCCCATCCTCCTCCTCCAGGTATTGCCCCATCATCCTCCTCCTCCTTGTATTGCCCCATCCTCCTCCTCCTCCAGGTATTGCCCCATCCTCCTCCTCCTCCTTGTATTGCCCCATCATCCTCCTCCTCCTTGTATTGCCCCATCATCCTCCTCCTTGTATTGCCCCATCATCCTCCTCCTTGTATTGCCCCATCCTCCTCCTCCAGGTATTGCCCCATCATCCTCCTCCTCCTTGTATTGCCCCATCCTCCTCCTCCAGGTATTGCCCCATCATCCTCCTCCTCCTTGTATTGCCCCATCCTCCTCCTCCTCCAGGTATTGCCCCATCATCCTCCTCCTCCTTGTATTGCCCCATCATCATCCTCCTTGTATTGCCCCATCCTCCTCCTCCAGGTATTGCCCCATCATCCTCCTCCTCCTTGTATTGCCCCATCCTCCTCCTCCTTGTATTGCCCCATCATCCTCCTCCTCCAGGTATTGCCCCATCATCCTCCTCCTTGTATTGCCCCATCATCCTCCTCCTCCTTGTATTGCCCATCCTCCTCCTCCAGGTATTGCCCCATCATCCTCCTCCTACTTGTATTGCCCCATCCTCCTCCTCCAGGTATTGCCCCATCATCCTCCTCCTCCTTGTATTGCCCCATCATCCTCCTCCTCCTTGTATTGCCCCATCATCCTCCTCCTCCAGGTATTGCCCCATCATCCTCCTCCTTGTATTGCCCCATCATCCTCCTCCTTGTATTGCCCCATCCTCCTCCTCCAGGTATTGCCCCATCATCCTCCTCCTCCTTGTATTGCCCCATCCTCTTCCTCCAGGTATTGCCCCATCATCCTCCTCCTCCTTGTATTGCCTCATCCTCCTCCTCCTCCAGGTATTGCCCCATCATCCTCCTCCTCCTCCTTGTATTGCCCCATCATCATCCTCCTTGTATTGCCCCATCCTCCTCCTCCAGGTATTGCCCCATCATCCTCCTCCTCTGTATTGCCCCATCCTCCTCCTCCAGGTATTGCCCCATCATCCTCCTCCTCCTTGTATTGCCCCATCCTCCTTCTCCAGGTATTGCCCCATCATCATCCTCCTCCTCATAGTATTGCCCCATCCTCCTTCTCCTCATATTATTGCCCCATCCTCCTCCTCCTTGTATTGCCCCATCATCCTCCTCCTCCAGGTATTGCCCCATCATCCTCCTCCTCCTTGTATTGCCCCATCCTCCTCCTCCTACAGGTATTGCCCCATCCTCCTCCTCCTCCTTGTATTGCCCCATCATCCTCCTCCTTGTATGGCCCCATCCTCCTCCTCCAGGTATTGCCCCATCATCCTCCTCCTCCAGGTATTGCCCCATCCTCCTCCTCCTCCTTGTGTAAAGGAAATATTAATAACAATATTAATAACAAGTTGCTGCTCCTGACCAAATCAATATAGACCAAGCGCCGGCATTGAAAAGTAGTAGACACCAGACACATAGAGTCAGATGTACACCCTTCCTTGGTCAGACCCAAGCTCCAAGTGCCTGTTTATTATAAGACATTAGCTTTTTACTCAAAAAGGGGCTCGGTCAGCCCTACTCAGATGTATTAATTGGTCCATGGGCAATAAGGGGCTCGGTCAGTCCATGGGCGGATCCATGAGGTCATCAAGGGGTGTGGTCTTGATCGAGTATGTTATTCTGTGATTGCCTGACCTCCAGCTTCGGTGATTGGTCCGTCTTCTTTGGACTCCATCTTGCTCTCAGCACATGGTGTGATGTGGCAGGAAATGGCAGCCATGTTTAAATCACAACTTATACAATGTAAAATAATACACTATATATATCATTTCTCCCATGCCCTTATGTCTTAGGCTTAATGAAGTATTTTGATCTTAAGGCTCTCCTTAACAGTCCCCCCTAAATACTTTATTAACCAATCCCTACCAGAGCCTGTCACATCTGCCCAATGTGCCTTCAACTCTGCCCGCTAGCTGAGAATTGATAACCATTAAAACCCCCCTTGGTACAGACTTACACAACAAACAATGATAGCTGCAATAATTTAAGATGACAAGGATAACAAAGCCTATCTAATCCAGCCATCTCTTCATTTATAGAAAGTATTGGTCCCGGGGATCTTCTACACCTGATTGTAGAGTTCAGTTTCTGTACGGCTGCTGTAACCTCCCGGTGGGACCTGTATTATCTGTAATATTCGTACAATTTTACAAATGCCTCATTATTTTGCTAATACCATGCCCAGGTCTATTCTATTTTGGAGCACCATTATCGATGAAGGGCCCAGTTGGTCTGCTAAACCTTGAAGGTCTTCTGTAGTATAATTGACAAATCTCGGTTAATCATAGATGTAATTGATCTAAAACTGTATTCTTACTTATGGCCACTAGGGGTGAGATAAAGGATTCAAAACCTACTTTAACTTGATCTCTGGATTCAAATACATGCGATATGAACCATTCCTATGAACAGATGTTATGAACAACTCTGGGTATATCAGGAGGTATATAGGATCGCGCTATCCGCGTCCTCGGGACTTTCCTACCTGCTTCACCTCAGTTCCCTACCTGGATACCCAGAATTGTATCACAACACTCATGGATGGACATTTCCTTCTCAGGGCCATATTCTACCACCAGAGATTATTTGGTAACATTTTCCCTTTACACATTAACCCGATTACCTTAAAAATAACATAAAATAGCGCTTTTACGGCTATATATACAAGTTATTAGAGTAATGTCAGTTATACTCAGTGTTATCTACCCTTGAACTAATGGTTTGCTCAGGAACGTGAATGTTTCTCCCTCACTGAGTCCTCATTTATATCGTGTTCCTGTAACCATTTTGCCTTAGTTTGGATATTCCATATGTATATCAGACATAACGTGGAGTTATAAGGTCATATATGTGACAGTGTATCACTATGTGGTGTATGTCAGTGACTATATCGGAGTTCATCATCTGCTGGTGGGAGTCTCCAACAGTTGCCGCATCCTTTTCCCTCAGTCTCCACTGAAGTTGCTGTAATTCAGAGTAGCTGGATCGGCCATCTAATCTCTACTCTCGGCTCACGGCTCTTACTCGCATCTTTTCAGGATCACCCGGTCTCCTGACATGAGACCATGCGCTCCTGAAACTGATTTAGGATCTGGAATTGAAGAACACATCTCTTTATCACACTATTTAATCAATTATTTAAGGCTTGGACATCGCTGGTGATTTCATCTGTGGGGAATAAAACACAAATTCTGAAGAACATTGCCTGTAATTCTCCTTACTTGAAGATAGCAACGCAGTGTTTAACCCTTTCTTAACTGGATACTCATCTCACTGATGCTAATATTGCAGCAGCTATCTATTGACCTGTAGTTCTTAACCCCCTAGGTGAGAGGCTCATCCGGTCCCATTTATTTAATATCAGACTAAACTTTATTACACACTTAATTTCTATAAAGTATAACCCTGTTCAAGGTGTTGGATCGAGAATTATCTTATTTTAACTTATTTACTGAGGAGGAAAATTAAACAAAAACAAACATTTCATCTATGTGTTGCCCACCTCCTCTACCTTGCACCTTTAATGTTAATCTCCCATCCATATTGTCCACTGTCTTATGCAAGATACGTATTGTAGAAAGCTGCTGACTCCCAGATGCTGTGAAATACCCTTAATGACCTCCACTATAACACACGCAGCTTTACCTCATCAGGAGCCTAATTTCTACATACCACCTTCATCGTGAGCTTCTCAGAAGTAACGTAGTTTCTGCACTGGATCCTGAAAAGAGATTACCGCAACAGACACACCCGCATACACCTAATGTGCAGCTGTCTTTATAATCTATCTGCAATCACTGTAATGGTAGAGTGGACGAGGGGTGCATTCGTGGTTCTGCGGGGTCACTACAGATTCTCTTCCATTGTACCAGTCACACATCGTACAAGACTGGGTGTAGTCGGCCACCTGGGTACTGACCCCTGGTGCCACCCAAACCTTGTCCACTAAAACACAGGTAGCAGTTAATGACAAATGAGTCAGTTCTTGGGTTACCTGAGCCATCATTGAGAAGAGAGTCGTGGCAGAGAACGCTTACCGCCTGGTGTCTACAGACCTTCCTCAGCTGGCTCCCTGCGTTTTGCACTCCTTTCCATTCGATCACCTGTTTCTGTGGGAATAAGAACATCAGGAGTGACAGGGGCCCCTGGTGCCCGGGTCTGCCCTGGTGTCAGGGTCTGCACTAGTGCCCGGGTCTGCCCTGGTGTCAGGGTCTGAGACTCTCGACTCTAGGCCTCTTCACAGCTTCTGGCAGCTGCACCTGTGCGAGCATTACCTCTGGCTCAATGAGCGCCAGCTCAGGTGTGAGCTGTACCTGGACTCTGCCAGGCTTATCTGATCACAGGAGAGCCTCCTTACAGGCTCATCCACTCTGTGCGGTCTCTGTGGGTCTTTATGTGACTCTAGGAAAGATCTGCAGTCTATATACACATTTGGCCATCTTACCCTTTGCAAGCTACCCACTCCAGTGATTGCAGATCCCCATCTACCTCTCATGGCGATATGTGAAGAGGGAGTGGTTTTGCTTTATTACCTCCTGTTGTATAATCACAGCACATCCAGTGGTAGAATCCACGAACATCTGTAAAATAACTCAAGATCTGCATTAGTAATGAGCTCATGTGGGACATGTTCATAAATATTTGCTCTGTCCTCTATTTAAGACAAAAATATAAAGAAGAGACTTAGATATAAAGACGTTAATAAATTATTAATACTTTAAAAAACATTGGAAACAGGCACTAACTTTGCATCTCTTTCCCCCCCTTTTTGTATCCAATATCCAAAGCATATCTGGATTCAAAAACTATGTTGCTAGCTGAATTTTACATTTGGAGCCTGAAAAGATCCAGAAAAGATCCCACTCCCTAGATTAAGACATAACTATGAATACAATAAGGCGATGTGCACATGATGAACAGTTGGGGTGTAAATTTTCCACATCAAATCTGCATCTTCCGGCAAAAACAAAACACACGAAATCTGAAAGAGCAATAAAAAAATGAGATAACGTGCAGAACACTTCTGAAGTCTCAGCAACTTCACTGGTGTCAGAATAAATGTGAAGATGTGTGACAAATTATACAGCAAAAAGCACAATAAACCTCACTATGTGCACAAAGCCCAAATATTATGTGATGTGTAACTTTAGTCCTGTGGGCTCGTCAACCCCCCTCCAGGTACAGATCTCTGGCTGCTGGATTGAAAATATATCAGTGCAGAGACATGGAATAGAAATGCAAATCAGCTGGAATTGATTTGCTAATTAGGTAAACTTAGCAGACTGTTTGCTCCAGTATCTACAGTATCATGAATAAATCTACATTCATGTGAAAAAGGTGTCCATTATTAAAATAGTTGGGGTTGCAGCACTAAAAATTAAAAAACTATTGATAATTACTTTTACCAATACCCTAAAGTGAGACTATAAAAAATAAAATAAAACATGAACTGGGAAAAATTAGATGTTAAAATGTAGCTTAAAAGATACAATGAAGCAAGTATATAGCTGGCATTTTAGGGGGTGGTGCCTCTCTGTGGGACTGGCCTGGTTTGCATCAAGTCTCCTCCCCCCCCATCCAGACAGTAGCAACAGGCAGGTCATTCACACTTCCTGTTGAATAGAGAGAGGTCATGGACTCTCCTGCATTTGTGTTTTTTTTTTTTTTTTTTTTTTGTTTTTTGTGGAGTCATAATGATGAATCTCCACACTTTTCCCCTGGATTATCCATTCACCATTGGCAATTTTTTATTATTATTATTATTTTTTTTTTTTTTATCTCACCTTTCCTTGAGGTAAGTTATTTGGTCTCCCATGCCAATCATATATATATTTATTTATTTCTCAAGTAATACTTCATTAATATATGCATTCACATCTTTTACCGTTCCCATTTAGCAATTTCTTATAGCTTTCAGCACATGGTTATATCTGACCAGCACGCTGGACTTCTCTGAACAAGGGAACCTATGTGTGCCTTATTTGTATTATTTATTTGTATTATTTATTTTTAATTACCAGTATACTCATGTAATCATTCAATCTCTCTGCATTAGCCCATCACATGTCTCTTTGTGGGAAGGGGTTGGGGTGGCCTACCTCTTCTTTTGTGTGTGAAACCAGCAGAGTATATTCAAAACTGGTTAGACAACTTTTAGTCCTTACACATCACTTATTGTCTAAGTCTATTGTCCAAACATTCCTTCATTTCTTCGTCTCTAACCATGTGGCCTTCACTCGGCGGCCATCTTTGCATGGACAAAAGTATATTCCCAGATTCTCAATCTGAGGCAATCCTAACCCATCTTTCCCACACATTCTCTTATACTCCTGCATTTCTGTCTTAACACTATTTAAACTCTCATTTCTCTGCTGTCTTACATTTGTTTTAGAATATCTGCTATTTACTTACATATTTTCATTTATGCTCGACAAGTCTCTCATACTTGCCATATGCTAGCATCTTTTAAGGGCACAAAAAACCAAGCACTAGTTACCACAAGGCTCATTTACCAGAGCACATAGCATTACAAAATGGCTGACATCAGAGAGCACATGTCATCACACAAAATGGCTGACATCAGAGAGCCCATGCCAACAAACTGGCTGCAAGAGGTATTGCCTCCCACAAAATGGTCGCCCCCCAGAGGAGGTCTGAGAAGCACCAACAAGATGGCCGCCAACAAAAGAAACATGTGCTCCACCAACAAATTGACCCCCCAACAAAGAAACATGTGCTCCAGCTTATGGTGATGGGAATTCACATTGTACAGTTCTATAATACACATAACTTAAACTTTTGTCTTTCTTTTTCCTTTCCTCTTCTATCCAATTTTCTCTATACAAACTGTAAGAGACTCTTTCCCATGCCCCTAGCAGTATATAACAATCCATTACCTTCCAAAATACCTTGTCTCTCTTTTAACCCAATCTTCACTGCACTTCTGCCATTCCACACAACTTCATAAGCTTTTGCATCATTTAACATAACTTTTCCCTTAATTTACACAGATCTATCTTGCCATCTTAATTAGGCTTAGGGCCTATGCGACACAACTGCATTAACTTCTCCATCTTTCTCTAAATAGAGTAGACACAAAACAAACACTTAAGACTGGGAGATGACAAACCTGGCACAAGACCTTCACAACCGTCTCTCCTTCCTATCTGTCCCTGTCTGACTTCCCGTGTTCTGTAGTTTACAAAAGTCTGTAGTTTACAAACATCAGGCCATGTACTGAATCACTCTAAGTAACATGCCCCTATTAGGTTGAGTCACTCAAAACCATCTCAAATGCAGAGTCACAAAAATCACTCAATGCTAAAAACCTACAGACATCAGGCCGCTACGTACTGAGTCAATGCACTCTAAGTCACGTGCGACTATTAGGTTGAGTCACAAAAAACACTCAAAACCATATCTTCTCTCCAGAACTGAAAATCGTAT
The DNA here is from genome assembly GCA_033576535.1 of Allobates femoralis. Lineage (NCBI taxonomy): Eukaryota > Metazoa > Chordata > Amphibia > Anura > Aromobatidae > Allobates > Allobates femoralis. The sequence goes on along the minus strand of JARQOC010000002.1, from coordinate 55,414,834 downwards.
CACAGGTGACCACTTATCTCCTTCTCCAGCACAGCTCAAAAACCCTCTTACCCTACCAGTCATCTCCCCTCCATACAACATATAACAGGCAGCAGCAAGTTAGCATGACGGTTCTTCCGCAATCAAATGGCCAACAGCGGAGAACCCCCCCTGCCGTCTCAGATACCCAGAAGACCGGACGCGGTCAGGCAATCTGCACAGGGTACCCCGAAAAACAGGTAAAGTCAACAGATTATAATAAAATCAGCAGACTTACCGTTTTTGTTAGGGAGGTGATCAGTCTCCTGGCTCGGGGTACTCAGTGCATCCTGCCGTCTCCTTCACCGGTCATTCAAGGTTTGGGGATTCTCCAATACTGTTGCCCCACGTTGGGCGCCAAATTGTAAAGGAAATATTAATAACAATATTAATAACAAGTTGCTGCTCCTGACCAAATCAATATAGACCAAGCGCCGGCATTGAAAAGTAGTAGACACCAGACACATAGAGTCAGATGTACACCCTTCCTTGGTCAGACCCAAGCTCCAAGTGCCTGTTTATTATAAGACATTAGCTTTTTACTCAAAAAGGGGCTCGGTCAGCCCTACTCAGATGTATTAATTGGTCCATGGGCAATAAGGGGCTCGGTCAGTCCATGGGCGGATCCATGAGGTCATCAAGGGTGTGGTCTTGATCGAGTATGTTATTCTGTGATTGCCTGACCTCCAGCTTCGGTGATTGGTCCGTCTTCTTTGGACTCCATCTTGCTCTCAGCACATGGTGTGATGTGGCAGGAAATGGCAGCCATGTTTAAATCACAACTTATACAATGTAAAATAATACACTATATATATCATTTCTCCCATGCCCTTATGTCTTAGGCTTAATGAAGTATTTTGATCTTAAGGCTCTCCTTAACACTTGTATTGCCCCATCATCCTCCTCCTCCAGGTATTGCCCCATTATCCTCCTCCTCCTTGTATTGCCCCATCCTCCTCCTCCTCCAGGTATTGCCCCATCATCCTCCTCCTCATAGTATTGCCCCATCATCCTCCTCCTTGTATGGCCCCATCCTGGCTGCTGGTAAAAAAAAAAAAATTCATACTCACCTCTCTTCCTTCACCGCTGCTGCAGCTAGCATCCTGTCTCCAGCGCTGAGGGCGGTCACGTAATGCCGGGCGCGTCACGTGACCGCTGTCACATGACGCTGGCCGGGAGGGCGGGCCTAGAAGTGTGTGAGAGAGGAGAAATGTCTCCTCTGCTCAGATACAGCTTAGATCTGCTGGCGGCGCGGCGCACGCCGGCAGATCAAACCGGCAGTTTGGTGGCGAGACTGCGTGCCAGCGGAGGCGGCTCTGCGTGCCACCGCTGGCACGCGTGCCATATTTTCGCCATCACTGTCATAGGTCAATAAAGCAGCCCAACAGGTTTCACAGTTAAAATGCAACTTTAGCACATCAATAAATTTTAGAGCAGAATTCACATAATTCTGAAATCATTTCTTTTTGTGTATTCATTCAATCATTAGATAAATGCACTGGTACTTGAAGTGTGACTGAGGGCTCGCTCACGCCACCATGGTAGTTGTATGAATGCTATTGGATTAGCACTCAAACCAATATTATACTATTGAGTTGTGATGATCAACTTTTCTTTTCTCATGCCATTGAGTTTAGGTTTTATCTAGTTTCCACTATTGCATAATTTCTAATAACATGAAGCATGAATTCCTTGCTATGTTAGGTTTTTTTTTCATAAGAAGGTAATCTAAGGGATTTATTGTAAGGGCTCGGACACACTCACTGAGCTACATGCGAGTCTCTCGGACGAGATTCAGAACAGGCTGGAGCAGTGACCCTGAATGGCTTCTCTCTCTCTGGACGGGGAATGCACAGAAACACAAGCAGCTTTCATTCCACCTCCAGATAGAGAGAAGCCGTTCAAGGTCTCTGAGTGTGTCCGAGCCCTAAATTTGTTAAAATAAGTTTGTTTTTATTTCTTTAGATTGACATAATTGGCAATTGTTAAGCAAACACTAAGATAGTTCTTATCTCATGCTGAAAAGGAAAGAAAGGGATTATATTTTTACTAATAACCAGTAATTCTTATGCCATAAATAGAGCTGATAGTATCTATGCGCTCATCCCTGAAACCTCATAAAATGAGCACGTGTCAGATGTCAAATGCATTCGGAGACCTGTGATATGCCGCTCCGATGTGAAATTATTGTGGATAGGTTGACAGAGGCGCAATGTTCTCTCGGAGCGTTACTGTGCAGTATGATGGCTTGGAAGCTGGACAAGACGCTTAAGTGCTGCGTTTTCCAAAGAACATTTGTTAAAATACCGGTAACCTGAAACATGAGGACGGAACTGGTTCTATATTTTATGAAAAGTTATGTTTGAAAAGAAGCATTTTATAGTCACAGCAATCAAGAGGAAATCTATAGATAATAAGGACAACAAGTTTGTTTGTCGTAAAAGTAAAGTTGTACAACTACTAGTCAGTACTTGCATCTAAAAATATACATTGTCTACTTCCTGACCCTTGTGTTAGCACACAGGGAAACAGGATTTCACCCCTAACTAATTATGTGCACATGTAGCCTTTCAAACTCTATTCCAGCAATATCTTTCTCTGTTACTAAGAAATAAGAGTTTAATTTGATATTCAAATGAGACTTAAGAACTATTTGTAGATCTGAAGCCTCTGCCACTCCAGCTCTATTCCCCATCCAGCTTTGCTTTCTCCTGCATGACTGACAGCTCCCTTGCTTTAAAAATATAAATAACATGGAGGATATTAGGCCAGAGTGATAGAGGTTTCTGACTTCACATGCTCATTCGCATATCAATTCAAATACTGACTTCTCAGTAATGGACTGGCCATGTAAAGACATTGCTGGACTTATCTTTCAAAGAACTACTGTCATGACTCGGATTTGATCCAGCAATCCCCTGTGCTCTGGTTCATTTTCCACTCCACTCAGTCAGTCTGGTTGGGTCGCTGTCCTGGTTCTGATTATCTTTGTGTTCATTGCCTTTCTGCTAGTAGGTCTTTCCATGCTGTATCTCAGCCTGCCCTATCATCTGGTGATTGTAATTAGTTAAAACTACCCCAAGCTTGCATTTCCCACTGGCGATATTTCTAAAGTGGACCCTGCTTAGAATTACAACCTTCTGCCAAGTGCATTGCCTGGCAGATTTTTACTTTTGGTTTACCTTATTTTTTACTCTGCACCTTCCCCCGGATTCTTAAGAAGGTACGTGATACACTCGATGGCAGCCTAGGAAGCAAGGTCTGGGGGGGTCATCTTAGCAATGCACTGGTTATTTTCAGGCTGCATAAAGACCTTTGGAGTGAGTGCAGATGGGACCTCTAGTGACCTGCCCCAGGGCCTTTGGGCACCCTGTCACGGGCTATAGTTTACGGTGATAATAATAAATGAGGTATAACCCGGCTCAACCTATGCGAGGTGCTCTGAGGGAATAATACCCAAGTGATAAAGAAAATTAACCTCGGCACACTCTAATGAAAACATGAAAAAAGAAGTTCTTTTTCTTTGTGTTGTGTTTTATTGATACATAAAGGAATTGTCCCACGTTTCGGCTCAACACGAGCCTTCCTCAGGGAACTTAATAACTCAAAAAGTTGCTTATGATCGGGTATGTAGCGGCCAGAGTGGTCAGAGGGAATCTCAAATGAATAGAATTTAAAGGAAGATATGGAGTGCTGAATTATAGTACTCTCATGACTGGTCAGTCAATCAACCTCTAAATGGTAGTGGAAAGTGAGAAGGTGACCACTTAACAGGCTTGCTTTAGTCCTAATGTGTGTAGAGGAGGCCAGGGCCTCTACCACTACCACTACCATTTAGAGGTTGATTGACTGACCAGTCATGAGAGTACTATAATTCAGCACTCCATATCTTCCTTTAAATTCTATTCATTTGAGATTCCCTCTGACCACTCTGGCCGCTACATACCCGATCATAAGCAACTTTTTGAGTTATTAAGTTCCCTGAGGAAGGCTCATGTTGAGCCGAAACGTGGGACGATTCCTTTATGTATCGATAAAAAACAACACAAAGAAAAAGAACTTCTTTTTTCATGTTTTCATTAGAGTGTGCCGAGGTTAATTTTCTTTATCACTTATAGTTTACGGGGATGTCACAGACGGCAGGTGCCTGGACCCGTGACTCTGGTGGTCGCTGAAAAATGATTAAAAATAAAAATAAAATAATTCATTGTCTTGTGACGCCACCTATGGATCCCTGTAATGATACCGGCGCTGCTACAGGCTTCGGGGTTGATGATAAGGCAGCTTGTTGATAATGTTCCCCGTAGGTGGAGCAGTGTCCCAGGAGCTGTGTTCAAGAATAGGGATTTCACACAGGGAGGCGACTCTTTGCAGATTTGACCTCACAGTCTCTTTCACATTAGCAATGGATGGCTCCTCAGGTGCAGGCATATAAAAGTGTGCCAAAGTCTATAGTGAGATCATGACCTTGGATAGCAATAACTGTCACACACACCGGGTCTTTCTTACAGTACCTTTACTGTTGTTGTTAACCGGGTAAGTCCAGGGTACAGTCCGGGTGGTCAAGTGGCAGTTAGGATTTCCACATCCATGAGATATGAGGCCTCTTAATTGCTATGTGTATGTTAAAGTCCTGGGCTGTCTAAAACCTGGCCCTGACCTCTCTTGTGCTCATTACTTGTATTGCATCCGTTGAGAGCTTTTCAGTTGAGCACCACCAACTTTGCTGGTGTAGATGGCTGTGCTACAAGTGCTTCTGTGCTGGGAGACTGAAGTCTCCCTTGCTCTCCAGTGTTTTCTGCTGGGCCTAACTGAACCTGTGCAGACTCGGACTCTGGTGTCCGGGTTGTACCTTCTTGAGTGAACCGGACTACTTCCTCTGCCCCTTCTCTAACTCGCCTTGCCTCCGACCCTCACTCTGGGTCCCTCACACTGACTAGGCTGTCCTCTGGCACAGGCCTAATGCAGCACCATTCACCAGGTCTCTTCCTCAGTGCTGTCCTGCACTGAACTTTCTCACTGAACTAACTAGCTCCACCCACAAACTTGGGTTTTATAGGGGACCCTATCTGACATTAGCAACTGCATCTAACACCAGTCAGTAGAGCTCCAACTTCAGGCCTGGGGTGGAAGGTGTTGTGAGTTCTCCTGATGTGGAAATCCATTCCTGCACCAACAGATGTTTTTGTGGCTACTTTACTGTAGGGTGCCATACTAGCCTATACAAGAATCGAGCAAGACTTCAGGATTTTTTTAGTTTTAACATTGTTCTGACACCCACACTCAGGGAGAATGAGTTGTCAGACAGTTAAACTATTTTCTATTAATGCATTGAGATAGATGCAGGGGGTCTATTAAAACTTTTATTGATAGGATTGCTGGGTCACTACAGGATCAATGTAAAAAAAATTACAGTACTTACTGGACTAACACAATTAATAACAAAACATGGTAAATATCAGAGATAACTATAAAAGTAGAAGAAACTGCTCAATAAAGATATCATGAAAAATAGAGCAGTTGCATCAGACAATACAGTGAGTACTAACAAGGGAAACATAACAACTTACCAACTGCTATGCTGAGGTAAGCAACCAGAAAGGCTTAACATCTAGAGAGAGACAATCAGCATGCGAAACTTCCAATGGACCAAGAAGGTTGCGGCCAAAACAAAGGGGCAAGGCTAATGAACAGACTGATGGGAAACTACAGAGGCTGAAGGGGCAAGTTAGCCTTAACATGTAACAAATGAGGCAAAAATAGATAGGCTGCAATGAGAGGACATGTCAACAAATGGCGCTGTTGGTTAAATTATCACAAGGCACTAAACTTAATGGTGATTAAAAGGCATAAGTAAACTGTTTCTATGTATTCTTGTTAAGGCATGACAAACATAGCCATGAAATACATGATGGATTGCTACATACATTGTACAAGATCAGAACAACCGTCAGTACTTGAATGCAGCACAAAAAACACCACCAGTACATTATTGTACTACCAGAGCCACCATCAGTAGATGAATGCAGTGCCAGAACCACTATTAGTACAAAAATGCAGCACCGGAAACAATGTCAGTACATAAATGCATCACCAGTTCCAACATTTGTACAGGAATGTAGCACTAGAACAACTATCAGTGCTTCAATACATCACTAGAAACAAAGTCTGTACAAAAATGCAGCACTAGAACCTTCATCAGTACAAGAATGCAGTACAGCAATCAATTGCAGCGTGAGGTCAGTCCCATATACAATTGTATTACATGAATCTACAACTTCCGCTATGTTCTTAACAATAGTAAGCATATGCTAAGAGTTGCTTTTACCCGCCGTCATCAGATTGCCAACCATACAGCAGCCACAATACTGATGGGTCACAGACAATATCATAAATAAACATTTATATCCAGGTACCTTATACATTATATCTTCTACACTTGAAGCTATGTTCATCTGTGGCACCCTGGCACCTTGTTGGGCACCACAGAAATCCTTAGGGCATGAATGGAGTTAACAGCAAAGCAATACTCACAAAACACCTAACAACACTACAACACCTTAGTACACCTGGTTTCACCCCGAGCCTCTAGGGGGAGCTCCACTGGTCACTTTGAGCAAGTTCCCCCTATAAATAGAGTCTTGGAGGGAGAAACTTCACAGTGTGTGCGGTCGCTACAAGAGCTGCCAGCCTGTGTGAAACCTCCATCCTATGAGGAACACACTAGGCCCCAATCAGCCAGCTAGCAAGTGAGGAGACCCTTGCAATTGGGGTCAGAGGAAGAAGGAGAACACCTCTCAAGGAACACAGAGTGATTCTAACTCTTTCCTTACAAACCGGTTACTGGAACCGAAGCTGTGAGAGCTACCCAGCCACCACAGAGAACCAGCCCGTCTAACAGGAGGTTTAGCCACCTGTTCCACCTGAAGCACCTACCTACGAGAGCCCAGGGAAGAGTACTGATCCTGCTCAGACCCTCTTACAGTGCCCTCAGTGCTGATACCCAGGTGAAGCAAGTTCCATCGAACACACTGCCCGGTCCGGCTGGATTCCACATCCACCCGACCTTAATGAGAGAAATAGAGAAAGGAAGCCTACTACAACTGCTTGCTGTGAACCTCCAGGAGTGCTAACTTCACTAACCCGGTCTGGCGTACCTGAATACCACCAGTAAAGGTACTTAAAAGACTTTGGCGTGTCTGTGTCTGACTCCTGGGCCTAACAGCAGTACTACCGCGGCTGCCTCACAACATCTTAAGCAGCCCCTGGCTCCGGGGACTCCCGCTCATCCTGTGGGGAGCGTTCCATCTTGCTGCCTAACATCCCCCGGAGGCCGAGCAGCGTCGGTACAGTTACCGAACACCCAGAGGTGGCGTCACGAAGACATTTATCCCTTACTGTTCAGCCATCCCCCCCTATTGATCTGGACCACCGGGCCTCACAGCCGCAGGCGCGGTTCCGTGACAAGAGGAGAGTCAACGCCTGCGACGTGAACACCCCGGCTACGGTGACTCACATCCCTTTTGTCTCCACGTCAAACAGGGACCGTGATGAGATTTCACACCCATAGCTCATCTCTCCTGACTTTCCTCTTCTCCCATGCTGTGCACCTGAAAAAATAATCACCTTCACTGTGCTTCCTGAACAAAATATCCCCCACAGTGCCATTTCTCACTAATATTCACACAAAGTGTCCCTCTGCATAACATCTCTCCCACACACACTGCAACCCCTCTTACAAGTTGCCCACATTGCGTCACAATGTGCCTTCACAGTTACACCCTACCCCATATCCCCTTCTCTTCCATATAATGTAATTGGAAGGATGGGTAATCTTCGGCTCCTTCATGGAGTCTTTATTATTTCTCACCTCTGGAAGTCACTGTGTAGAAAGCAGCTGTACACTGCTGTAAATAGAGGTGGGGTCTGACGAGCACTCCTCTGCCCCTGTCTTGGCACTCATGTATTCAAATATATTTGTGTCTTAAGGGTGCAATATATTTGAATTCAGGAACCTGAGAATTAGAGTCTCACGTCTCTCTGAGGTTCAACAGGAAACCTGTGGCGGGCTGCATGTGACCTGCGGGTCATATGTTGTACAAGCTTGCCCTACTGAATAGACCCCTTTATTTTAATGGAAACTTATACTGAAAACTGTTAGTGCCCTACCGGTGAGAACATCTTACAGTTTGATTAGCACTTGTCTAACACATACAATTAGTTTAAACACTTATTCCACTGTTTGAATCTATAATATAAAGAGAAGAATTGGGATGATTAGGCAAATAACACTCTCATCTAACTCTGATCAGAGCTTGATCATAGTATGATCAGAATGTGATCCAATTCTCAAAGATTAGAAGAATCCCTATTGTTTCTGTCCATGAAAATTGGACTGCCCAAGGATGTCATCCAAGTGCAGCCCAATGTTTGTAACAGACTCAATGACTTGCATGGCCACATTGCCTTGGGCTAGGTTCAGATCACATGTAGCATTGCGTTTGAACGCAATGTGTATTGCAGATGCATTAATGCAATGAAACACAAGTGTTTGATTGCGTTAAGGCTAGGGTGACACCAGCATTGTTGCCTGTGTTCATGGGGGTTCTGTTAAAAAGATACAGTTTGGGTACCGTCACACCAGGACATGTTGGCGAAGATATCTCTGGCGACGCTCGGGGGCGCGCACATTATTGGCACCCTGCCAGCGTCGCTGTCGCATGTGTACACGCGGTGATATCTCTGGCGACGCACCGGCGATGTTACAGGCGCCATCGCCACTGAGGTTGCCACAAACCCCAGTGGCAATCCTGTAACATGGGAGCCTATGGCTCTCATCGGCTGTAACATTGGCAATCGCCATGTGCTTGCCTGGTTTCAGAGCAGTGCTGAGAAACCAAGCAACCACTCTAAGGCGATTTTCTGCACCGATATCGCTCTCTTTACACAAGGCAACGCAGCGTCACTGTCGCCGGTGATAAGCCACGCCCCTGCATCGCCTATGTAATCTTTGGTGATATGTCCTGGTGTGACAGTACCCTTTGGCAGCATTAGTGCAATGATACCGGAAAGGTAAGCCTGCATTAACGTTGACAATTCATTGCTATGGCTGACAGAACCCCGAGCACAGGTCAAACACCAGCGTCTAAGTGCTGGACTTTGAAACCTCAAGCTATTTCCATGCGCATCACATGACACGGAAGCATTAAAATGCAACCACAGTTTACATTGTGTTTGCAATACGTTTGACTGTGTTTACCAAAAGAAGTCTATGGGTGCGTTAACGCAATCAAACACTTGTGTTTTATTGCATTAATGCAGCTATAAAATGCATTGCATTCAAATGCAATGCTAAAAGTAATGTCAACCTAGTCTCATGCTGGCTTGTTCAAAGGAATAATTTAGATATGAGCACAGCCTCCAAAAATCATTTGTCCGAGAGTGCTTGGGTAAGGTGATTCATCATGGGTATTTGAACCAAAAATTTGGTGATGTGATTGAGACCTTATACTATCTGATACAATACTTCACCCCAGCAAGAATCAGAAGTTCTCTTCTCTAAGGATTTGTGCTAGGGTAAGTAGATCAATCATGGCTACCTAGACCTTGGATATTTATCATGGATATTTATTGCAGCTTGACTTTTCTAAAGTACTCCTGAATTTCAATACAAAACCGATTTAATTTTTCTTTAAAGCCTCCATAAATTACTTTTACAAATTCTCTATTATTATTATTATTATTATTATTTATTTATATAGGACCATTGATTCCATGGTGCTGTACATGAGAAAATGTTACATACAAACAAGTTAAAAATACAATGAACAAACTAACAGTGACAGACTGATACAGAGGGGAGAGAGGACCCTGCCCTTGTGAGTTTACATTCCACAGGGCAATGGGGAGGGAGAAAGTAGGTTGGGTCTGCTCTGGTGGTGGTGGTAGAGCACTGGGTCCAGTGGTGGTGAGGTGGCACCATGGTCATTGCAGGCTGTAGGCTGTTCTGAAGAGATGGGTTTGTTTTCAGGCTCCGCTTGAAGGTTCTGAGTGTAGCGGACAGTCGGACATGTTGGGGTGCAGAACTCCAGAGAATGGGGGATGCTCGGGTGAAGTCTTACAGGCGGTTAGATGAGGCATGTACAAGTGTGGAAGAAAGAAGGAGATCTTTGGAGGATCGAAGAATATGAGTTGGATATTATTGGGAGATTAGTTCAGAGATATATGGGGGGGACAGATGAAGATGGCTTTGTATGTCAATGATAGTAGTTTCAATTGGATATGCTGGAGTATTGGAAGCCAGTGAGGAGATTTGCAGAGGGAAGAAGTGAAGGAGCAGCTAGAAGAGAGGTGGATTAGTTGGGCAGCAGAGATAAGGACAGATTGGAGAGGTGCGAGAATGTTAGCAGAGAGGCCACAGAGGAGGAGGTTGCAGTAGAAGGGAGATCATGAGGGCGTGCACTAGTAGTTTAGTAGATTGAGGGTTGAGGAAGGGACGGATTCTGAAAATATTAGACTGAATTAGTGTATATGTAGACTGTTAAGAATTTAGATGATTTGTAGTAGACTGATACCAAATAAGATCATTTTCCCAGTATGTATTTTCATAAAAAAAAAAACCTTTAAAAGTCAGGCCCTGTAGCAAGTGTTATCAACTCTGTAAATCATACTTGCTTGTCCTATGTCACCAAAATATATTGTCACTTATCACAATCCATCTCACTACAACACGGGGTTAAAATCACAGTGCATCTCTATACTTGACCTCTGTTATTTCATTTAAAAAGAAAGTCTTGTGTGCAACCAACAGCACTGAAGTGTAATATCAGTTCTCTACACATCCTGCTAAGAGACATCTCGATATATACAATTATGGAGCCTTTTTTCTCCTCTGAAAATCGGATATCACATGTTTTTCTAAATTCTACTCATTAATCATGAATATGAATGAAGGCATTTTCATGACAATATATAAAGAGCAATCTACCCAAAATGCAAGCATCACATCATGCCTGAAAATTGTTATTTCTTTTAGTCTGTTCTGTTTTTAATCCCTTTTTGATAGATTTTTTTGGGCAGGGAAATAAGTAGAAAAGGCTGCGTCTTATTCCAGATTTTTTAACGCTCTCCCTTCCCGTCATACTACAACTACGTGTAGGTTACCAATCAAGACTGGTTTCACACTACCATTTTTGGTATCCATGTGAATCCAGCTTAAACCACATGCCCCTGCATCCGTTTTTGGCCCCATCGACATTTAATGGGGCCACAAACATTTGCGCGTGCTTCCAGTTCTTTACACTTCCCTCTGACCCGGGTGTTCACAGTTTTTGCACTAAGACCAAAAACGAATTTTGGAGCAATTTTGGTCTCTGTGATAAAACCGTGAACACCCGGATTTGGGGCAATGCGTGTTGAATTATAATGGGGCTCTACTGAACCCAGATCCAGTGGAATCCAGATCCTAACGGATCTGGGTTTTTGGTCTGAGCATGCCCAGAACCAAGTTTGAAATGACATACCTCTAAAAGGTATAACTACACTAGGATTTTTAGGAAAAAAGCAGGGGAAGAGGCAAGCCAAGAACTGAAAGGCTAAAGTCAAAAAAAAAAAAAAAAAAAATTTTATTCAAGTTCACAATGGTTTTAAAATACAAAGCTTATTAAAATTTCATAATTAGAAATCAAGGTTAAAAATTGAGGATTGGAGGCCTCAACTGTGCTGTTCCTATTTTTAAAAAAGTATACAGATTTTGGCAATCACAGGATTGCTCACTATCTTGAGACATCAAACACTGTGCTTCATAATTCTTCTGTCACCTCCTTCTGTGTGAAAAGAAAGAAACAAGGGGAAGGCTTTTTAATGAATTTTTTGGAAAACTAGTCCTCCTTTGGAGGTCTATGTTCAAAAGCTGTTTGAAAATAATAAAATTTTAGCAGTTTAGATTAGTAACAGGATTGGGTACCTGTAGTCCATACGAAGGTGCTGCAGTGAATACCCTTTTCTTTATAGTGCTGTTTTTCTGATGGTTAGCTCCTGGATTTCTGCTTGAGTTAAGAAAGGAGGAGACAGCAATCAGTTAAAAGATCACAGCTTCCAGTAAAGCCAAGAATTTTACAGGTACCTGTGGATTGGTAACCTCAGGCACCCTTTCTTTTCCTATGTTGAGTTCCGTGTTTGTTTTTTGTACTGGGGATTGGGCTGTAAAAAACCGGATCGTTAATCTGTCATCAACCTATATAGGGTGCTTCTAAAAACTAAAACCTACTTGCAATAGGTATGCTTCCAAGTTGTGTTGCTGTCGCAGCTGCCCAATAACGCTTGTTTGCAGGACTGGAGCATCAGACACACCAATTGCGATCCAGTCGCATAGGTAACTACGGTAATAACATTTTACTTACTGAGTGCTGCTATCTGAGGTTTTGCGGTCCGAGGTCCTCTTAGGGTGATGCGCCGTGGCCAGTGGCGCTCACCCGGTCTCCTCGCGTGTCCGCGTCCGCGTCTCCGGATGTTGACACCGGAAGTGACGTGACGGCAGAGCGGCACACAGGATTCGTCCTTCCTTGCAGCGTTAGTGTGGGAGGGCTGCACTACGTCAGTCTGGATTGATGCGCAAATGCTTAGCACAGGGTGGGCGGGATCAACGCGTTTCGTTGATCACGGTCAACTTTCTCAAGATACCCGCCCCCTGTGCTGTGACTACATTATATCTTACCCTCCTCTGACGTTTACTTGCCTGATTGGTTAGAACTGAAGAAGATTTATCTTCTTAGATACCGTTCATCTGCATTGATTCTCATGGTTATTGACTTATGGGATTTTCCTTTTTATAGTAATACTGCTATATTTCCATAGTTTTACTCTTTTTCAAAGTATCTATGGAGAGTTCAGTTTGGGGTTTGGAAGAGAATAGATATGTTTATCTAGAGTTTCCTACTGATTATTTAAAACCAAATAGTTCTGGATCCTGATTTAGACCGTTGGGGGCAAGTGTGTCCAGCTGATATATCCATTTTGTTTCTGCCCTGGACATCTTTTCAATATGATTGCCTCCTCTCCAACATCTGTGAATTTGTTGTACTGCTAAAAAACATACATTTTTTGTGCTTGAATGGTGTAATTCTTTGAAATGCCTACTTAGAGGGTGTCCCTGAAAACCTTTTTAATATTTCTCAGATGTTCCGAAACGCGTTCTTGTAGTGTTCTAGATGTCCGTCCCACATACATTTTGTTACAGGGACATCTGATAACATATATTACACTTTTAGTGTGACAAGTAAGGCATCCCTTAATTTGAAATTTTTGATTGTTGTACCTATCACTGACCTCAGTTGTCAAGTTTATGGAGGTGTTGGAATTTTTGCATACTGAGCACATTTTACAAGGCCTAAATCCAGATTGGAGAGGTCCACCTAGTAGAGTGCTATACGTCCTAGTTTGTGTGCTCATGGGTACTTGCACAGTTGGAGCTATCAACAAACTCAGTGATGGGGCTCTTTTGTATATTAATTTCGGTCTTTCTGGCAGAAAGGTTCCTATTAATTTATCCTGTTTTAAAAGGTGCCAATGTTTCCCAATTATTTTTCTAAATTTAATAGAGTTAGAGTGGAACTCTGTTATTATTGGGAGATTGGCCACCTGTTGTTCAATGGAATCCTGAGTAGGTATCTCGATTTTTTGACTAAGCAGTTCAGTCCTTTCTTTTTGTCTCACTATTTCTAGATCCTTTTTTAGTGAGTTAATTTCATACCCCTTACTTAAAAATTATTTTTTGAAAAACAACACAGCAACTTATGTTAAACCCATCTCAAAGTTTCAACATACAGGACTTTCAAGAACATCGTCCTTTGACCCAGTGGGGGAACAGTCAAAGGCCTTATCAACATTTGAAACTATGGTAACACAGGACATCAGAAAATTAAAAAAGAGAAATTTAAAATTTGTAACCCAGAATCTAACAAAAGAAGAAAAAGAAGCTGTTCGCTCATTACAAGACAACAAAGATATCATAATAAGACCTGCGGACAAAGGAGGATCAATAGTCATCTTAAGTAAAGAAAAATATCAGACCGAAGCGTACAGACTTCTAAATGATGGAGAAACCTACATCAAACTAAAACAAGACCCCACTAGTAGGTATGGGAAAGCTCTAAAGAAAATGGCTGAAGAAGCCAGAAACCTGGGCATCCCAACCGAAAAAGAGCTTAATTTCATTGTTAATGACACTCCGAGGGTAGCAATGTTCTATTTTATCCCCAAAGTCCATAAGGATCTAGAGAACCCTCCAGGTAGACCAATTATTTCAGGCATTGGTAGCCTAACTTCAAACCTATCAAAATATGTAGACAATTACCTGCAAAGCTGTGTAACCAAACTTCCAGCCTATTTGAAAGATACCAAGGAGATTCTGAACATTTTAAAACAAATGAAGTTCAAGGAAGGGTATACTCTAGGCACCCTTGATGTCAGGTCCCTATATACAGTAATAGATCATGAGAAAGGCCGTACAGCAGCAAGACATTTTTTGGACACATCCTCAGATCTGAATGAGCAACAAAGAAATTTCATTGAAGAGGGGATAAAGTTCATCCTATCCCACAACTACTTTAAATTTGAAGATCAATTCTATAAACAAGAGGTTGGAACCGCGATGGGTACGCGTTTCGCCCCAAGTTACGCAAATCTGTTTGTAGGAAGATGGGAAAAAGATGTGATATACCCAAAAGGCAAACTAAGAGATGATCTAATACTATGGAAAAGGTATATAGATGATATACTATTCATCTGGAGGGGCACGGATCTTAAATTAAAAATGTTTTTGGAACATCTAAATACAAATGACTATGGACTAGAGTTCACAGCCACTGTTAGTAAGAACAAAGTCAGCTTTTTGGACATTGAAATAATCAACAAAGGAACAGCCACACTTGGAACCAAGCTTTTTAAGAAAGAAGTTGATTGTTGTAGTTTTATACCTATCGACAGCTGTCACCTACCCAGGTGGCTAAATAACATACCAAAAAGTCAGTACATGAGACTCAAGAGGAATTGTACAGACCAAGTAGATTTTGAACATGAAGCACAAAAACTGACAAAAGAATTTTTAAGTAAGGGGTATGAAATTAACTCACTAAAAAAGGATCTAGAAATAGTGAGACAAAAAGAAAGGACTGAACTGCTTAGTCAAAAAATAGAGATACCTACTCAGGATTCCATTGAACAACAGGTGGCCAATCTCCCAATAATAACAGAGTTCCACTCTAACTCTATTAAATTTAGAAAAATAATTGGGAAACATTGGCACCTTTTAAAACAGGATAAATTAATAGGAACCTTTCTGCCAGAAAGACCGAAATTAATATACAAAAGAGCCCCATCACTGAGTTTGTTGATAGCTCCAACTGTGCAAGTACCCATGAGCACACAAAATAGGACGTATAGCACTCTACTAGGTGGACCTCTCCAATCTGGATTTAGGCCTTGTAAAATGTGCTCAGTATGCAAAAATTCCAACACAATCAAAAATTTCAAATTAAGGGATGCCTTACTTGTCACACTAAAAGTGTAATATATGTTATCAGATGTCCCTGTAACAAAATGTATGTGGGACGGACATCTAGAACACTACAAGAACGCGTTTCGGAACATCTGAGAAATATTAAAAAAGGTTTTCAGGGACACCCTCTAAGTAGGCATTTCAAAGAATTACACCATTCAAGCACAAAAAATGTATGTTTTTTAGCAGTACAACAAATTCACAGATGTTGGAGAGGAGGCAATCATATTGAAAAGATGTCCAGGGCAGAAACAAAATGGATATATCAGCTGGACACACTTGCCCCCAACGGTCTAAATCAGGATGCAGAACTATTTGGTTTTAAATAATCAGTAGGAAACTCTAGATAAACATATCTATTCTCTTCCAAACCCCAAACTGAACTCTCCATAGATACTTTGAAAAAGAGTAAAACTATGGAAATATAGCAGTATTACTATAAAAAGGAAAATCCCATAAGTCAATAACCATGAGAATCAATGCAGATGAACGGTATCTAAGAAGATAAATCTTCTTCAGTTCTAACCAATCAGGCAAGTAAACGTCAGAGGAGGGTAAGATATAATGTAGTCACAGCACAGGGGGCGGGTATCTTGAGAAAGTTGACCGTGATCAACGAAACGCGTTGATCCCGCCCACCCTGTGCTAAGCATTTGCGCATCAATCCAGACTGACGTAGTGCAGCCCTCCCACACTAACGCTGCAAGGAAGGACGAATCCTGTGTGCCGCTCTGCCGTCACGTCACTTCCGGTGTCAACATCCGGAGACGCGGACGCGGACACGCGAGGAGACCGGGTGAGCGCCACTGGCCACGGCGCATCACCCTAAGAGGACCTCGGACCGCAAAACCTCAGATAGCAGCACTCAGTAAGTAAAAAGTTATTACCGTAGTTACCTACGCGACTGGATCGCAATTGGTGTGTCTGACGCTCCAGTCCTGCAAACAAGCGTTATTGGGCAGCTGCGACAGCAACACAACTTGGAAGCATACCTATTGCAAGTAGGTTTTAGTTTTAGAAGCACCCTATATAGGTTGATGACAGATTAACGATCCGGTTTTTTACAGCCCAATCCCCAGTACAAAAAACAAACACGGAACTCAACATAGGAAAAGAAAGGGTGCCTGAGGTTACCAATCCACAGGTACCTGTAAAATTCTTGGCTTTACTGGAAGCTGTGATCTTTTAACTGATTGCTGTCTCCTCCTTTCTTAACTCAAGCAGAAATCCAGGAGCTAACCATCAGAAAAACAGCACTATAAAGAAAAGGGTATTCACTGCAGCACCTTCGTATGGACTACAGGTACCCAATCCTGTTACTAATCTAAACTGCTAAAATTTTATTATTTTCAAACAGCTTTTGAACATAGACCTCCAAAGGAGGACTAGTTTTCCAAAAAATTCATTAAAAAGCCTTCCCCTTGTTTCTTTCTTATCACACAGGAGGTGACAGAAGAATTATGAAGCACAGTGTTTGATGTCTCAAGATAGTGAGCAATCCTGTGATTGCCAAAATCTGTATACTTTTTTAAAAATAGGAACAGCACAGTTGAGGCCTCCAATCCTAAATTTTTAACCTTGATTTCTAATTATGAAATTTTAATAAGCTTTGTATTTTAAAACCATTGTGAACTTGAATAAAATTTTTTTTTTTTTTTTTTTTGACTTTAGCCTTTCAGTTCTTGGCTTGCCTCTTCCCCTGCTTTTTTCCTAAAAATCCTAGTGTAGTTATATCAGTTAGCGCTGGGTCCACCACCCTCAAACCAAACTTTAATAATATCAAGACACTAGAGCACAGGTGTACTTAGGACCTCCTAGCTGCAAAACTATTTTGGGTACCCCCATCTCAACCCTGAGTGGGGAAACCAGCTTGCTCCATTGTAAAAAACTATATACATACCTCTAAAAGGTGTGCAATTTTCCACTGGATCTTGCAAAAAAAGGAACACATCCGGATGCGCTCCGGCACCAGCATCCTTTAGATGGATCATTGATAATACCATTGCGAGCGCATTCAGTTTGTCAAATGTGGGGAATTTGGGGGTTATCTGGGGGGAATATAGGTTTTACTTGCGTCACCCAGGATTCCATAAAATGGTATTGTGAAACCAGCCTAAGCTGTTACCATATCACGTTTAGGAAATGCCAAAAAACAGTTAAGCTCTAATTAAAGGTGAGGGATTTTTGTAAATTTGAATTCATTGACATTGAGAATTATCCCCAAAGATTTTTGGCAAATGAATTCATTACAATCCCAATACTGCAAAATGTATAGGTAACCAGAAAATATACATGGCAAAAAAGAGAAATAGAAAGAGATAGCGAGAGGACCCCGCTGAACATCAGAGTTTACACTCTATAGGATATAGAGGACATCATTAAATATCAAAGCTTACAGTCTACAGAAGAGTGCGATTTAATGACTCTGGGAGATCGAAAATGACTTTGCCAGACACACTATTTTCCGGTGGGAAACACTGACCTATGATGATCCAAGATCTGACCAGCACTGTACAAGTTACTGTACGATTATCTGCTAGATATTACAGCAATTGTGTATTATGAGGAGTTGTGTGAAATCCATATTTCATCTCAGAATATTCAAATTGACTTGAAAACCGTAAATTAAAAAAAAATGTACTCAAACTCGAACCTTTGCAGCTTGAGATGCTCATTAGTGATGAACAAGTGTAATCGTTACTATTTGCTACTTGCACAGATAGTATGGTATTCGCGATACTCCTTGCTCTGCGAGTTTCCCTGGTGCTCGTGAGTGATGTGTCGATCATTAATGATCTCAAACAATTTGCCAGCTCAATTCAGTACTTAAAGGGAGTCTGCCCCCAGTGAGAGCAGATTAAATGTTAGGCTCTCTCTGGGGGGCACCTGCCTTGTCCCAGAAAGACTCATTTTATAGCCGGATGTGTGAGTGGAGCCTATCTCTTATTGAGTAACATTGGACTAGCTATTCGGACGAGTAAGCGAGTATTGAAAACTACTTGTTACGAGTATAGTGATTACCAATATTTCGATACTCGCTCATCACTAACGCTCATCACTAGCAATAATTTATTATTTTACATCAGACCAGCCGTATGGAGTTCTAAACTCACTTAGATAAGCCCAGAACCTTAAAACATCAGACTCTAGAATAGATTCCTATTTAATTATCAAATGCCAAAATAGACCATTAATAATTAGACTCAATCCCTAATTTATTAGATCACAGAAAAAACACTATATTTTAACTCATTATATGGCTTAATTATTAAACCAAAGACTCAAGTTCTAAATTATTTGTCTCAAAGCAAGAACCATTAATGATTACACCCAGGACCAAATCCATAATTATCATACCTAGGCTAAAAAAAGCAATTGACAAGTTTCCTAGAAAAGTTTCCATGATCACTTTCTCAAATCTAACCCCTAATATGTCAGATCCCAATCAGATGAAATATCAGACTCTAATGGTGGGTTTACACACTAGGAGATCGTAAACGATATCCTTGGAACGATCATGTGACCGTGATAGTTCCAACATCGTTAGTGCGCTTTCACACACAAGGATATCGTTTACGATATCCTATGTGGCAGCGCAACTGATAAATAGGAGAGGAAGGAGTGAGCGATGTAATAAAGCAGCAGGAATAGGGGCTTTTTGAACAATATTGTTCAAAAAGCTGTCAAACTCAACGATGCTGCTTCCTGAAACAGCGTTAATTGGACGACGACCGATAGATTTGAGGTCAGGATCTCAGATCTAGGATGAATGATCCAACGATCTTTCATCCTATATCAGTGATGGCGAACTCCAGGCCTCGAGTGCCACCAACAGTGCAGGTTTTCAGGATTTCCTTATATTGCACAGGTGATAATATAATCACCTGCACAGGTGATGATTCCAACCTCTGTGCAATGCTGAGGAAATCCTGAAAACCTGCACTGTTGGTGGCACTCGAGGCCTGGAGTTCGCCATCACTGTCCTATATCATTCTTTTACACGCGACAACGCCGGAACGATATCTTTTCAACGATCACAAATCTGTGTGACGTTTCAAGAATATCGTTCAGGATATCCTAGCGTGTAAACCCACCAGAAGGCTAGACCGGCAAAATATCAAACTCTAGGACAGACCCTTAAATTACTAGACCCTTAAATGATCAAATCTAATGAATAATTCATTATATAGTTATTAAACCACCTAATTATTATAGAATTTCATATCAACCAAGCAAGAAATAAAATACCCTGAACATGACTCCATTAAATTTACCTGTCACAGATATTGTTGGCCACCTTCCTACAAGTCCTGGTAGAGGCTAGCATCAGGATATTGTATGTTCAACCACGCACAATATTATGTTGCCTAGTGTGAATTCCTTGTGTGCTGAGCCACCCACCTGAGCCCACCTTACTTTGCAGACCCTGTAGCGGCTGTTATACTGATAGCTACATTTTTATTGACTGTTTGTATTCCTTTATAAAGTCAGTATATTGCTTTTCTGCTTTTGCCTGTTCTCAACCACAATAAACTTTACTATGAAATGACCGATATAAGACAATATAAGAGAGTAATGGCTGTAGAAACCACTTTCCGATCCCAGCTTCCCAGCCTCACTGCGGGGTTTCACCATTTAGCCTCCAGCTGGGCATTTTTCTCACCAATAAAGAGGCAGTAAATGTCTTTCTACAGGAGAATACATTGGAACACAGCTTATATCCTTGACAGACATTTCATTTATATAACCTAAACCCAACAGATGGAATCAACTTTTATGATGGGAAATATCAAGGTGAAGACAATGTTTTGAGACTTGGTCATTTTATGAACCATATAGGTTTTAAGTATGAGCATACAGTTATATAATTTACAATTTTATCTTATGGTAATTATTAGAAACCTCTTTTTGATATATTCATTCATCAAGCAAGAACCTTCATTTTCATTTAGAACAATGTTATTACAGGAATTTCTCCTTCAGAAGTGAAGGAAATTGTGCTCATTTGTTGAAGCATTAAACATCCATGAGTAGTGTGTTGTGGGCTTAAGAAAGAAAATGCATGTCATTAATACATAGTAAATACTAGGTAAAACTCTCTTGGAAAAGGTTATAGAGATGTTAGCGGACATCAAAAAGAAATGTATCAACCAGTGTCAGGCGGCTGCTGTCAAGGCAAGTAATAGTACAGGATGAAGCAATATGGACAGAGATTCACATGATGTGAACCAGTACAGTTTTGGAAATTAGTAGAACTCAAGTGGGTTTAATTGTGAATATGACTAATAAAAGTGCGAAATAGGATAGGTGGAGAAGAGAACCAATTTGAAAAAAATGGCTTTAAAATTATGTAATATTTTAACTATATCATGCATATGAAGGTCACTGCATGTTGCTACTCCTCTGCTCTTTACTTCCTGGGAGTCCCATATCAACAACAATCCGTTGTCTTCTGATGAAGGTCCAAGGTCCATGACCGAAACATTAATAAATTGTGCAATTGGTTTGTCTCATTAAATAGTTTCATAATTTCACTGCTCAACTTTGGCATGTTGCGTCTTTCTCTATTTATGTATATGAAAGGTCAGTACTAGAGATTAGTGGATCTCACAAAATTCTAATTCACCTGTTTCCGCAGATTTTACTGGGAAATTTTATTCTTAGAGAAGTATTTCTCCTCCAATTTTATGACCATTATGCCTTAGGTTGCAAATAAGGACTCCAGGATGGAATAGGGTGTGGTGCACGAACCAGTAACAGGCTGTCTCACAGGTGTAACAACATTATCCACAGAAAAGGAAGGAAGTCCAGCACCACAATGAATAAGGGCCATTGTTATGGGCCTGAAAAACATGACTTTTTTTAGGATTCCAATAAAGTCAATTAATTTTGAATATTGACTAATATCCTCCAACTTTTTTTATACATTGCAGTGCTGGATTTCCTTCCTTTTCTTGTCTTAGGTTATCTATAGACCACAAAGCCTAATCAACATAAGATGTAATAATGAAAAAAAAACAAAAAACATTTATCCAGTGATCACTCTAGACCAGGGCTTCCAGCCCTGAGCAGGTCTTGCAGTGACATGAAGGGCTTTTGGCAGGAAATCAAGGCCCATTGTTGACTCTAGGCATGAAACAGTAAAGACAGCCAGTAAGATAAGCAGCAAGTAAAGGTTAAAAAAAACATACCTTTTCGGCTGTCCCCACTGCTCTCAGCCCACTGTTCAGACCTCTGTGCCTCTGTTATGTTGCATCTGCAGCCCAATGTTCACAATTTTCACAGTAGGCCAGATCTTCCAGACAATGTGCAGTTAACCCTGTGGCCTGCTCATAGCTGAGAGCCTCAGCCTAGAGTAAAGATGGGCCAGAGATATGATATAATGGAGGCACGCAAGACCGAACAATGGCCAGGAAGTAAGAGAGTAGTCGGGTGGAAATGCTTTTCCTTTCTTTTGAACCTTTTTATGGTCCTTTACTGTTCAGCAAGGTGGTCCATTTTCCTGAATTTTGCACTGTGCAAATTTTAGTAATACTGCAGGAAGCTGAATTTTGTAAAATAGAATGTTTTATAAGTAGAATTCAATTTCACTTGAAAAAATATGGTCATATCAAGTCAGAACTGATATATGTATATATAATAAAAAATAGGTTCAGCACCACTCCCAAAGACAGGATAAAAACATTGGGATAGAGATGTAAATACATGTGTCATGCACAAAATCTGAGAGCGCTCAAATGTAAATATAAACAGTCAATTGGCACTAACTACATACAGTAGTGATAAAACTCTCTACCATACAAAGAAAATAAATGGCCATTTTATCATACTACATGGTGGGTATTTATATGCTAGGTATTTAGAATTTAAAGCGAACCTGTCACTCCCTCCAGGCATCTAAAGATAAAATAGCCACCTTCTGCAGCACTAAGGCTGCATTCTGAGAAGGTGGCTATAGTATTTATGCTCCGTTGATTCACTGAAATAAAGACTTTTATAAAATTTGTGCCAAACCTGACCCAAGACAGGGAGGCAGGCTTTTTAAGCGTCTATCTCCAGGTTCTCTGGTGTCAGTCATCCCTCTCTGCTCTCCGTGTTCCGACTCCTCTTCCTTCTGTCTCCTAGAATCCTGCATCTGCGTAGTGCCTCCTGCCCCCGGGCATGCATTGTTTGCACAGCCCGTGAACTTCCTGTATCCCACGTAACCTTTTTGCGCCTGCGTGGTGTGTGTGGGATGCAGGAAGTTCAAGGGCAGCGCGCATGGTGCATGACCGGGGCAGGAGGCACTGCTCAGGCGCGGAATTCTAGGAGACAAGGAAGAGCGCGCACGGAGAGCAGATAGGGATGACTAAAATAAAAGAAAGAAAGACAAGGAGGGGTGCTCCTGGTGTAATACCCGGTGTTCTAGTGGAGGCAATGGGGGAGATGCACTAACCTTAGTCGGTTATGCTCAGGCATAACCGCGGTACAGAGCCTACAGTGCATCTCGTGCACCAGCCACTGCTGTCAGGCCAGACAGCTGGTCATGTGTTGAATTACGGGGTTTCTGATGTCACCGCATGTCCTTGATTCTCCTATTATTCTTCCCACAGGTTTTATAGAAACTTTCCTCCAGCAGCACCGCACCGCACACCCACCAGAGTGTAGAGATGTGTAAATTAAGGAAGCTTTAGTGTTTTCTTGAGCGGGCGCTTGGAGATAAACCACAGAGACAGATTTTTTGAACCTTCTCTTTACCTGCTCAAATGTGGACTGGTCATTCCTCACAACATGTTTCGACAGCTGATAACGCCTTCATCAGGTGATCACCTGATGAAGGCGGTATCAGCTGTCGAAACATGTTGTGAGGAATGACCAGTCCACATTTGAGCAAGTAAAGAGAAGGTACTAAAAATCTGTCTCTGTGGTTTATCTCCAAGCGCCCGCTCAAGAAAACACTAAAGCTTCCTTAATTTACACAGAGAGGGATGACTGACACCAGAGAGGCTGGAGATAGACACTTGAAGAGCCCGCCTCCCTGTCTTGGGTCAGGTTTGGCACAGATTTTATTAAAGTCTTTATTTCAGTGAATCAAGGGAGCATAAATAATATTGCCACCTTCTCAGAATGCAGCTTAAGTGCTGCAGAAGGTGGCTATGTTATCTTTTGATGCCTGGGGGGGTGGCAGGTTCACTTTAAAAAATGTATAGTTAGCGGTATCCACTACATTTAGGACAAAGAAGGTTTTGAAGGTTTCTTCAATGTATAAGATGAGAATCTTCATTGTAAAGCTACATTCACTCACAACATTTTTGTTGCTTTTTGGGAATCCGTTTTTTGCAGTGACTTTGGGTGTTCTAACAAAGCCAGTGGGTTACGAAATTTGATATTCAGAGACAACGTTTTGTGAGGATCCGTTTTTAGGTCAAAAACGTATCCTCACAAAGAATGAGCATGTCAATGTATGTGGCATTTTTCTGATTCACTTTTCCCATTGAAACCGTTGTCTATGAGCTCAAAAAAATGCAACAGTCAAAAATGCAGCAAAAATGGATCAAAAACACAGTGTGTGATTAGGTGACGTGGTTTTTGGAAAAGCTGATCAGATTTGCAGCTGAAAAGCGGATCCTCAAAAAACGCATCAAAAACTGTGTGTGAATGTAGCCTAAGAGCTCTCTTGGTTGACTCATTGAAAGACTTATAAGAACGTGGTTGTAATTTTTAAGGCTAATATTATTAGCAATTAGTTATGTATTCTGAAAATAGGTTATTGGTCCTAAAAATAGGGCACTTTTTTGCCCGGTCCATAAAAAAAATGGATGGTGTCTGTGATTTTTTTGAAGCTGTAGAAATTTAAATAGATTATTTGACAGCAATTATCATCATTTTACAGTTGACAGTAATGTTTTCATATCAGAATTATGGGCTGTAAATATAGATGATCTTTAATCATAATGAATTATCATGGTTTTCCAATGTGTCCATAAAAAATATTGTCTGTCCGTGATTTTTTTATTAAGAGAAAAATAAAAAGTCAACCTGGCAACCCTGTTATTGGCTTAGGGCTTGGACTAAAATATTTGCAGTCGAGAAGCAATTTTTCCACTGTAGATAAAGAAAATCGGTGAATCAACATTGCAGAATAGAGTACAAAGATCTACAGATGTTTCCACCCTTAACTTTAATCAAATTTGTTCAACGATTCCAATTTTTTACTAATCAAACCTTCAACTGGCTGCAATGCACATTACAATGAAGGGCAACCAGACCCGAACTTTAAAGTTCAGTGTTCCTACCGGACACAGACTTTACAAAAAAATCAGAGTTCGGTTTCAGAGTTCGAGAGCCTTACGTATGCAAACCACTGACGTGAGCATCGCTGTGCTCGGGTAGACTTGGTGCTTGGCCCAGTGAGAGCCATTTTCAGTGTTTGATTAGTTGCATTGGGGGTAAATATATATAGGAGAAGGACTGGCATCACCTAATGTAGAGGTGCAAGCAAAAAAATCAATACATTAACAAAAAACTCATTTAGTCATTAGCCTTTTAGCTTATACATATTAATGTCATGTATAGCATTGGGGGTAAAATCAGCATTATCGGATGTAGTGTGCACCAAAAAAATACAAAATCCTGCCCTCCTTCCCCCGGAAGTGCTTTGTTTATGGCTGTCTGGATGTGGGTGGAGAGCAGAATCGCCCAATCAGTGACTTCAGATGAGGTTCAGGTCAAGTTCTTGTCCAGAACTGAACCTTATCTAAAGTCCGGTGACCCCCCAAAAGCCCCCAGAACCTGAACTTCCACCGGTTTGCTCATCTCCAATTACCACCAGTGGTTAGCCAGGAATGGACACATAGAGCACAATATATCTCCCAACAAAATGTCATGAAATCAAAACTTGTCATAATTTTAGAAATATCGGGATTTTTTTTATTAAAAAAAACACATTTTGAAAAAGGACTTTTCTTACAATGTCTGCTTTTCTTTTATTATTATGCTACATTTTCTTGAATGTTATATTAACTTCTGTGATCTAAATGTTCCGCTTTTAGTAAAATAATAACACGGGAATACCATTAGAAAGCAGATGTTTGATAGACATTAATACGTGGAAGATTTTTTTTAGTAACTTAATTCTCCGAAATCTCGATAAGAAAATCAAAGTACGGTTGAGAATTGATGGATCACACAAGCAGAGGTTGGGTGGTAAAGCAGTACCGAGTAATGTTGAATAATTTATATATTATTTTCATGATCTAACTTGCTGAATCAACTGCTTTCCTTGCACAGGGTTGAAATGACAGAGATTCTGTCTGAAGCAATGCTGTCTTCATTTACTCATGGTTGCCAAGAAAGCTGACCAGCCTAGGAGAAAATCATATTCTCTTCCATTCAAATTAGATTTCTTTTTTCTCTGTTGCTATGCTACCCTGGTCCTATCGTTTAGGAAAGATTAATAGATGTCACAATCTGGAGCTTTGATGTGTCCATTCTCTTATTTCCTTTTAAATTGCTGGAAGATTTATACATAGGGATCCTATTGACTTGTCTGATCCACAATCTCCACCTTAGCAAAATACAGAAACTTCAAAACCCCAATGTAACATAAATCAGAAGAATAAATTATCCAACATCAAACATGTTCTTAATGTTGTAGGAATATAAAGTAGAACAGGGCCCACCTCACTCTTCGCCTAGATCTTGCACCCTATGGCTTCTGGAAGAAGAAGGTCCTGAGAACTTTTTTCTTGAAGGAAAGGTGATGGGGCCAAGCGGAACCCTCTCTGACCCAAAGAAGACACAGGCGCTGACTTCTATTCTTTGCCTCACCTAGTATTTAATAGAGCAGAAAGCTCTTGCTCTAGGCAGGAGAATGTACCTGAACTCTATACATTGCAGATAATATCCAAATACTACAAATAATTATAGAGTAAACCATGTTAGATAACGGAAGAGATTTTCGAACAATATTGTCACTTGCTGCTCTCAACATTTTATGTTGCTTGTCAGATATGAACTGTAACTCCTGAAAATGTAATCTGCTTGAGCGAAATTCACGAGGGAATTTAAATGTAGACATAGAATATTAGATTTCCTCTGATCTATTTTTCATGCATAAAAGGCTTCTACATGAAGAAAAATGTTGAATAAGAGATAGAACCCAAAAAAGTACATTTTACCATTTAGTCTACAGGCAACGATACAGGAGGGAGCCTTATGTGTTTTAGCATGGGAATCACTACTCATCACTGATGCGACATTTTTTTTTTTTTTTAGATAATAATTTTCGTAGAAAAAAAAATATCATGTATCTTATTGAATCCCTTCTGAGAAACATTGTGTTAGAAGACCAGGGCCTTTGGGAAACAAACATAGATTTGAAGAAAAAGATGGATAGGATAACTCGTAAGATACTGCCTGTCAACCCTGACAGTGGCTCATCCATCGGGAGAATAAATTCATCACGTTGAGTAATGCACTTAAACTGGACTAATCCTGCTGCATATATTAAATGAAAATATACTTGATACTATATTTCTGGTTACAAATAAGTTGAGTGTCATGTGTAGACTGCTCCGCAGTCTCTGTGAGTTGCTCTGCTATAGTTGACATTGAGTTAATTTTAGTTTGTACCTTAAGGGTTAACGTTGGTGGCTGTAGCTCCGCAGTATTAGCTGCCCATGGTATTAGCTGGGTGTGGCTCTCCAGTACTAGTTGCTGTAGCTGAGTGAATCAAGTGATAGGGTTGGCCACTCCCGCAGCCTTTGGGTAGTTCCATGACGCATCACCTGGTGCCACTGGAAAAGGTCATTCTCTATTCTGACTGTAAGCTGTTTGGATGCTGGAAAGTTCTTTCTTGAGTGTTCCAGAAGCTTTAAACCTTTGAGTTAACCATCCTGTCTGGGAGCTGCTCTTTGACTGGGGCTGGTCAGGAGCAGGGCAAGGGTCGATGTCCAGACATCCGTACAATTAGAGGGATTTCCATCAACAGGGTCAGCTAGGGAACCCTAGTGTAGAGGGTAAGACTACTTACCCAGATTACCTTTGCCCATTACTGCCATCTGGCTTCTCATCCCCTAATCCGCTATAATCATCTTGTAACACTGAGCAGCAGTTATCAATGCCAGGCAGCAGCTGCAAAAGCAAACAAGATTTCAGGATGTACTAGAAGAGAGATAAATTCCAGTGATTCCAAGTATTATTACCCTTCTATAAATAACTTATAGGACCACATCTAGAATATGGGATCCAGTTTTAGGCTTCATATATTAAAAAGGATATTCAGAAGTTCAAAGATGTGAAACTAGATTATTCCTAAAGTGAGAGGTTTAAAAAGTTGAGCATGTTTAGTTTTAAAGAAACACGCCTAAGAGGAGATCCCATTTATATGAATAAATACATTTGAGGTTAATACAAAGAACGGGACATGACTTATATCTTCCAAAAGATCATAGAAATGACCAGGGGGCACTCAGTGCGGGTGGAAGAATGGCGATTCCAGCAGTTAAATAGGAAAGGGTTCTTGACAGTTACAGCAGTCAGACTGTTGAATGCCTGAATATGAGAGTATGGCGCCCCACTGGTCAGGACACCATGAGGGGTACTGCACTCAAGCCAGGGTGTAGCCCTCCAGAAGTCAGGAGATGGGGGATGGTATGTGTGGAGTCCTCTGTTTTTCATAAAGTTAGGGTATACTTCCCCTTCCTACATTTTTGTGCCATTTGCGCTCCCTCTACAGGAAAAGCGGGAATGCATGCAGCCTTTGGGGTCAAATGCAAAGATCTTAATGGACTCTCCTCTTCATGGACTTTCCACCAATTTAACAGTCTTTGTGCTGATCCCTCTAGGACTTTTGTTATATTTATATACTATGAATATAATTATATTTGTGTTTGAGATTTAGAATCTGTGTGTTTGAGTAAAGTTTTTTTTAGTTCACTTCTTGTGTGCTGAACTGTTCCTGCAAAGAGGAGCTTTGATAGTGCCTTACAGAGACTGGTGAACAGCCACAAGCCTTTTACTGGTGGAATACCGTATATACTCGTGTATAAGCCAACCCGTGTATAAGCCGACCCCCCTACTTTTGCCCAAAAAATCTGGAAAAACCTATTGACTCGTGTATAAGCCGAGGGTGGACCCCAGCACAGGTATACAGCCCCCAGCAGTGTGGTATACAGGCCTCCCCAGTGGTAGTATACAGCAGCCCCAGTGGTACTATATAGCATCCCCAGTGGTAGTATATAGCATCCCCAGCAGCCCCAGTGGTAGTATATAGCATCCCCAGCAGCCCCAGTGGTACTATATAGTATCCCCAGTGGTAGTATATAGCATCCCCAGCAGCCCCAGTGGTAGTATATAGCATCCCCAGCAGCCCCAGTGGTAGTATATAGCAGCCCCAGCAGCCCCAGTGGTAGTATACAGCAGCCCCAGTGGTAGTATATAGCATCCCCAGCAGCCCCAGTGGTAGTATACAGCAGCCCCAGTGGTAGTATATAGCATCCCCAGCAGCCCCAGTAGTAGTATATAGCATCCCCAGCAGCCCCAGTGGTAGTATATAGCAGCCCCAGCAGCCCCAGTGGTAGCATATAGCATCCCCAGCAGCCCCAGTGGTAGTATACAGCAGCCCCAGTGGTAGTATATAGGAGCCCCAGCAGCCCCAGTGGTAGTATACAGCAGCCCCATTGGTAGTATATAGCAGCCCCAGTGGTAGCATATAGCATCCCCAGCAGCCCCAGTGGTAGTATACAGCAGCCCCAGTGGTAGTATACAGCCCCAGTGGTAGTATACAGGCCCCCCAGAGGTATATACAGCCCCAGTGGTAGTATACAGCCCCAGTGGTAGTATACAGGCCCCCCAGAGGTATATACAGCCCCAGTGGTAGTATACAGCCCCAGTGGTAGTATACAGGCCCCCCAGAGGTATATACAGCCCCAGTGGTAGTATACAGCCCCAGTGGTAGTATACAGGCCCCCCAGTGGTAGTATACAGGCCCCCCAGAGGTATATGCAGCCCCAGTGGTAGTATACAGCCCCAGTGGTAGTATACAGGCCCCCCAGAGGTATATGCAGCCCCAGTGGTAGTATACAGCCCCAGTGGTAGTATACAGCCCCAGTGGTAGTAAACAGCCCCAGTGGTAGTAAACAGCCCCCCCCTACTTAATATGGGTCCCCCAGTATTAATAAACAGCCCCCCCCCCTCCTTATCATGTGCCCCCAGGCTGCGGCAGCTGTCAAAATAACAAACAGTTTATACATCACCTTCCGTCGCAGCTCTCCGCTCCTCCGCTCGCCGGCTTCTTCTTTCTTCTTGTGCCGACTTCTGTGACCGCGCGCAGGAAATGACGTCATCTCCTGCGCCCGGTCACATGACACCGGCACAAGAAGAAAGAAGAAGCCGGCGAGCGGAGGAGCGGAGAGCTGCGACGGAAGGTGATGTATAAACTGTTTGTTATTTTGACAGCTGCCGCAGCCTGGGGGCACATGATAAGGAGGGGGGGGGCTGTTTATTAATACTGGGGGACCCATATTAAGGAGGGGGGGCTGTGTATTGCAATATGCACGGCATCCCCCCGCCGCTGATGGGCGGGGGGATGCCGTGCATATTCATTGCACTAATGAGGCGGCCCCACGTGACCGCGTGCGGTCACCGCGGCCCCCTCCTGCCTCCTCCAGCTCCCGGTCACAGCCCCCCCCCACAGCATACCGTATGACCCGTGTATAAGCCGAGGGGGGGACTTTTCAGCCCAATTTTTGGGCTGAAAAACTCGGCTTATACACGAGTATATACGGTATATAGCTTGTCGTTTTATCAACTAATGCATAAATAAAATTAAATAAGCATAAGATAGACCAGGCTGTTTTGCAATTATTGAATGGATAAAACGGTCCACTTCCGAAAATTATGCTTACAATGATATTCAGGAGAGTCCACTTACGAGATAGTGATAATTCATGTACAACTCAGTCTTTGAAGATGATACACGTGAAGTATATTGCAGGTCGGTCCTTAACCGACTTGTAGCCAGGAACTACAAAATTAGTGACTAACGCTCCTCAGGTGGCACAGCTCGACGCATCACAGTGTCCTGACGGGCTATCAATGGCCTTATGCGTTCCAACAGGAATGTGAAAGAGTCCTCGGACATACGGAGGTAGTTCCTGAAATGATGCGGACTCCGATTCTCCAGCTCATGGACCAGCTTCATGTGGCTCTGGGTGTCCCGGTGGCGAAGCCAATCCTGAGTCCACACACGCCGTGGTCTGCGAGCTTGCAACCTCTCATATCTATCCTCCAGCCACAATTGCTCTTCCACCAAGGCAAGAGTCACAATAGCATCTCCATCAGGGTCGAACATCATCTCACGTACCAACCCCTGCAAAAGTGAGAAAAAGAAACATCACTACAAGAACGCTTCATCACACACCATCTACATACACCACCTCATTCCCTATACATCTCCTGGCCACTTTACCACAGCATACCCAAGTGTGAACATCATCCCACACACATACATAAAGACCACCAATCAAAGCCCAAACGCAACATTGCAGTGTCTGACAACCAAACCTGGTCACTGTACACCCCTGGCCCTCCTGTACAATACATCTCTCTTGTCAAGTGCAACACATCATGATGCTAAGCCCATATACGTGGCCATAACGTTGATGTGTGACCACAAGGCATGGACAAACACATAGGTCACATTAATTAAATCATGGTTTGTTACACATCTCTACAATTACATTACACATGTAACCCAGCCTTTGTTTGTTATGCTCAAAATATCAAACCACGCAGCAGATTATTGAATACCCATCATGTCCAAGAGACATCCCTGATGTGTTGTGAATGCAGGATCTTCTGAGGCAGACATTCACAGAAGCTACACTCCACATCTGATTTTGGCCTTAAACGTCCCATTGTGTGTGGTAAATGACAGTACAATGTGTCCTCAATTCAGATGAGCCCCGCAACTAAAGACACTCGCATCTATCAAACATGATCCTGTATGGCAAAGGCAAAATGGCTTTTCAATGAAGATAGGGTTTAGGTATTCAAAACACTCATGCATCCATTTGCCAGGACACATTAGTAAATACGGCAACAAATTTCGCTAGTAACTACATACCCCACCACTTGGGCGTGAGCAGGGGCGTAACTACAATAGGTGCAGGGTTTGCGATCGCACCTGGGCCCTGCAGCCTAGGGGGGCCCCAAAAGTCCCTTTGGCCTATAGAAAAGACTAATACTATTAAAGAGTTGCAATAATTGGGGGCCCCGTTGGAGCTTTCGCACCGGGGTCCCTGGGCCTGAAGTTACGCCACTGGGCGTGAGCTACACTACACAATAGCGACCCCTAATGGTAAGGTTCTGTAAACGCAACACAGCCATATCACAGTTCATGTTTGCACATCGGTACGTACTTAATGACTCTGGGCAGCAAGCGTGTCCGACTTCGGTATTGAGCGCTTTTTATATGGAATCCAACCAATCGGAACGCAGCAGCATCTTATAATCGACGTAGCCGCCTGGGCGTACGCAGGTGCGACCAATAATTATGCGCCATTGCGATTTTGTGATTGGTCAGGTTGTGTTTAAATAAGCACGTGGTGGGCCGCAACCCCTGCCCCGACTGGAATGTGCATTGAGCTAGTAGTGTCTCATCACAAGATCTCTGTTGGACAGACGGTAAGTGGGGGCACATGCTATTGGGCACTCCTGGACGTTTTTTTATGTGTGCTGTAGACCCATATGTTGGCTGATGTTTGTGCGCCTTATGTCCAGCTTCATGTAGCATCCTGTAGAAGTGTATTTAGCGACGTGTACACATCGTAAATACACTCCGTGTCCTGTAGCACACATTCTGTGAGATCCTTGCCAAGACAATATGTGTACTATGTTTATTCCTATATATGTGTGTATCTGATGAGTGTGTGTTTAAATGTCCTTAGTAAGGCCATGTGTGCCATTTGTAATGACAGACCATTACATATTTCCCTGCAGTGGGCCAAAATACATATATCACCTGGCATGTCCTACATGCCCCATGTATGGACACATGTTAACGCCAATAATGATTTTGCCTAGCCAAGCTGACTACCAGAACACATGTAATTAGTCTTGCTGGACATGGGCTGGACACACAGAGTAGAGTGTCACCTGTGATGGCCATGTCTTTGTTTGCATGACAATTTATTTATTTTTTTTCTCAGATGGCTGAGTATCACGATTTTGTGACACAGCTCCTCACCATGTACCAGGAATACGAATGCCTGTGGCGGGTGTCGCTGCCTGCATATCATGACCAGGCAGCGAGGGCTGCCGCCTACAGGCTGCTGGTGGAGCTGTTTAACCGGCTCCAACCCCATAAGTTCTGGACAGCGGCCATAGTTGCGGATAAGATCAAGTGCCTGCGCACCGTGTTCACCAAGACACACAAAAAGTGGATGGAGGCCCGGTTCGGGGCTGGAGCTGAGGAGGTCGCTAGGCCACATCTGTGGTACTCGGCACACTCATAGAAGAAAAATTAATTTTTCTTCTATGAGTGTGCCGAGGCTATTCCTATATGATCTTAGGTAATATTTTTTCTCCGAGCACCTCGCTAAAGGTTGAGCCAGGTTATACCCTATTATAATACATCTGTGGTACTATGACCTCCTCACCTTCAGCCTGGGCCAGGAGGGGCCTCGGGGAACACGGTGCAGCAGGCGCCGGCCGCAACCAGCTGTGGCTGCAGCCCAAGACCCTGCCCCGTCGCAGGAGGTGGATAATTGTGCTTGTGTGATCTATCTACCCAGCTTGTTCTTTGCATTGATGTGTGGTTTGCAGCACATGTGTTAGTTACCATTGTGCTTTTCCTTCACATATCATGGTCACTGTTCTTTTCTATCTGTTTTTGGGTCTCTGTTTTGGCACTTTACATATTAATGTTGACCCTCAGGTGAGTATACTGCACTGGTCTACTTCTTTGTTTGTTTTTATTCTAAACTCTGCTCCTGTGGCTTTTGGTGTTAGCCTGGGTGAGTTTGGCTCTATGTTGTCTTGGGTGTTTGGTTGTGGTATTAGCTTAAATTACATAGCAACATGTAGCTGATGTTTTTTTTGTTTTTGTTTATTTTTCAGGCCCCTCAGGAACCTGGCACCAGTGCTGAGGAGCCAGCAGCTGGCGAGGCACTCCCATCTACGTTTGCGGAAGAGCCAGTGCCCGAGACCAGTGGTGGGGGGCCTGGCCCAGGGCCCAGCTCTGGAATCCAACGTCGAAGACCGCCTGCCCCACCAAACATAGAGCTGGGTACCTGGATGAAACGGGTCCTCCTCGATCGAGAGAGGACCTCCGGCTCTGGGATCAGGTACTTCGCCAGCAAGATGCTGGCCCGCATGGAGCCAGAGCAGCGTGACATCGCCGAGCGGGCCATCTTTCGTGTCCTGGAGGCGGGCGTTGATGGGTCCCTGCGATGGGGGGCCTCATGGACATTCCCCCGGAAGACCACTCCAGGGCTCACTGCGCCCGCAAGACGAATGGTGAGGAGGCCACAAAATCGTGATACTCCACCTCCCCCAGAAGACAGCCCAGGCTAGCTGCCGCCTCACATGGCCGATGGGTTTATGAGGAGAAGGGGAGGCCCCATTGTCTGAGCCAGCAGAGGAGAAGAAAGAAGAGGCCTACTAGCCATTGCACAAGCTTGGGCCACACACTAATGTTTGATGGGCAGGTGTGCCCCATGTTTTTTTTACAAACTTTATCGAAAAACAAAACAAAAAAAAAAAACATTAATTTAGCCACAACTTTGTCGATATCTGTCTCACGTTCACCAGTATGTGTATGTGTTTGGTACTGTGGGTGTCATATAGTAGACATTGATGTCATATTGGGGTGCATGGCAGTTGTAATGGTCCAGTATGGTGACATGTTTGCAATGTCACACCATACACCTCTAGATAAACCATGGCCCAGTGTGGTTGGTAAAATGTAACCTCACAAATGTTACCCTGTTGCTAAAGTCCTGATTGCTGCCAGATGGAACACCCCTGAGACCCCCACCTTCACGAACTTGATTGACAGAGTCACTCTTCATGGAGTATTCGAATTCAATTTAGCCCTATGGAACAACACCTACCCCAAAGCCAAGCGGAGATGGGAGGCCTGGTGGTCGGCTTTCTCTCCCATGCTCTTGACCTAGGCTATCAGACAAATCTACATGGCATAACACTGGAATTTATATGGCCTCTTGACTAGTTAATTCTGTATCCATCAGGTTGTCCAACCCACCCTTGAAAACTGAACTACCACTTTATTTCATTGTAGATGATTGTTTGAACTAGATCTTTATTCCACATTTTTATGCTTCTTTAAATTTAGTTATTTTTGTCTCACAACTGATTTAGACTTATTCCTTTTATTACCTAGTTTGTATAATATTTCACTAGATGCTACTACAGTCTCCTCCTTAGACTGCTCTGTTTATATTACGAATTTTTTACCTCGCTTAGAATTCCGATTAACGTTTTCATCCTAACATAGAGTTGTTTTATATGTCTATTGTGATATCTCGTTTATTTATACCCTTAATATTACAGATGTTTTCTGCTGTATATTTCAAGTTTTTTATGTTTATAACTTCTCCCGTTATGTGTTATTTATGTATGTGTTTTCCTTTTCCTCTCACCTGTCTTTCTGTACCCCCTTTCCCCTCCCTATCTTCCCTGAAAATTTGATAAATATATTTGGACCACAAATGTTACCCTGTGTGTGTTGCAACAAGGGATGACACAGGATGTAGCTGGCCAGAATTATATTACACAACAACATTTAAAAAAAAACATTGCCAACACAAGTCAAAAGCCTTGGTCAGGTTAGGAGTAGCCAATACACACTACCCACTTTCCCAATGTGGGTCACTATAAGAAAAGAGGCCAACGAGGCCTAAAAAACTAAGGTGCCAACATGGCAACAGAGAACAAAACAAGGGTCCAACATGGATAAAAATTATTAAGGGAGTCTTGTCCCCTTATTGGCTGGGGGGTGATGGATTAGGGGCCATGCCGGACTGGGCTGTCTGAAGGGCGTGGATCATGGCACCCAAGCGGGCTGCCCTTCTTGGTGTGCCCTCTCCATGTGCTGCTGTGCCTCCTGGTGAGCCAGCAGCAGCTCCTCAATGGTTGGTATTCCTGTATGGGAAAGAAGGACATTAGTGAGTTTCCTGTATGTGGGTGGGTTTTTGAGGGAATTGGTAGTGATAATATAGCGCCCAGGCTTTGGGGTACTTGGGGTCAGGCGGCAAGGGTTAAATCTCCGGTTGTCACGGGGGATGGCGCCGGCGCCTGACTCCGTGTCCTGGGGTAACTTTTAAAAAGGGGTTTTATATATAGGGGATTATGTACAAGTTTGTTGTCGTGATGCCACCTGTAGTGTTTGGTGAAGTAGCACCAGCGCCGCCATAGTCCGCTGGAGGTCGATGGTATTACGGCTGAGATGGTGTACTCCTCCGCAGGCAGGACTGGACCTCCGGGACAGCAATCCCTGTGAAAGAATAAGTTAATGCAAAGGAAGATGCAGCAGAGTCGCGTTCACTTCACTCCGGCTACTTTACTGGAAACTTTAGCAGCATTGGTTACAGTTCTCAGTTCAGCAAGATGTTATAATGACAAGTAGCTAACGGGTGGCTGCAAGCTGATCCCAGGTGGTAGGATGGAACCTTCGGTGTGTGCCTTTCTCTCCTGTCTTTTCCTTCTTGCTTCCCAGTAATTTGTATGAAGTCTGATCCCATAAAGTGAACCTGACCTCCTGCTGTGTCTCTCATCTCGCTCCCGTCGGGTTACCTTCAGCCGGCCTGGTACCCTTTTTTGGTCACTTAAGAGCCTGGGCAGTATATACATATACTTCTCAGATCTTCTGATTTTCTGTGGTCCTTGGAGGATCCCACAGGTGCGGGCTCCAGTGCCCGGTGAGCTGTTGTGGTTAGATCTTCTCAAGTCCTTTCCTTTCCCCAACTGCCTGGGATTCTTTCCTTTCTCCCACTCTCCTGGTCCCTCAGCCAAGAGACCCTCTCCTAGCTCTTTCAGGCTCACTGCCTGGCTGACTCTAGTTCCCCCCTAGAAGTGGTTTTATTCCCTCCCGGGTACCTTCAACTGTGTGATCTAGTGTGGAGTGCTGGTCTATGGGTCCCATTCATCATCCTAGAATCTGCTTGCAGCTGGAGCATCTACATCGCTTTTATGGGTGCAGTACCCCTCTGTGACGCCTGCATAGCGGTGCGCCACAATTATACGTATGCAGCACATCACCATCCCGGGTCACATCTGTAGGAGATGG
The DNA here is from genome assembly GCA_033576535.1 of Allobates femoralis. Classification (NCBI taxonomy): domain Eukaryota; kingdom Metazoa; phylum Chordata; class Amphibia; order Anura; family Aromobatidae; genus Allobates; species Allobates femoralis. Next base: position 55,377,968 of record JARQOC010000002.1, on the reverse strand, counting down.
GGATGGGCTGACAGCCCAGCCTGCAGCACGGGCTCGTTCTCCTTCATAAAAAAAAAGACAACAAAAATCAGTACTCACATACGTGTGTGTGGAGCACATAACAATAACTAGATTAGCAAGCTGGTAGGCCTTAGCAGACACTTACCACCATACACTGAAGCAGCAGGCTTAAGCTGAGGGTGTGTTGCCACCAAGACACCAGGGCTCAGCCGGGAGCTTGAGATGCTGGGGTGTGGTGGTGCTCCAAGGGCTCCAGGGCTGGCTGTAGCCAAGTCTTGTGGGCCTGCTGGGTAGGGAGTGGCTGGGCCCTCCGGGGCCGGGGCTGCTGGAGTCTCTTCTGGAAGGGAGTTGCTGGGTCCTCCAAGGCCGGGGCTGGTTGAGCCCCGGGTGGAGGGAATGGCTGGGCCCTCTGGGGCCAGGGCTGGTTGAGTCCCAGGTGGGGAGGGACTGGCTGGGCCCTCCGGGGCCAGGGCTGGTGGAGTACCGGGTGCGGAGGGACTGGCTGGGCCCATCGGGGCTGAGGCTGGTGGAGTCCCGGGTGGGGAGGGACTGCCTGGGACCTCCGGGGCCAGGGCTGGTGGAATCCCAGGTGGGGAGGGACTGGCTGGGACCTCCGGGGCCGGGGCTGGTGGAGTCCCGGGTGGGGAAGGACTCGCTGGCCCTCCGGGGAAGCTGGTGGGGGTGTCCCAGGTGCCGTTGGGGACTGTGAAGCGTCCCCAGACACAGTCCTCGTCATCTATAATATCAAACATGATAACAGAGCAATTTAAGAAAAGGCACACAACATAGGGAAAACACCTTGTGTATGTATTAATGTCATGACGGGCTGAATGATACGGTAAAAGGTTATGGTCGGTGCATACCCTATGGTGAGGGCCCACTTTGGTTTGGGACATGTGTCCAACACCAATGCCCACATATTTTGAATGTTAGATAACCCTTGGCTTAGCATGGTAGGTATTTGAGTCTTGAATACAAGTGCAGCCAGTAAGCATCAGCTGTTCGCTCCTTGGGGGCCAACACATAGCATAGAGATTGTATTCAGTGTTCTGTATTGTGATCATTGTGTAGCAAAATTGTATGTGTCACAGGTCACACATATGTGCTGCAAGGTGTCATGTGGGTGTGGAACATCGCATTAATATGTTGTTGTCACCTTTCCACTCAAGACACAACTATTTTTGCCACCACACAGGTCAAGGACCGGTATAGCCGTCACCATTTGGATGACAAATGAGTGTTTCATACACCTTCATGTTGCAGTGCAACCAACATGCAGATGCACATTGGTGACAGCTCCACATGGTGGCTTAGGCCACATTATGTGGCATGGCACAATACCACATGATGTTTGTGTAGTGTTTGGAGTATTTTGCTTTCCATGTGTGTGTTTGTCATTGCCACATACTCACCAGGCAGCCTGGCAATCTTGGCACGAAGATCCCACAATGCATCCTGGTGACTTGTGATTCAGGTCTGTGATCTTCTTCTGGATCTGCTTGCAGGTCCTCTCCACCCCCAGTTTGTGTAGCAGGGCCCGCTGTATCCGCCTCAGTATGCTGTGCTTGTGCAGCCGTGGGTGCCGGTGACGCTGCTCACACCAGTAATCCTGGCTGTCACATAAGTCTATGAGGAGCATTAGCTCCGCCAGACCCCATGTGGCAGCGCGCTGTGCGGCGACCATGACTGTTCTCCTATGTGCAGGGGAGGGGCAGGCACCTGGCAGGCAAAGAGTAACCAAAACAAACATCATGACATCATCACGCACACTGGCGCCGCCAAACAACATTGAGAACGTTAACAAGGTAGCCGTCCGCGGAGCGGGAGTAGCGTGATATAGCCATCAGCATCACCAAATTCACAAATTATTGCAGTGCGTTGCCCATTGCACCCATGTGCGATGTGTAGGCCAACATCTGTACTGTCATGTGTGGCAGTTTGGTGGACTTTAAGGTACCTTCACACTCAGCAATTTTGCTAGGCAATTTCACTGGCAATTTGCTTGTTGCAGTGAAATCATGGACACATTGTTCTAATTTCTTGCTGTGTACAAATGGAACAATGTGTCCATGATTTCACTGCATCCAGCAAATTGCCAGTAAAATTGCTAGCAAAATTGCCGCGTGTGAAGGTACCTTAAGGGTACTTTTACACGCCGCAATTGCGGCGAGGAATCTGTCAGGCGATATATGTCGCCTTTGCACCATCGCTGTCCAATTGCCTCCCAGTTGCGTCATGTAATTTGGGAATTTGGCGGCGATAAAACACCTGTCGCCTGGTTCTGATTTCAGAGCACTGCTCCAAAATCAGAGGCAATCATGAAGGCGAGATTCTCTGTTTTTGGCGATAGTGATGGAATCTGCATTGCCTATTGATTTCCCGTAGGTGTGTCACAGCATGCTGGAGTCAGTGCCCCATCAGCGATAATTGGTGGTGGCTACTTTGTCTCCATTGGCTGTCACTTGACTCCGCGCCATATTTGAACAGCTGTCCATTCACCACCACACAATGGCAATGGCGTCATGTATTAGCCAGCCTTCCAGCGCAGGCTGCCCAATCATAACGCTATTGCGTTGTCTAATCAGTGTGTTTGGGGCGCGTTATACACCAGTCTGCCACACCTATGTTCTCGCGGCGCTGAACATGTACTCCCACATTCCTTTGGGGATTGCGGCGTGTGAAGTGGCGAGGGGACTCCACCAGATTGGTTCCACTGTGGGGTAGGCGATTTCCGGGGCGACACATCACCTTAGGTTGAGGGCGAAATTGCGGTGTGTAAAAGCGCCATCGGCGATCCAAGGCGACCATGAAAAACGTGCACAATCACGATAGATTGCCTCCTATCGCCACCAAAAATTGCGGCGTGTAAAGGTACCCTTAAGCTTTCAAAAGGTTTCCTTAAAATTCAATATTTTTATAACAATGTATTCTGAAAAACAAAGCAGAAATGACCAAAAAAAAAGCATCACAAAATGTAAATTATTTGGTTTAAAGCAATATGAGTATTTCAATCAAATAAATGACCATTTGCTTGACTTTCAAAAGACCAAGTCTGTAAATTAACAATGTAAGCAATTGTGCGAGTCAATAAACTTTCCATGGTAAAGATGTTGTTTACTTGAGAGATACCATGGCAATTACTGAAAGAAAGAAAATAATGAACAAATGGTAACAAAGCAAGGAATAGAATTAATTTAGGTAATAATTAGATCTTCAAGGTTACTCTGACATTAATCAATCGGGGTTTTCTGCAAATTAGAAGACGTGAATTGCTGCTTTGCATGTCGTGGAGCTCTTACAATGGAAGAAACAGTCTTAGTTAGTAATGATTACCATTTAGATTTTCTTTTCTACTGCTGTAGTGCTATTTGATGAAATTAGAGCTGAACTTGCATGTAAATGAAAACATAGACATAAAAACTACAGAATTAGCCGAACGCAAATATTAACATTACAATACGTGGTGCTCTAACAAACAACATAAGCTATAGGCTGGATAATAATCACGTAAAGCAAATGTTCACCTAACAAACATAAGAGATCGTATACTTTTAGGCATAACACAAATGAGGACTATATACTCCATAGCATTACAATTGCAATACCAAGGAGGAGTCATAGAGTTTCGGAAACTGCAGGATCAATATGAGGTGGTCGACAGGGTAGGGGTTACTCGGATACCGGGGCTGATGGCGACTTGGATGGGGGATCACGGATGGTCGGTCCCCAGTCCCGTGCCTTGGACCCTCAATGGCGGGGATGGTGGGGGATGATGGTGGTGAAGGGGATTGGTTACGTGACGCCACCTGTGGTACCTGGTAAAGTGTATACCAGCGCTGCGGCCGGCCGCTGAGGTGATGGAGGTGCAGCTCAGTGTAGTACAGCTCTCCACAGGAGGAGCTTTACCTCAGGGCAGCGGGGATAGATTAGGGGAGTCGTAGTAGAGTCTCTGCGGTCAAAGCTGTGGGTAGCGGTGGTTAAGCAGGCACACACACACAGTAGTCTTTGTTTCGGTACCTTTTACTGATGACGGGTAAAAGGTACAGTCCAGAGAAGTAACTGGTCCTCGGTGCAATTTGGGACTTTCACCTTGGAGAGTTGTGAGGCCTCCTCTGTCACTGTGTACGGTGGTTTTGGGGTAAGTTCTGCCTGTAACTGAACTCGTCGCGCCTTCTCCCCTCCCATGGCTTTGCTCTATAACTGACAATGAGGTCCTTCTGCGGGGTCCCTATTCTTCCCTTGGCCCCTGGTCCTGTGCTTGTTAAATTTCGAGTGTCCCTTACTTTGTTCATCAGGGGAGTTAATTCCTCCTGGTCCTTCCAGGCTTTTCCTGCTGCAGTGGATGCGTAGCAGTGTCGGACTCCGGTGCCCAGGTGAGCTAATGGGAAACCTGGTTTGTTCCCTTCTTTAATTCCCTGCTTCCTCCTCTGGCCTCCGACCCTCTCCCTAGGGTGCAGCAGAGCTGGGTCAGTGTTGCCTGGCCCTGGGCCTGGCTTTATCCCAGTGACCAGCTCCTTCATACCTGCTCTCTCCTCTCTCTGAAACTAACTAACTGAGACTAACTGCTTCTCACTGAACCAACTGACTCCTCCCCTCAGGCCTGGATCTTTTATAGAGGATCTGGCTTAAGGCAGCCAGTAGAGCTCCCCCTTCAGGTCTGGGGTGGAAGGTGTTGAGTGCTGTGTGTACCAAGGTGTAAATCCCTCCTTGCATCGGTGTATCCTGTGGCAATCCCTTGCAGGGGTGCCACATATAGACATGTAAAGGCCCCGTCTCATGCTTCAATGTGTCAGCGAACTGACCAACGATCCGACTTGACCTAGATTGCTAGAACGACATTCAATGATCGCTAGTGAAATGTCACACGTATAGATCTCGCAACGATCCCATGACAAGCAAACGATACTTGTGGTCATTAGCTCGCCTACGTCCTTCAGTTCTCAATAGGCGTGGTCGTTAACAACATTGTTATCGAGGTGTCACACACACCCATGCTGCAGGTTGAACGAACACTCATCGTTTGGTTTAAGGTCCGGTTCACCAACCTCCCATAGGAGACGGGGCCTTTAGGGACCATTCTCATCAGTGTATTTTTTCAATTCGCGCCATATCCTGCAGATATTGCAGCATCTGCCACTTCTGCCGCATAACGGCTGACTTGCGGCAAGCCCCATTCATTCTCTATGGAACTTGCGGTCAGGTGGGCAAGTGCCATTTTTCCAGATTCGGCACTTGCATCAAGTGAGGAAACCCCTGCTAGCTGTGAATTTTTGCGCTGCCGCAAGTGCCGCGAGTGCCGGATATGGCAAACCTGCACTTGCCGCACCCGACTGCAAGTCCCTTAGAGTATGAATGGGGCTTGCCACAAGTCAGCCACTACACGGTAGATGCTGCAAAATCTGCCTGAGCTGCCGCAAATTTAAAATAATGCTGATGTGAAAGCATCCTTAAGCGTATGTAAAAGATGAAAAACAATAATTTCGGGAGAAACAGCTCTTTATAGTAATGAGTATCTAGAAATATATACATCACTCTGCTAACAAAGCTCATGGTGCTCAAGTAGGGATCCAGTCCATTGGTTATAATGAGTGCTGATTTTTACTTTTTCTAGTGTTGAGTATGAGCTCCGCATGCAAAAATACACATACTCACGCATCTTGGCTAATATTTAAGAAGTTAGTGAGGTTGTCTGAGGAATGCTCTGCCACGCTGAATGCACTTGGACACACCTCTCACCAACATCCACTGCTGGAAGCTCACTTTGAAATGACCTCCCAGATGTGCTCAATGGGAGGCAAGTCCAGTGATGCTGAAGAACAGGTGACATTTTTAAGCCATGCTGGCTGCTTAATGTAGCACGATCAGCAAACAGCTAGGTGTTGTTGTGTTAAAAAAAAACAGCTGCTGGATCTCTTTGTAGAATTAAGTATACCACTGATTCAATTGCTAAGTTAATGCAATGCTGAGTAGTGGACCTGCAATGAAGACTACTGGGGCTAACTTAAATACATTATACTACAATTTTAACTTTTAGGATTATTACTTCCACTAGAGTTCAAGTCTCCTATTTCCCTGAAGAGACAATGTGTACCACTAATATTCCATAATCCTGGGAGTAGGACCAGTGTAATGTCCCCTCATCGTGGTCTATTCATGGCGAAGGCAACGTAGTCTCTAGACCAGTATTCCCTATTATGGAATACAAAATAAAAATGGGACTGATTGCAAATATTTCACTGTTCTGATAGTTCAATTTACTTGACCAGGATAAATTTGAGCTTTTTTTCAGGGTTATTGATAAGTATAGAAGGCAGGGGAAGGAGAAAAAGTAGAAAGTATGGTATCATATGCAGGTTTTTTAATTTACAAGACCACTGTATCTCATTTTCCAACATTTTGATTACACACTTCATTAAAGGTCTTTGACTGTCATTTCAGGTGACTATTCAGAATAAGATGTGTGTATATATGAAAAATAACATTTTTTCTGTGCATTATATGACTTGTATTTAGCATTTTTCATCAATTTACTATTCTGGTGGGTGGAGACGAGCTGCTTTTATTAGTGATGGGTGAACCAGAACTGTAAATTTTGGGGTTTGCACACAACGCATAATGCTTGGGCACCGACCCTGAACATGGACTTTCCTGAGAAACCTGTGTTACTGCTCAGGTTTGGGTTTGGCTAGAGTGCAAAAGTAGCAAAATGGAGATAGTAGAATTACCAGTGGTGGCACTGCGGTTACGCTACTTCCGGTCATGCTCAATAAGCCTCATGTAGATACCGAAACTGAGGGCGGGGAATGAAGTAAAAGAATCCAGCACCTGACCACATCTCCAATGTCTTGGAATGTATTTATTTGTGCATCAACATATAAAACAAATTACATGGGACGGCAGTCCCACCGAACCGCTGGACGCGTTTCGGACAAGGGTCCTTTATCAACAGCATAAAAGTTTTAACATAAATCACACTTATAAATAGTGAGACAACATACAACAAATGCACACAGGTGAAAATCATAATCGTTAGCAAAGTGTGGGCTGAAGACACACCCATAGAAATTAACATCTTAAATGCCAGACGCCAGCTTTCAATTGCATAAAGATCAGTAGTGCAAATATTCTTATCTACTATATAATTGCCGTAGCACGTTTTGTGTCGGACCCCGGCACGCCGTGGATATGTCACACTGTGACGTCACCACGCTCTTCCCTCCTCGCTCCACGCTCCCCTGTCTCCCCTCCACGCTCCCCGCTCTCCCCTCCACGCTCCACGCTCTCCCCTCCACGCTCCACGCTCCCCTGTCTCCCCTCCACGCTACCCGGTCTCCCCTCCACTCTCCCCGGAGAGCTTGGTAACCAAGGCCGCGGTCGGGTAACTAAGGGGCGTGTCCGTACCACACACCCGGCCCCAGCCGCATCCATTATGTGCTGAGCCCAGGGGTGGCCCGAACAAGCCCAAGGGGACCACCCCAATCACACAATGATAGGCTGGATGCCACCTCCCCCTTAGATTCCTCACCGCTTCCAGGATCACAGCATCACAGGGGAGGAGCCGCAGTGCATGATGGGAGATGTAGTCCTCAGGGGACCGAAAATGCTGCAAAGCTGAGGAGACAGCTCTAATCACAGAGATAGAGGAGATCTGCGCCTTCTTCATACAAAGTCTGCACTGAAGAGTGAGATTATATGTGTGTGTGTGTGTGTATACTGTATATATGTGTGTGTATGCTGTATATGTGTGTGTGTATGCTGTATATGTGTGTGTATACTGTATACGTGTGTGTGTATACTGTATATATGTGTGTGTATGCTGTATATGTGTGTGTCTGTATACTGTATATGTGTGTGTGTGTATGCTGTATATGTGTGTGTGTATGCTGTATATGTGTGTGTGTATGCTGTATATGTGTGTGTGTATGCTGTATATGTGTGTGTGTGTATGCTGTATATGTGTGTGTATGCTGTATATGTGTGTGTGTATACTGTATATGTGTGTGTGTATGCTGTATATGTGTGTGTCTGTATACTGTATATGTGTGTGTGTATGCTGTATATGTGTGTGTGTATGCTGTATATGTGTGTGTATACTGTATACGTGTGTGTGTATACTGTATATATGTGTGTGTATGCTGTATATGTGTGTGTGTATACTGTATATATGTGTGTGTATGCTGTATATGTGTGTGTCTGTATACTGTATATGTGTGTGTGTATGCTGTATATGTGTGTGTGTATACTGTATATATGTGTGTGTATGCTGTATATGTGTGTGTCTGTATACTGTATATGTGTGTGTGTATGCTGTATATGTGTGTGTGTATGCTGTATATGTGTGTGTGTATACTGTATACGTGTGTGTGTATACTGTATATATGTGTGTGTATGCTGTATATGTGTGTGTGTATGCTGTATATGTGTGTGTATACTGTATACGTGTGTGTGTATACTGTATATATGTGTGTGTATGCTGTATATGTGTGTGTCTGTATACTGTATATGTGTGTGTGTGTATGCTGTATATGTGTGTGTGTATGCTGTATATGTGTGTGTGTATGCTGTATATGTGTGTGTGTATGCTGTATATGTGTGTGTGTGTATGCTGTATATGTGTGTGTATGCTGTATATGTGTGTGTGTATACTGTATATGTGTGTGTGTATGCTGTATATGTGTGTGTCTGTATACTGTATATGTGTGTGTGTATGCTGTATATGTGTGTGTGTATGCTGTATATGTGTGTGTATACTGTATACGTGTGTGTGTATACTGTATATATGTGTGTGTATGCTGTATATGTGTGTGTGTATACTGTATATATGTGTGTGTATGCTGTATATGTGTGTGTCTGTATACTGTATATGTGTGTGTGTATGCTGTATATGTGTGTGTGTATACTGTATATATGTGTGTGTATGCTGTATATGTGTGTGTCTGTATACTGTATATGTGTGTGTGTATGCTGTATATGTGTGTGTGTATGCTGTATATGTGTGTGTGTATACTGTATACGTGTGTGTGTATACTGTATATATGTGTGTGTATGCTGTATATGTGTGTGTGTATGCTGTATATGTGTGTGTATACTGTATACGTGTGTGTGTATACTGTATATATGTGTGTGTATGCTGTATATGTGTGTGTGTATACTGTATATATGTGTGTGTATGCTGTATATGTGTGTGTCTGTATACTGTATATGTGTGTGTGTATGCTGTATATGTGTGTGTATACTGTATGTGTGTGTATACTGTATGTGTGTGTATACTGTATATGTGTGTGTCTGTATACTGTATATGTGTGTATACTATATATGTGTGTGTGTATGCTGTATATATGTGTATACTGTATGTGTGTGTGTATACTGTATATGTGTGTGTGTATACTGTATATGTGTGTGTATACTGTATATATGTGTATACTGTATATGTGTGTGTGTATACTGTATATGTGTATACTGTATATGTGTGTGTATACTGTATATGTGTGTGTGTGTATGCTGTATATATGTGTATACTGTATGTGTGTGTGTGTGTATACACTCTGCCTCCTTCCTGCGCTGACCACTCTGCCTCCTTCCTGCGCTGACCACTCTGCCTCCTTCCTGCGTTAGGAAGTGCGTTAGGGTCACTCTGCCTTCTGTCCTCCGCTGATAAACTCTGCCCTCCGTCCTCTGCTCATCACTCTGCCCTCCGTCCTCCGCTGACCACTCTGCCCTCCGTCCTCCACTGACCACTGAGCCACCGAACAGTGCTGACCACTGAGCCACCGTGCAGTGCTGACCACTGAGCCACCGTACAGTGCTGACCACTGAGCCACCTTACAGTGCTAACCACTGAGCCACTGTACAGTGCTAACCACTGAGCCAGCATACAGTGCTAACCACTGAGCCACCTTACAGTGCTAACCACTGAGCCACTGTACAGTGCTAACCACTGAGCCAGCATACAGTGCTAACCACTGAGCCACCATATACAGTGCCAACCACTGAGGCACCATACAGTGCTAATCACCGAGTCACCATATACAGTGCTAACCACTGAGCCACCATATACAGTGCTAACCACTGAGCCACCATACAGTGCCAACCACTGAGGCACCATAGAGTGCTAACCACTGAGTCACCCTATACAGTGCTAACCACTGAGTCACCCTATACAGTGCTAACCACTGAGCCACCCTATACAGTGCTAATCACTGAGTCACATTACTGCTCCAATTATTGAGCCACCATATACAGTGCCAACCATTGAGCCACCATAGAGTGCTAACCACTGAGGCTGTTTACAGTGCTAACTATTGAGCCAGCGTATACTGTGCTAACCACTGAGACCCTGTATACTCTGCTAACCACTCAGCCGCCGTATACTCTGCTAACCACTGAGCCGCATAAAGTCTGCTAACCACTGAGTTGCTGTAAACTGCTAAGCACAGTGCTGCGGGCAGGAGAGGGCCGGGGGACAGCGGCCGGGTGCGGCCAGGAAGACCCCCCCGCCCTACTGCCCTCACCCGGCCGCTGTTCCCCGACCCCTCCTGCACGCACCCGGCCGCTCTTCCTCGGCCACCTCCTGCCCACACATGGCCGTTGTTCCCCAGCCCCCTTCTGCCCGCTGTTCCCCGGCCCCCTCCTGCCCGCACATGGCCGCTGTCCCCCTGACCCCCTCCTGCCGCACCCGATCGCTGTCTCCCTGCCTCCCTCCTGCCCGCACATGGCCGCTGTCCCCCTGACCCCCTCCTGCCGCACCCGATCGCTGTCTCCCTGCCTCCCTCCTGCCCGCATCCGGCCACTGTCCCCCGGCCCCCTCCTGCACGCACCTGGCCGCTCTTCCTCAGCCTCCTCCTGCCCGCACATGGCTGTTATTCCACCAGCCCCCTTCTGCCCGCTGTTCCCCGGCTTGCTCCTGAACGCACCCGGCCACTGTCCCCCGGCCCCCCTGACCGCACCCGCCTGCTGTCTCCTCCTGGACTCTGGCACCGCTGCACACCGGTACTGCTGTATGTATTCTATCTACTATATAATTCCGTAGGCACTTCAGTGTCGGACCCCGCAAAAGACCGTGCCTTTGTCACTCTGTGACGTCACCACGTGCGAAGCATTGCCCGCGTAGCGGGCATTGCGACCCCTCGCCGCAGTCAGCACACACCCCCAACCCCTGTCACCACATCCCCCCCATATGTCCGCACACCCCCGCTCCGATCCCGCTCCGGAGCCGCTGCTGTCAGCACATGCTGACACAGTGCTCCGGAGCCTCTCCTGTAACCACACTCCCCGATGTCCACACACACACCCCCCCCCTGCTGTCACCACACCCCCCCCATATGTCCGCATCCCATATGTCCGCCAAAATCACGGCAGATGCGGTGAAAAAACCGCATCTGCCGCGATTGCCGCATAACCTCTGCACTTGCGGCGCGGTTGCGCTAATCCTCATAGAAAGTATAGGGGGACTTGCGGCAGGTGCGGCAAGTGGGGTTTTGCACTTGCGGCAGGTGCGGCCGCGAAAAAAAACGCAGTCAGCCGCGGTTTATTTCGCGGCCGCACCTGCCGCAAGTGCAAAACCGCACCTGCCGCAAGTCCCCCTATACTTTCTATGGGGATTATTTGAAAATGTTAAAAAAAAATTTAAAATATTCTAGACACCCGATGCATTTGCATCGGGCTCACAGCTAGTATATAATATATTGCATATTACCCGAAATATACATATCAGAGATTTTTATCTTTATTTCTCACCCACAAAGACCTGTTTTTAAACTGTGAGAATAAACTTAAAATATGCGGGCACAAATAACTGACATGGATGATAAATATAAATCATTAGTAAAAGTATGACAAATCAGTGCGGAGATTTAACCCATTGGGCTGTCGAACATTTAAATTAAGTATCCAATGGGCTTCTCGTTCTAGGACCTGCCGTTCCTTGTCCCCGCCCCTTTTTTAACTTTTTACTTTTTCAATACCTGTAATACTCAAACTATTCATATCTCCCCTGCGTACCTCTAAAAAATGGCGAGAAAGGCTCGACATACCCCTCATGCTAGCTCTTGACTCTGGATTGGCAGAATTAATATGTTCTGCAATATGTTTTTTAAGGTTTCTGATGGTACAACCAACATAGTCCTTATGGCATAGATCGCATGATGCCAAGTATATTACATGGGATGTATTACAGTTAATATAGGTACGAATGTCATAATTATGTCCCGAAGATCTATTCTTAAAGGTCTTAGTTATCTTCATATGTTGGCATAAATTACACCTGGAACCTCCACATCTGTAATTACCTGCTACATTGTGCCACGATGGTGAACGGGTATTACTTTTAAATTCCGTGGGTGATTCATTTGCACTACTGATCTTTATGCCATTGAAAGCTGGCATTTAAGATGTTAATTTCAATGGGTTCAGCCCACACTATGCTAATGATTATGAGTTTCACCTGTGTGCATTTTTTGTATGTTTTCTCACTATTTATAAGTGTGATTTATGTCAAAACTTTTATGCTGTTGATAAAGGACTCTTGTCCTAAACGCGTCCAGCGGTTCGGTGGGACTGCAGTCCCATGTAATTTGTTTTATACCTTGATGCACAAATAAATACATTCCAAGATATTGGAGACGTGGTCAGGTGCTGGATTGTTTTACTTCATTATCAAGGATTGCATTGGGAGTCCAGCGGTTGTGGTTATTCCGGTGAAGCATTTTTCCTCCCCTTCCCCTCCCTGAGGAGATAACTGAGGGTGGGGACCAGGCTGACAGCAACTACCAATCACAGACATTTCATAGAAAAGAGAAACGGGTTTCTACGTATCCTCAACAGTACCAGTGAAATAATAATCCAAGAGATGGATGTATTTGCAATGCTGTAATTTATTATTTAAACCATCAATTGAGAGTAAAAACTGGTATTACAATACACTTAGGCACAGATCTCCTGATACCACTCCAGTGCACTTTATGATTGGGTGAGTGACCCTGCCTTGATGTAATCTGTCCTTCGTATGCACTTTAGGAACACTGTTGGCACTTTATTATGGTATACATGATCTCTGTGTTGTATGATACGGTATTAACCTTCTGTATATATGAACCTGTGAGTTCATGTGCCTTCTTTTCCTGTGCCTGAGTGTACCATTTATAACTTTTCAGGAACATTCTTTTCTATATTGGCTATCTCTATACCCATTTCTACTATACATATGGTGCCAGTTTCTCTGTGTCCACCTCTCTATTTTTTGTATTGTAACACCAGTTTTCACTCTCAATTGATGGTATAATAATAAATAACAACACTTGCAAATAAATCCATCTCTTGAATTATTATTTTGCCGGTACTGTTGAGGATATGTAGAAACTCGTTTCTCTTTTCTCTGATTTGTATTTTGATTTGTATCTTGTGATTTATAATGTCTAGTTCGATCCCTTGGTTCTCCTTTCTTACAATCACAGACTTTGTCACAGATAGTGGGAGGGGGATTCATTGAATAAACATGAGGCTTAATGAGCGGACCTGAAGGTGCATGGTCATAAGTATAATTCTCTTTCCATCTCCATTCTGCTAACTCCTGTAACCGCTTATTCACCATTTTATAGCTCTAAACTTAGGGTCCCCATGGACTAATATGGGATTCGGGCTCCAGTTCAAGTCAAGTCTGGTACCAATCCCAGACTTTTTTTAAAGTCTGTCTGTATCTGCCTAACCAGCCCATCTCTTCCTATAATGTCTCCCATACACAGTGCTCAAAAACTGAAGGATTCCCTAGTTTTCTTTCTCTGTTTAGAACATGTTCAGACATTACAAGAGAAGCATGTAGGATACCATGTAGCAGTACTTAGTGTGTGCGTGATAGTGAGTGAGAGTGGGTGCACATGAACGTGGATGTAAGGATGGTAAAGCGGAGAAAAAGGTAAAGGTAAAAGAAAAGAGAAGGGAAGAGGAGCAAGGGAGAAAGAAAAAGGAATCTAGGATGTTCAGTTTAGATGCTTGTTATTAGGTGGAACTGGTTCAGGTAGTTGGAGAGATTGTGTATCCAAGTTACCTTCTATGTGTCCCTTGTCAATAGGGGACAGATGTGGAGTCAGTTATTGGAAGTCCCAAAAAGTGCGACACATCCGGTTGTCTGGAAGGAAAATGAGTATAAGTGATGCCCCTCATAGTGACCCTTGAAATAAGTTATATGCAATCTTAAACGTACTGATCACAGGTGTTTGTTATAATGAGAGTCGGAGACCAGCCTGGGTTCCCCAGATGGTAATGTGTGGATACAGCTGTGAAAATAATGTGTTGCAGTTTAGAATGTACACTGGAAATGGTAAATCATCAGGTGGTGAGATTTATAGTATTGTGACTATATTACCTAGTTGACTATAGATATCTGTGATAGATGATAAGTTAAACCAGTAGTGTGCTCTATGTTAAACGCTCAGTGGGTTTCGTGGTTCCTTACACCTTAACAAGGCATGGCTGTAAAATAATGGAATTGTCAATACAAGTATAAGCAGTGGTGTAAAGGGACTGGTTCCCATCTAAGCAATACATTTTGTTGTACAGGTGTTTAGTCTGGTTTTTCAATGTGTTGCATACATCAGTATGCTGTATGCACGTCTAAGAAATATGTTAGAGAATAAGGGTTAGGTACTATGTAAACACAGGATGAAATAAGACAGATGGAGTAGCAAGCACGTATCATACATATTGTGGTGATTTGGCATATGACTCCCATCCTGCAGGCAGAATCAAGGTGGATAAGTACTAATAAAAAGTACTGATAGTCATTGTGAAGGGTGGAGGAACTTTGCAAAAGTTACCATGTGTCCTAGCAGACAGTGTCCGGGTGAATGGAAGCCGGGAGTGTGAACTGTATAAGACCATTACTATTTCAGCCGGTCTGTATTTTCGGGAGAGGCGGGAATCAGCGGGTGGTGGAAATGCGTCATATTGGTGGAGGAAAAAAGTGAGTGTTTGCGCGTACTGCGCATGCGTGAGAGGAAAAAGGAGGAAGTGTACCCGAAAGGCGCAATTGCTAATGCGTCGATGCCCAAGATCACATGATGATGTTTGGGCTGTGCTGATAGGTTGTGGAGCGGTGGTAGGGATGTCACCATAGGGGAGGCCGCCATTAATCCTGTTGGATGGTGAATTTCTACAGTGCAAGTGATGCAGATTCTACTTGTGGACGCAGTGCACATCAAAGTCTATTGTTAGCACTTCTTTGTCCTGTCTAGAAAGGAAGGAGAGAGCAGTTAGAACCAGAATACTGTCACATAAATATAGTAACAATCTTCATATTCTAATATCAATAAGATATAGTTATGCATAATTGAAGTATGAAATATTAAAATACTCAATATACACATTACATTACATGAATATCACAGAGAATATATGTAATAATCAAAGTGCCTTGCTATAGTATGTTTTAATACCAAACCTCAAATTCTCAGTTTAGTCCTAAAGGGGAGAGAGTGTTAAAATGATGAATCCAGTAAGCTTCTCGCTCCTTAAGTTTGCGTATTCTATTACCCCCTCTCCTTGTCATTGGGACCTGTTCTATAACCTGGAATTTGAGTTGGCTTGAGTTGACGTTTTTCAACAAAATGGGCGGGAACTGGAGGCAGTATGTTCTGACATCATATGGTAGATTTATGTTTGTTTTGGGGCCCTGGACATGCTGGGTGGTTTCCCGAACATATCCCAGACCGCACAGGCATTTGATCAAATAAACGAAGCATGTCGAGTCACAAGTAAAAACTCCATTTATGCTTCAAATGAACAACGTATGTCGAGTCGCAAGTCAACAACCAATTGATGCAGTACAGCAGTACTTAGTAAAGAAGCTGTGAATCCAGCTCAGGGATAAGCTAAATTATTGCGTTTTTTCAGCCTTCACAACAACCCATAAAAATGTAAGAAAGGTCAATCAAAATATTACACCTTCTCAAAAATGATATTAGTAAAAACATCAGCTCAGGGCATAAAAACGAGCCCTCACACAACTATATTTCCCAAAAATTAAAAAGTTACTTCTTTTTTTTTATGTTTAAAAATTTCCAATTTTTTTGTAAATTTAAATACAACAAAAAGTATGTATGTTTTGAATTGATGCAATCATACTGACCTGGAAAATAATATTGCCAGGTAATTTTTATGGAAAAAGGACGGTGTTAATGAACCCAAAAAATTATTGTGGAATTGTGCTTTTCTTTTGATAAGGTAAAAAATGTTCATACCTTGTTATCCAGTAGATAGACAAATATTGGAATCTGAGAGTCCTCAGTGGTTGACACCTTCTGAAAAGATGGTAAGTGAAGCAAGCTTTCGGACACTATGGCCCCTTCGTCAGGCTTATAATGACACAAATTCTGAAGGCCCACACATACATACATAAGCAGGGTGAGATGATGTAGTAAATATGACAGGTGACGTAAAGCAGAGTCAGGCTTGGGAGGGGAGAGGAGCTGGGGAGGTAAAGTCAAAATTACGAGATAAGAGGAACTGATTGTATTATGGATCTATGATTAGTGGCCTGTGGAGACCTGAAGATTCCTCAGTGAGTTAAAGAAAGCCATAAATCGAAGCGAGACAGTTCACATAAGGGTACCGTCACTCGAGATGACGTCACTGGAGATATCGGCGACGTTGGGCGGGAGCACACACATTATTGGCACCCCGCCAGCGTCGCCGTCGCATGTTTACATGTGGCGATACCTCCGGCGACGCACCGGCGATCTTACATGCTCCATCGTCACTGGGGTGTCCAAAAACCCCAGCAGCGAATCTGTAACATGGGAGCCTATGGCTCCCATCGCCTATAAGATCGCCATCCCCAGTTATATGGGGCGATGTGTGCACATCACGCCAGAGTGCTCACCTAATTTCAGAGCACTGCTGAGAAACCAGGCGACCACTCAAAGGTGTCGCCAATATCTATTTACATTAGGCGACACACAGGCCATGTCGGCGGCGATAGGCCACGCCTCTGCGTCACCTATAAAATCCCCCCCGATATGGCCTCGTGTGACGGTACCCTAAGAAGTGTCAAAAGTTCATTGCTTTTCTTTTGCTGTTTTGACACACTTGGAATTTTTTTCCTGCTTTCCAGTACATCATATGATAATGGATGATGTTATTTAAAAGTATAACTCATCCTGCAAACAAGCACTTACATGACTATAGTGCCGGAAAAAGCCTAAAAAAAGTTACCGGTACATTTCTTGAAATAAGGGGTGGAGGAAGAGTTAAATACCTTAATGGTGGGCCCAACACTTAGTAATCACTATGGATAAAGGAAAGTAAGATAAAAAAGTTTGTGGGATAATGAAATAGGGGGGCGTGGAAAGTAGAAATTAAATTAATATTATGATTTGTGTGGATAAGGAGTACTTTTTTAAAACGTAAAAAAAATATCTTTTTCTGCCACATCCAAAACCAATATTTCTTTTACTATCATTTTTTTTTATCATGAAGCTGATATCAAGATGATTTGTTATATAAATGCCATCTTCCTTCTATTCAAGATCAGACACATCATGGTATATATAACTAGGGACTCGAGAGACGAAAGATGCTCACAGCTTTGCGAATTTAATGAAATAAGTAAAATGATAAAAGCAATATGGTGAATCTTCAGCTGGATACTATTGATAATTGGTGCCTACACTTATCAAGTTTTCTTTTGATGGCTTCTATTCAAAAAATTAGATTTATTTTAAACAACATTGGTTCAGCTCATTTATGTTAAGCAATATTCGAAGTTGAATGTAAATTGATACAAGAGGAAAGTCTTTAGAATGATTAGCTAAAGATTCATCTTTTCAGCCCGGATTAGAGCCCTTTTATCGGCAGGAGAACAACTCATTACTTTTCAGTTAGGTTAGGTTCACACGTAGTGTAATAGCCGCATATTCCTGCTTTTATGTGGCGCTTTAGAGCGCTCGCGTAAAAACAGTGCTAAAGAAAGCTGGATACGCCTTCCAGCAAAAGGTATGGACATAGACAAAGAATTGACATGCCAATTCTTGGTGTTTTTTTTGGCACGCTTTGCCCATAGGCTACATGATAACATGGCCTCAGGGAAAGCGTGCTGAAGTAAAGGGCGACGTTGGCATGCAGTAGCGCTTTTTTGCGCTTAAAAAAGCGTCACTGCTGAATACGCGGCAAGATGCGCCGCATGTAAACATAGCCTTAATCTTTATTTTTAGCTATAAGAAATTATTAAAGCTAAAACATGAAGAAGTAACTAAATTAGTTATCTAAAGTTACAAGATAACGAATGTTTTGTCTGATGCTGAAAAATATATTACAAGAAATTACAATTGCGAAATTAATTTCAGAGATTTGACTAATAGACAAATGATTCACTCAAATAATTCATGCAATCGAATGTGCAGAAACAAAGTCAACACTAGGATGAGCGAGATACTCGCTACTATTGGTATTCGCCAATGCAGCGGATTCGGGCTACTCACTACTCCCGATACTTATGTGTACTGGAGTAAATATCGCTATACTTCGCAGTATATCTGATACACTGCGAAATAGCCTAAGTAATTAAATTTTTAAAAATAGTAAACTTATATACACCTCCAACGCTGCACGGACGCAAAGCAAATCGATCGTGAAGACCTTGCACTACCAGCCAATCAATGGCCAGGTAGCGATCTGCCAATCAGATGGCACACGACAACCCTGATTGCTAGCGCTACCTGATTGGCAATTTGCAAGGCCCTAGATGTACTATCAGACCTTGCAAACGCCAATCGGTGGCCTGTACGATAGTAGTGTGACATGGTGGCCTTCTGATTGGCCAGACCACTACGGCCACTGATTGGCTGGTAGTGAAAGGTCCTTATCAGCGATCGAGTCTTCTCTGCTGTCCGTGCAGATTTCGAACAGTGATATGTAACTGTTATTTTTTAACAACTTTTATATTCAGGCACTTTCGCATGTAACATAATTGCACTGCGAAAGTATTTACTTGCATAACTTTGACGATAAACAAGTACCGCTAACTACTGTTTCAGTAAATAATCGAGCACAAATAATAGGTACCAGCACATCAAGTCAACACCCCTTTGAAACCAGTCTTCTTGCTGCTGGTCCTCTGATCAGATTCTCTGTCTCCGACCTTCTTCTGTTTTCAGGACTCTGACACTGACGTTTTTTCACTAAGCCCAAATGACTGTGTCCAGCATTAGAGTGGGCGGACCTGTCACATTCAGGTTCTAGGGGTTCAGCTTTTTTTCTAAAGTTCTGTTCTGGGTTCAAAACGTGACCCAAGCCTTAATGGAAGTCACTGATTTCACAGTTCCTCTCTCCTACCGCATACAGCCAGCCATAAGCAAAACAATTGTGGGGAGGAACTGCAGGATTTTGTTATTTTTATTTGTACACACTATGTCCGATAACTGATCTTACCATTGTGAGGTGTGAAAATGCTGAATGCGGCTCACACTGGGACAAGTACTGAGTGTAACCGAGCACAGTAATACTCACTCCAGTGATTTGGGTACGTGAAGCCTTCAAACTTTGAACCCAAAAACTAAAAAAAATTAAAGTCAGTGCATGGTACAAACCCAAACTTCACAGTCTGGTTTCCTCATCCCTATTCAGCACAATGTGTCAATTTGCATTAGAGATGAGGTACCTGAACATTAAAGTTCTGTGTTGGTGCAAAACACAGACTTTACAAAAAAAAAATCAGTGATTGAGTTTGGAGCTTGGGTGCTTTTACATATGTAGACAACTGTAGTGAGCATTACTTTACTAAAGTACCTCAGTGCTCAGTCCAGTGTGAACCGCTTACAGTGTTTGAATGGCAAGAACTGTGGGTAAAATCAGCTTTATCAGATGTAGTGTGTACCAAAAAGTGACAAAAACCCGTCCTCCATTCCCCAAAAGTACTTTGTTTATGGCTGTCTATACGTGGGTGTACTGCCAAATCAGGCTTTTCAATGAGGTTTGGGTCAAGTTCGGTTCCAAAACAGAACTTTATCTAAAGTCCGCTGAACCCACAGAACCCAAACTTTCACGGGTCACTCATCTCTATTTGGCAAATGTATGCAAATGTATGTAAAGTGCTATGGATTTAATAGCGCTATATAAATGAATAAATAAATGAATAAATATTATTATTTGGCAAGCAACATACCGCATGTGATTGTGTGGAGTTAGTGAAAAGTGACAAAATCAAAAACTCTGAAACAGAAGATTAGTGTTCAGCGAGCACTACCATGCTCAGGTCTTGGTACTGTATGCAATCAAGACTGCGTGACCTATGTAAGTATATGGAAGCAATGGGACTGAGACAGATCTCCTGAAAATACTTGAGTTCCCTATGACTTCCATTACACGGTGGCATTTATAGATCACTAAATAAAATGGAAGGTGTGATATCAACTTCCTGTTGTGGCACATTAATGGGGGAAAACTTCCAAGGGTGGTGCATGGCGTCATTGAGTTGGCCATTTGTACAGTTATTTTTTGCTTTATGCTTGATACTTTATGCTGCCATTGGTTGTTGTCAAGCACCTTGCATGCGAAAGATACGAGATGTGCAGCATCTGAACAACGATCTGAAACTGCTCATTCTCTGCTGTCTACATGTTCAAATGAGAGAAGGTCATTGACATCCCAAAACCATGGCAGCACTTCAACACATTTTATAAGGGATCATAAACTTGTAGATAACTCATGAAAGAACAAAAGTTTCATTAAAACCAAGCACACATTGTTTTCCTTATGAAATTCTCAATAGTTTGATGTGTCACACGACCCTCTTCCCATTGAAAAAAATAAAGTTGGATCCAAAATGGTCGACTTAAAAATGGCCGCCATGGTCACCACCCATCTGGAAAAGTTTTCCCCCTCCCATATACTAATGTGCCACAAACAGGAAGTTGATATCAACCAACCATTCCCATTTTATTTAGGTGCATCCATATAAATGGCCCAACTTGTTCTTCTGGTACTTGCGCATTACCTGCTTAATACGAGTACCCTACATCTAAGCATATTAGTGCGCATCACTAGTAAGTATAAAAAAGAATTATCTACCAGAATCCAGATAAATAGTGGCCAGCTGAAATTTTATGAAAAATTTCTATTAAAGATAATTTGACTTTTTTTGGAAAATTCATACTACCGTAATTGCTCAAAGAGCAATTCACTTATCTTTAGGCAAATAAAACTGCTTAATGTTCCAATTCTCATATCCAGAGGAAAAAAATCCAAAAACTTAAAAACAAAAATGTCATATAGCTAAATATCTAAACAACAAAACCTTCTTTAGCTTATTATGTTTTTTTCTATATATAAGGAGAGTTGCAGCTATTTGATAACACAGTAGAATGGCCTCTGACTCTGTGTGCATGAAAGTTAGGTTTTTATGTTTACACTAAAATCAATGGAGTGCAGATTGGACAATTGAGCACTTAAAGTGTAACCACCGTTTAAATTTTTATTTACAAATTAATGTAGAGCAAGTGATTTTAATAGACTTCATAATATGGTTCATTAGACAATTCTGTCTGGTTACCATTCATAATTCTTCCACAAGGTGTCCTCAGTGCGCTGTGAGTGAATCTCATTCTGTGTCAGAGCCGTCTTCACAGTTAATATGGACATGGAGAGATAATGGAGAGGGGGTGGCCTACACTGCTGAATGCAGCTCATGAGGAGGCAATGTATCACATTACAGCTCAGAGCTGAGCAATGTCAGGATGTAAACTCTTTACAAGCTTCATTCTTCTGTCTCCACACAGCAATCTCTGTTAACCCCTTGTCTGCTTGCTCCTCACACCACTCATTACCAGCCTGCTCTCACACACACACTACTGGCCACTCCCACAGAGACAGAAAATGCAGCTTTTTAAAGAGCACAGAAAAATGTGTGAAAATCAGTGATATGTCATAAATAATCATTATCTTAGCTGCTATGTGACTCATCATTAACAACCAGTGCAGTATTGTTTTTTTTTTTCCCAATGAAATGACATTTTGACATTTACACATTAAAGTGTAAATGTCATTTAATTGAAAAAAAAACACTGCACTGGTTGTTAATGAGGGGTCACATAGCAGCTAAGATAAGGCTTTTTTTCATGCCATATGACTTATTTTCTCACATTTTTCTGTTCTCTTTTAACCCCTTCATGACCGAGCCTATTTTGACCCTAATGACCATGGCATTTTTGTCAATTCTGTACCTTTATGAGGTAATATCTCTGGAACGCTTCAACGGATCCTAGCGATTCTGAGATTGTTTTTTCGTGACATATTGGGCTTCATGTTAGTGGTAAATTTAGGTCGATAATTTTTGCGTTTGTGAAAAAATTTAAAATTTGGCAAAAATTTAGAAAATTTAGCAATTTTCAAATTATGAATTTTTATTCTGCTAAACCAGAGAGTTGTGTGACACAAAATAGTTAATAAACAACATTTCCCACATGTCTACTTTACATCAGCACAATTTTGGAAAAAAAAAATTTTTTGCTACGAAGTTATAAGGGTTCAAAGTTTATCAGCAATTTTTAATTTTTCCAGCAAAATTTACAAAAAAACCTTTTTTTTTAGTGACCACATCACATTTGAAGTCCCTTTGAGGGGTGTACATGACAGAAAACACCCAGAAGTGACACCATTCCAAAAACTGCACCCTTCAAGCTACTCAAAACTACATTCAAGAAGATTATTAACCCTTCAGATGCTTCACAGGAACTAAAGCAACATGGAAGGAAAAAAATGGGCTTTTTAATATTTCCAACAAAAATGTTCTTTTAGCCTCACTTTTTTCTTTTTCACATGGGCAACAGGATAAAATGATCCTAAAAATTGTTGGGCAATTTCTCCTGAGTACACCGATACATGATATGTGGTCATAAACCACTATTTGGGCGCACGGCAGGGCTCAGAAGGAAAGGAGAGCAATTTGACTTTTGGAGCTAATTTTCCATTCAAAAAGTGAAATGGTGCTCCTTCCCTTCTGAGCCCTGCCGTGTGCCCAAACAGTGGTTTATGACCACATATGAGGTATCTGTGTACTCAGGAGAAATTGCCCAACAATTCTTAGGATCCATTTTATCCTGTTCCCCATGTGAAAATGAAAAAATTGAGGCTAAAAGAAAATTTTTGTGAAATAAAAGTACTTTTTCATTTTTACGGATGAATTTGTGAAGCACCTGGGGGTTCAAAATGCTCACCACCCATCTAGATAAGTTCCCTAGGGGCTCTAGTTTCCAAAATGGGGTCAGTTGTGGGGGAGCTCCAATGTTTAGGCACACAGGGGCTCTCCAAACGCGACATGATGTCCACAAGCAATTTGAGCTGATTTTTCAGTCAAATTGTTAGCAGACACCATGTCGCGTTTGGAGAGCCCCTGTGTGTCTAAACATTGGAGCTCCCCCACAAGTGACCCCATTTTGGAAACTAGAGCCCTGAGGGAACTTATCTAGATGGGCGGTGAGCATTTTGAACCCCCAGGCGCTTCACGAATTGATCCGTAAAAATGAAAAAGTCCTTTTTTTTTTCCATAAAAAGAAATTCTTTTTTCATGTTTGCGGATCAATTTGTGAAGCATCTGGGGGTTCAAAGTGCTCACTGTGCATCTAGATATGTTCCTTGGGGGGTCTGTAACACCCATGTGATGGAAGTGACATCATACCTAGAAGGAGCCCATACATTCTAGCATCCACTGTACCACTAATAGATGCAAGCTCACTTTCTCCCAGCATCCTTTGTGGCTTTTATCTCATTTGCATATTGATTTGTGGAATTAGCGTAATTTTTTTCTCTTTTAGATGACTTTTTTACAGTTTCTTCACGGCATTTGGAGACTATGAACAATGGCCTTTCAGGATTAAAGGAGAAAAAAAAACTCTTTAACTTAAAATATTAGGATTTCTAGGACTATAAATACAATATGGGTAGGCTAGTATTCTGTGCTGTGTTAGCCAGCACATATGCTAAAGCTGAATAGCGTGCAGACAACACTGCACATGGGGGTTTCTTTTTGACTTTTCTCAATCTCAAATGTTTTTTTTTAATCAAGAAAGCACAGATATCTATTAAATAAATAAATTAGCCACCCTCCTCCAAACTTGTTGGTTGTTTCTTTCTACTGGTACATTCCATTTTGCTACACAACTGTTTTGGGGCCCTGTATGTATTGTGGGGGATCTGTAATTATTAAAAACTGCATTTTATGGCTGTGTGGGTGTGGCCAGCATCTGCCAGCCCTGTGTGTGTATTGCCATAACGTCTGAGAGCAGGTTAATAGGGAGCAGTGTGGGGAGCCAGCAGACAAGGGGTTAACAGAAATTGTGACTGAGCTGTGTGAGCCAGATGACAGATCTTCCTTGGCCTGTATGTATTGTGGGATCTGTAATTATTAAAAACTGCATTTTATGGCTGTGTGGGGTGGCCAGCATCTGCCAGCCCTGTGTGTGTATTGCCATAACGTCTGAGAGCAGGTTAATAGGGAGCAGTGTGGGAGCAGCAGACAAGGGTTAACAGAAATTGTGACTGAGCTGTGTGGAGCAGATGACAGATCTTTCTTGGCACAAACTTCTTAGGATTTTGCAGTGATCCTGACACTCTGACATTGCTTAGCAACTGTACTGATGCTGAGATAGTTTGATACATTGTTTCCTCACCAGCTTCAGTCAGATGCAGTCACCTTTATATGATTACATGGCCCGAACTCACTGTGCAGATGGATCTAAATGATAATAAACATGTGTCTGCTTTACACACAGTGCAGTGGGGACACCTTGTAGAAGGTTTAGGAAAGGTTTTAAACCAGAATTCTCTTATGAACAATATTTGAAGGTTTATTAAGATCACTTGCTCTACATTATTATTAGATAAAAATGTAAACGACTGTTACGCTTTAAAGGTTTTCTCTAAGATAAGAAAACGTTGGCTGCTTTCTTTCTAAAACAGCACCATAATGGTGGTTTTTGGTTTTGCAGCTCAATCCAATTGAATTGAATAGGGATGATCTTTGATGTCACACAGCTCGTGCTCAGAAGAGATGGTCTTGTTCTAATCCTGGATACCCCTTTAATTTTTCTGACACCATGTGTTTTAAGTGACAAAAGTATAGCAATTGTCAAGAATGTTAAGATTTTTCTATTAATAAAGTGATACGCCATGCCACTAACTTTTGCTATTATAAATTTAAAATAAAAAGTTTTAATGTGGGTTATCAGAGGATATACATTCAACTGTAGGTACATTTACATAGTTATTTTATCTCAATTCTTATAGCGCACAATAGAAACATTTCAATGATAAATCCATTTGCAAATCTGTAGGTTCATTTCATAACATGTCCCTATATTTGTATGGAATTTCACGAGACAGGTTTGTGATGCAATTAAGTGATAATATCTTGAAATTCACTTCAATACATTACTGAGCTTTGAATTTTGAGATGATTGAAGTCCTTTTATCAATTTATTATCAACGTGATTATGAAAAGGTTATTAGATAAAGTACAGTGTGTACTCATGCTACAGTATATGGAAAGAAGCAATTATGGAAAGGACAAGATATGGATATCAGCTCTCAAACTCTGCACTGAATTAGCTACATATATTAATGAATACATGCTATTGATCAAAATGATAACTACATGATGCTCATAGCAAAAGCGTGAGTACAGGGGCATTACTAGAACACTGTGACCTAACAGATGAAAAGGAGGAAATGTCAACTATTGAAAAAGATGAGTTGCAGAATATATAATAAATGTTACTGTGAGAGGTAGGAAAGTCAATAATTGTATTTATTCATTTATTTCCCATTGCTAATATTAGGTCAACATTAGGGATGAGCGAGTAGTGAAATATTCGGACTCGCTATACTCGTAACGAGTAGGTCCCTATAATGTAAGTCAATGGAAAATGCGAGTAATGTCTTTGCTGGACCCTATACAGTGGTCTGGGGGATGAGCAAAAGGCTGAAATGAGTGCATGATTGTTTAAAGCCGGCAGTAAAAGCTGCCGGCTTTTAAACATTCATTCAGCCTGATCCTCCGCTCCCCCTGCCAAGTCCCACCCCGATCCTGAGTTAGGACTGGACGAGGAGCGCAGCGCGAAGGACCCGGGCGGGGAAGTCGGCGGTGAGAAGACTTCACCGCCGGCTTTCCTGTTCTGTTCTGTGCTCCCCGCTCCCTGATGCCCCCTCCCTGCAGCCTGGTTCTGCACTCCCCGCCTGGTCCTAACTTAGGATCGGGCAGAGAGGTGGCAGGGGAGCAGGTAGGGGGCATCAGGGTGCGGGGAGTGCAGCACTGCACAGGAAAGCCAGCGGTGAAGTCTTCTCACTGCCGGCTTTCCTGCCAGTTATTTCAAATGAACAGCTGAGGTTTTAGGTGATTCTGATCAGCTGTACATTAAAAGTAGCCGCACTGTGCTGTCAGGGTTCATGTGAGTTCATGCTTGACAGCATGAACTCACATGAACTTTCCCACGGTCACACAACACACAGCTCAGCTACATCTCTTGTAGAGGGTCTCTACCAGAGATATAGCTGAGCTAAAGAAGAAAACTGGATTGGACTACGTCAGATGGAAGATTATTTTGTTTTATTAAAGATGGAGTCTCTAAGTGTTGTTTTTTTTTTCTAATAAAACTTTTTTTTGTGTTGTGTTTTTTTTAATACTTTAATAGAAATTCATGGTTGTCATGTCTAATATTGGGGGACCCCATGAATTTCGGCTTAGGGCCAGCTGATAGTTCAAAGCTTGCCCTAACCCCTTACCCAGTGAGCCAACGCACCAATGCATTTCCCATTAACTTACATTGTACTCGTTACTCCTAGCGAGTATTCACAATGAAACTCGCGGAGTAACGAGTAGCCTGAGTACCGTACTATTCGGCGAGTACTGAATAGTAACGAGTATACTCACTCATCCCTAGTCAACATCCTGTGTAGTCAGTGGTGTAACTAAAGTCCCCGATTCAAAATTGGGATATGGGCCCTGTGGCACCCTGCGCTACAGGCAGCCACAGGAACACCTAGAGCATGGAGGGATTGACACATCTGGTACACCTCACACATACAACACCTTCCACCCCAGGCCTGTAGGGGTGCTCCACTTGCTGCCCTTAGCAACATCCCCTATAAATACAGGTGCTGGGGACGGAGTTAGGCAGTGCAGTTCCTGAGAGGACTGTGAAGAGGTCCTGAGAGATAGAATACAGTGCTAAGCTCCTTTCAGGGACAGTGTGGAGCAGTTCCAGTCAGGACTGTGAAAAGTCTTACCCAGTGTGAGTTACCCGTGAGTGAGGGACAAAGGCAAGCTGAGGAACAGAGCAACCGGGGCAGAGGAGCCATACCGGCTCACCCCAACAAGAAGCAACCGGAGTCCGAGTCTGCCAGGGAGAGTTTAGCCCAGCAGAAAACAGGTATAACGAGAAGTCTCCAGTCTCCCGGGCACCTGCAGCACCTTCAACATGGGAGCCAGTAACAGCGGGACACTAGCTGCAACAAACAGAGGGTTCTTAGTGCAGTTAACATGGGTGAGAGACACAGAGGAGGCCAGGTTCTAAACAGGTCAGGGCTTCAGCGAAGAAGAAGAGAGACAAGGAGGCCTTATAACTCACTAAATGTAGAGATCCGGAAGTGCTTTCCAAACACCTGGAAGTGTACCCTGGACAGTGCCTGGTTGTCATCAGTAAAAGGTACGAGAACTACTCCCTGCGTGTGTGTGTCAATCATTACCGCCCTGAGCCTGCATCATGCAGACACTACTCCATCACCTCAGCCTTCAGACCCACCTCCCTGTGTGAATACATATCCCTACTTCACTGCCCCGGGGATTCCGCTCCACCTATGGGAATTGTTACTACATGGCTGCCTATCCATCATCCCCAGAGGTCTGCAGCAGCGCCGGAGCCATCACCGGACACCGTAGGTGGCGTCACAAACTATATTTTATTTTCTTTAATAACCCTCCTTTTTAAAGCGTTCCCCAGGGCCACGGCCCTGGGCACCTGCTACCGTTGACATCACCCAGAACTAAAATACCCGGGATTCGAAGGGCGGGTCAGCCCTAACCGGCATGTGTGTCAGATCTATGAGATCTTGTAGCACTCTAGATGCTATAAAGACATATGTGTTTGCCCCTCCCATTAAATAATGTCCCTCATTCTATAATAATTTCCCCCTGGGCCCTTTCCTGGTATAATTTTATCCTTTTCCTGGTATAATGTCCCCCATCCTGGTATAAAGCCCTCTATTTTGATCCCAATCCTGGTAAAATGTATCCCTTTCCTGGTATAATGTAATCTATCCCAGGTCTTATTCTATTGTAATATCTCACTTTCGTGGTATATTATCTCCATCTTGGTAAATTATCCCCTATCCTTGTGTAATGTCTTTTATCCTGGGATGCTTCCTGGCATAATGTTTCTCTTTCCTAGTATAATGTCCTCAACCTGGAATAATATCCCCGATCCCGGGCCCCCTTCCTGGTAAAATGTTCTCCTTTTCCTGGTATAAAATTCCCCATCCTGCTATAATGTCCTCTATTTTGAGCGCCTTCCTAGTAAAATTTTTCCCTTTCCTGGTATAATGTTCTCTATCCTAGGCCCCATTCTGATATAATGTCTTCCTTTCCTGGTTTCTGGAAGAAGGAAAGGAAGAAGGCGCACCGATCTAAATGTAAATGTATAATTAGATCGTAGGTGGATGTAGATGGCACGCACCTTTTTTAGGTCTTATTAACTTGCGTATCAATCACTAGGGACCATTAAGTATCTAGGAGCAGATTTTCTCGGTATGCTGCAAATCCCTGGTAGCTAGTATGTAGCTCAGACCGAGTTACCATAGGAGTATAGATCCAATAGAGATTTTACCAGGCTATTCGCGCTCCCAAAGGTCTATGATCCAAAACTTCTTGTAATTCATAAAGGGTTTTTATTATTTCTCAAGAAAAGCACATACAACGCGTTTCGACAGTAAAAAATGCCTTCCTCAGGTACACCTGAGGAAGACATTTTTTACTGTCGAAACGCGTTGTATGTGCTTTTCTTGAGAAATAATAAAAACCCTTTATGAATTACAAGACGTTTTGGATCATAGACCTCTGGGAGCGCAAATAGCCTGGTAAAAAACTCTATTGGTTCCTTTCCTGGTATAATGTTCTCTATCCTAGGCCCCATTCTGATATAATGTCTCCCTTTCCTGGTATAATATCCCCATCTTGGTATAATGTCCCCAACCTGGTATAATATCCCTGATCCTGGGCCCCTTCCTGGTAAAATTCTCTCCTTTTACTGGTATAAAGTTCCTCATCCTGCTATAATGTCCTTTATTTTGAGCTTCTTCTTGGTAAAATGTCTCCCTTTCCTGGTATAATGTTCTCTATCCTAGGCCTCACTCTAGTATAATCTCTACCTTTAGTGATACAATATCCCCATATTGGTATAATTCCCCCTATCCTGGTATGTCCTTTATCCTGGACTGCTGGACTTCATAATATCACTCTTTACTGGTATAATGTCCCCAACCTGGTATGATATCCCACTCCTGGGCCCATTCTGGCCATAATAGTGCCTCTCTTTTTCGTATCATGTCATCATGCTGGATATAATGATGTCCCCTGTCCTGATATATTGGCTTTTAAAAAATTAGGGGTCATGTGGTAGTGATAAATATTTGTATGTCCCTCTATGTCATAAAGATTGAGAATCATTGGTTTGAAATGATAAATGGATTACAAAGTCACAATATTTTCTGATTCTATATTTACCAAGGTGATTATTTTAATTATTGTAGTGTCTATTATTAATAGTTTGTAAGTAGGAAACCACTCATCGTCTGTTAAACACCTGTCCACTATCATAAAAAAGCAATACACTTAGGAGTACACTTCGATTCTAAATTATAGGAGAAAATTAAAGAACCCTGAGGAATAACACATGGGTATAAAGAACATACACTGCCATTCAAAAGTTTGGGGTCACCCAAACAATTTTGTGTTTTCCATGAAAACTCATAGGGTACCGTCACACCTGGACACTTCTCCGGCGATTTCACAGGCGACGTAGGGGCGTGGCCTATCGCCGGCGACAGCGTGGGTGCGTCGCCTAGTGTAAATGGGCGATAATGAGGTGAAAAATCGGCTTAGAGTGGTCGCCTGGTTTCGCCGCACTGCTCTGATGTTACAGGCTCCCATGTTACAGGATCTCCATTGGGGTTTGTGAACTCCCCAGCGGCAATGTCGCCTGTAACATCTCCGGTGTGTCGCTGGAGGTATCGGCGAGTGTAAACACACAACGTTGATGCTGTGTCTCTGGTGATATCTCCGGCGATGTGGATAGGTGTGACGGTACCCATACTTTTATTTATCAAATGAGTTGCAAAATGAATAGAAAATATAGTCCAGACATTGACAAGGTTAGAAATAATGATTTTTATTTGAAATAATAATTTTCCCCTTAAAACTTTGCTTTCGTCAAAGAATGCTCCCTTTGCAGCAATTACAGCATTGCAGACCTTTGGCATTCTAGCTGTTAATTTGCTGAGGTAATCTTGAGTAATGTCCCCCCATGCTTCCTGAAGCCGCTCCCACAAGTTGGATTGGCTTGATGGGCACTTTTTGCATACCATACAGTCAAGCTGCTCCCACAACAGCTCAATGGGGTTGAGATCTGGGGACTGCGCTGGCCACTCCATTACAGATAGAATACCAGCTGCCTGCTTCTTGTCTAAATAGTTTATGCATAATTTGGAGGTGTGCTTTGGGTCATTATCCTTTTGTAGGATGAAATTAGCTCCAATCAAGCGCTGTCCACAGGGTATGGCATGATGTTATGAAATGGAGTGATAGCCTTCCTTATTCAAAATCCCTTTTACCTTGTACAAATCTCCCACTTTACCAGCACCAAAGCAACCCCAGACCATTACATTACCTCCACCATGCTTGACAGATGGCGTCAGGCTCTTCCAGCATCTTTTCAGTTGTTCTGCGTCTCACAAATGTTCTTCTGTGTGATCCAAACACCTCAAACTTTGATTTGTCTGTCCATAAAACTTCTTTCCAATCTTCCTGTGTCCAATGTCTGTTCTTTTGCCCATATTCATCTTTTACTTTTATTAGCCAGTCTCAGATATGGCTTTATCTTTGCCACTCCGCCCTGAAGGCCAGCAGCTCAGAGTCGCCTCTTCACTGTAGACGTTGACACTGGTGTTTTACGGGTACTATTAAATGAAGCTGCCAGTTGAAGGTCTGTGTGTTGTCGATTTCTGAAACTAGAGACTCTAATGTACATATCTTGCTGCTCAGTTGTGCAGTGGGGCGTCCCACTTCTCTCTCTACTCTGGTTAAAGGCTGTTTGTGCTCTCCTCTGAAGAGAGTAGTACACACCGTTGTAGGAAATTTTCAGTTTCTTGGCAATGTGTTGCATGGAATAGCCTTCATTTCTAAAAACAAGAATGGACTGTCGAGTTTCATATGAAAGTTCTCTTTTTCTGGCCATTTTGAGAGTTTCATAGAGCAAATATATGTATTGCTCCAGATTCTCAACTAGATCAAAGGAAAGTCAATTTTATAGCTTCTCTAATCTGCCAAACCGTTTTTTGTTGTGCTAACATACTTGTACAAGGGTTTTCTAGGGTTTTCTAAACATCTGTTAGCCTTCTTACACAGTTAGCAAACACAATGTACCATTAAAACACTGGAGTCTTGGTTGTTGGAAATGGGCCTCTATACACCTACGTAGATGTTGCATTACAAACCAGACATTTGCAGCTACAATAGTCATTTACCACATTAACAATGTATAGAGTGTATTTCTGATTCATTTAATGTTAGCTTCATTGAAAAAAAATTTCTTTTTTTTTCAAAAATAAGGAAAGTTGTAAATGACCCTAAACTTTTGAACAGTAGTGTACAAACTCTATATAGGCAATTTCCCTTAGGAGATTAAAATTCTAAGCTCAATATTGGCACCAAGTATTATCTCATTGACACAGTACTGAAGAGCTCAGCAATAAGATGATCTGAGGGAGGCTATGAATTACATTCCTTGTCATCCCTGATATCAGGCAACATTTGGCATATTGATGGATCATCTCATTCTGTATGATAGTACTCATCAATAAGTACGCCTCAACTGTTTATGGTGTTTCTAATATTTTCTAATATCAAGGCAAACAATTTTAAAATGAAAGAAAAATATCTCACTATAATGAAGGAGCTAATTCTGAATGGAATATAAGGCATTACATCTAGGATAGCAGATTAAGAGGTGGTGGAACAAAATACCAAAGAACGTACATTACCCTATTAAAGGGACACTGTCAGGGCAAGGATCCTAAACCTGTGCCTCGCTTGACCATGACCTGTGACTCTTAGCTGTATGCCCCCTTGATGGATTAGCACAGGTCTAGCAAAAGCTATGAAGAGTAAATCTCCAGATAGTGACTTTTGTGAGTAGGCCAATATAAACAGGCATATTTTGATGCACATATGCTGAAATTAGGGTTGGAGAGTAAATTGGACATAGGATGATATTGAGGGTGTTTTTAAGGATGAATCCAATAGTTAGATGGGAGTAATAAAATAACACCGAGGGTAAGGTGGGCACACTTGGAAGAAAGTACACTGTCTTATTGTGATTTATGTGGGGAAGCTTTGGCTGTCATTATTCCAATAATAGAGTAAAAATTATAACCCAGTTCACTCTATAATCGGTGCTCAGAAATAAAAAAAATATAAAGCCTAAAGAGCGTAATTTCAGGACAAGTAATGAAGAGATGTTAAGTAGTGATGAGCGAGTGTAATCGTTTGTATTTGCTACTTGGAATTTGCATCTTGCATGGATAGTACAATATTCACGATACCCGTTACTCGGCGAGTATTGCTGGTGCTATTGAGTGATGTGTCGATCATTATCGGTCGGACATAAATTGACAGCTCCCATCAGTACACAAAGTTAACTGGCACCTCAAGGCGAGCAGATTGAATGTTAGGGTCTCTCTGGGGGGCACAGCAAGGTGTTTTAGGCATTCCCTATCCTGGAAATACTCATTTTATGGCAAGAAGTGTGTGGGCGGAGCCTATCACTAATTGACTAACTGTAGTCTCGCTATTCGGACGAATATGCGATTGTAAAAAAACTACTCCTTACAAGTATAGTGATTGTGAATATTTCGCTACTCGCTCATCGCTAATATGGAATTAATGTCTGCCATCGGAACCTTTATCAGTAAGACTGATCTAGTAATTATAGGTCTGTGATGATAAGTGAACTTTAGGGATGGGCGAATCTACTCGCTAGGACTCGTTACTCTGTGAGTAATAGTGGAATCGCAGGATTCGATACTCTGCGAGCTTCCAAGCTATTACTCGCACAGTAACGAGTCCATCATTCCTCCGCCCCCCCCCCCGCAGCCTCCCCACCCGATCCTAAGTTAGGGCTGGGCGGGAGGAGCAGGGACGCAGGACCCAGGTGGGGAAGCCGGCGGTGAAATTCGCTCACCGCCGCTTCCTCCTCTAAGTCCTGACCAGAGGCGGCTGGCAGGTCAGGGAAAGGAAGGAAGGGGGGGTGAGAGCACCGGACCGGCCGGCTACTTACCGCTGCCTCCGCCGCCGCCGTCACAGACTCGCTTCCCGACTCTCTCTGCTGCTGCCTCCGGAGATTCCCGAGCGGTGACAGAGCAGTGAATAAATTAACTTCCGTCACCGCTCGGGAATCTCCGACAGCAGCAGAGAGAGTCGGGCTGACAGCAGGGTTCAGCTTAGGTATAATGACATGAGCTGAACCCTGACTGTTTAGTCAGTTCTCAGCCTGCTCTCCCTGTGCATAGACATGTGTGTCTAAGCACAGGGATGTAGCAGTGCTGAGATTGTCAGCCTGCTCTCCCTGTGCATAGACATGTGTGTCTAAGCACAGGGATGTAGCAGAGCTGAATTGCGTTTTGGACTACGTCAGATGGAAGAGGATTTTTTAAATAAAGATGGAGTCCCTAATTGTGTTGTTTTATTTCTAATAAAATTATTTTTTCTCGGTGTTGCGTTTTTTTTTCTATTTATTACTGGAAATTCATGGCGGTCATGTCTAATATTGGCGTGACCGCCATAAATTTCGGGCTTAGGGCCAGCTGATAATACAAAGCTAGCCCTAACCCCTTTATTACCCAGTGAGCGACCCGGCTTTAGGGCCACTGGAAGAGCGGGGTTCAGCGCCAGAAGATGGCACTTCAATAAACGCGCCATCTTCTGGGGGCGTTGCGGGCTGCAATTTGCAGCGGGGGGAGCCCAGAAAGCTTGGGCCTCCCTGCGCTGCGGATTCCAGCCCCCAGCTGCTTAGCTGTACCTGGCTGGACATAGAAATTGCGCGGAGCCCCACGCATTTTTTCTTTTATTATTTCATTAAATTCATGAAATAATAAAAAAGGGGGCTCCCCTATGTCGGCCAGGTACAAATAGGCACCTGGGGGTTGGGGGCAGCCCGTCGCTGCCTGCTGGATCCGGCTAGTTACAGAAATACGGCGAAGCCCACATCAACTTTTTTTCTGAAAAATCCATAAAACAATATAAATAAAAGGGACTGCATCTTTATTAACCCCTGGACCATGGTCGAGAGGTTAATAAAGATGCAGTCCCTTTTTTAGGATTGTTTTATTGATTTTTAAAAAAAAAAATGATGTGGGCTTCGCCGTATTTCTGTAACCAGCCGGATCCAGCAGGCAGCGACGGGCTGCCCCCAACCCCCAGGTGCCTATTTGTGCCTGGCCGGACATAACAATATAGGGGAGCCCCCTTTTTTTATGATTTCATGAATTTCATGAAATAATAATAAAAAAAAATCTGTGGGGCTCCGCGCAATTTCTATGTCCAGCCAGGTACAGTTAAGCAGCTGGGGGCTGGAATCCGCAGCGCAGGGAGGCCCAAGCTTTCTGGGCACCCCCCGCTGCAAATTGCAGCCCGCAGCCGCCCCAGAAGATGGCGCGTTCATTGAAGCGCCATCCTCTGGCGCTAAACCCCGCTCTTCCAGTGGCCCTGGTGCCGGGTGGCTCACTAGGAAATAAAGGGGTTAGGGCCAGCTTTGTATTATCAGCTGGCCCTAAGCCCGAAATTTATGGCAGTCACGCCAATATTAGACATGACCGCCATGAATTTCCAGTAATCAGTAGAAAAAAAAGCAACACCGATAAAAAATAATTTTATTAAAAATAAAACAGAACACAATTAGGGATTGCATCTTTATTTAAAAAATCCTCTTCCGTCCGACGTAGTCCAAAACGCAATCTCAGCACTGCTACATCCCTGTGCTTAGACACACATGTCTATGCACAGGGAGAGCAGGCTGACAATCTCAGCTCTGCTACATCCCTGTGCTTAGACACACGTCTATGCACAGGGAGAGCAGGCTGACAATCTCAGCTCTGCTACATACCTGTGCTTAGACACACATGCCTATGCACAGGGAGAGCAGGCTGAGAACTGACTAAACAGTCAGGGTTCAGCTCATGTCATTATGACCTGAGCTGAACCCTGCTGTCAGCCCGACTCTCTCTGCTGCTGCCGGAGATCCCCGAGTGGTGACGGAAGTTAATTTATTCACTGCTCTGTCACCGCTCGGGAATCTCCGGAGGCAGCAGAGAGTCGGGGAGCGAGTCTGTGATGGCGGTGGCAGAGGCAGCGGTAAGTAGCCGGCCGGTCCGGTGCTCTCACCCCCATCCCACCCCTTCCTTCCCCCGTCCTGCCAGTCCACCCCTGATCAGGACTCAGAGGAGGAAGCGGCGGTGAGCAAATTTCACCGCCGGCTTCCCCGCCTGGGTCCTGCATCCCTGCTCCTGCTCCCCCCGCCCGGTAGGTCGGGTCATGGTTCAATCCATTTTATTTTTTTACTATTCTTTAAAAGCCGGCGGCTTTTTGCCGCTGGCTTTAAAAGAATAAAATGGGGAATTGCAGGTTTTTCCTCTGCTGCCAGACCCCTTATAGGGTCCAGCAGCAGGGGAATCGCTGCACTACTCGCTTCCCCATTCATTTACATTGGACTCGCTAGACTCGCAACAAGTAGCGAGTCCTGGACTCGGACTCGTTAGAGTCTAGCGATTCCGAGTAATTAAGGATTCGCCCATTCCTAGTGAACGTCAGTAGCCAATGGTCAATGAGACCTAATATTTAGACACCGTGTAAGTAATAGGTGTTGTACTGCAATATACTGCGAGGTGTGGTAAGAGCATCTCATGGAAAGCAAATCAGTATATAATTCCAAAGACCTCAATGAAAAGGTCATAAGATGAATCGATATCTGGATTGGAGAATGTCTCACAAAAAAATTTGATATCCAGGTTCATGGGAGGTATGTGAGCCACCTTGGTTATGGAGGAAACTCTGTGTGTTATATCCAATGTATTGTGGTGGTATATACATTAAAGAGGACCTATCACCCCCCTGCTGCATGGCAATCTAAATGCAGCACTGAATGCAGCATGTGTGCTGCATTCAGGGAAGGGGTCCCCCATGTGTCTATGTGCGGTGTACCCCAAGATATAGCCTTAGGAAAACTCAATTCACGTGGGCCATTCCCTCCCCCTCTGCCTCTCTGTGCTGCCTCCTGAACAAAGCATAAACAGCACAGCAGGAGGTGACACAGAGAGGCAGAGGGGGGGGAATGGTCCCCGTGAATTGAGCTGACTCTAGTACTAGGGAATTCCCTCCTGACTTAGCAGTGAATTTGCCTAAGGATATATCTCGGGGTACACAGCAGACAGACAAATGGGAGATATTTTCCCTGAATGCAGCAGACACGCTGCATTCAGTGCTGCATTTAGATTGCCATGTAGCAGGGGGGTGACAGGACCTCTTTAAGGCTGAGTAGGCAGGGTCCATGGCGTGTCCTTGTGGGAGACTCTGCACCCACAAGAAAACTCTATTTATTTTGATGACGGACGTTATCTCCATATCTCTTCATAGCGTGTGCCGAAGTTACGCTTTTTATTCTGATAATAGGGGATCTGGGTATTACTTCCATAGGGGAGGCATGAGCTTGAAGTCACTATTCTGGGGACTGCAGAGGTGTCAGAGCTCTGCACAAGGCTCCTGATGCTTCCTCACAACTTAATTTGGCTCTTGAGATAATAAAGGTTGGAAATCACTGTATTAGAAAATACCACAGAATCATGTACCCAACACATGCCTTAGAATAAAGACAGAGTAGACAATCCCATTCATTTCTTTCAAGTGCTCTGTGTAACACTAAGAATTATCTAAAGCAAGTCAACTTTGCTTAACCAATTCTAAAGGGTTCCCATGTTTTCATCCTTACACAGATTCAAGTTTGCTACAGGGGCTCTCAAGATATGTGTGCAGAGTAGTCACTTACCGGTAGAGAGAGTTGAGGCAAAAAAAAATCAGATCAGAACCAGAAACTCAATAAAAAACACAGGGTTAACCGCGTCAAAGGCCAGAAGGTCAGGCAGAATAAGGGACCAGAGAACCGTTAGGCAGTCCAATGGACAAACCGGGAGAATGTCTAATAGTTAATCTTGAGAATAATCATAAAGAAAACAAGGACATAATAAAATCTAGCAATCTAAGACTAAAATACTCCAAATCCTCCTCTACCCATGTTGTTACCCAGCACATAAATCATAAGCGAGAATATAATTTCCTTTTGTGTATTAAAATTACACATAGACAGCTGTGACATTTCTCCCATTTCGCCTCGTCCGCACTTTGAATTTCCATTTCCACTATTGCTCAAATTAGTTTCCTTTTTACAGAAGTTCATAACATTATTCTTGCTGTAAATCCCCCCCTCCCTTTCCCTACGCTTGGATATTACTTAAACAACATTAAGCACTTTACTTCCCCTGTCTCTTTTTTTGAGAGCTCACCTAGAATCCATTATATCAACCTTTTTATGTAGCCAATTAAGTATTTTGCATTGAATTAGCCATTAAATTTAATTACAGTTAGAAAATAAACTGTGGAGTATACTAATCTTTGTGAACTCTTTCCTTTCTGATCTTTCCTTAAGTGAAATAGAACTATGCAAACTAGTCTCGATTTTTGGCAATTATTATTCATTTTGTATTTTTGCTGTATATTTTACAACTGACAGGCCAATGATTGAATACAGCATGGGTCGTAATCCGCTGACAATTTTTATAACATCTAAAATGCATTTTAGCAGGGATGGATAAGACAGGCTAGATCTTATAATGACTTGCAATTTCTCACTTGGGGACTACATCGGTAAGAAAATTGCCTCTGAAGCAGACCAAACTTAGAATTCTTTTAATAACCAGCCCATTACCGAATACTGAGCACGAAATTAATGGCCGGCGTCTTGTCTCTTGATTAATTGGAAGACACGACTGCCATGACAACCAAACCATAGTTTGCTTAAACATTACCTGTCAATATCATCGTGTTATGGATGTGAAAACTTTGCTAATGCTGAATACAAAGCATTTGATTACAGGTAAACAGGGTAGAGACGGCTGGAAAATTAAACTTAAAGCCAGCCATCCGACATCTGTAATCTTGAGGTTCGTATCTTGGCAGATGCACTACAATACGAGTATGGAAAGACACTGTAAGGTCTTTAATTGCGGGACCTGTCTCCGGGAGGCAAGGAGACCAAGTCCCGTCATGCTGCAGGCACCCCACTGTCCCCCCACTCTATTTCTTACCCATTCCACACTCCCACAGTGCCCATCCTTGCCATTACTACTGTCGCACTGTCCAGTCACATCTCCTCAGCCTCTTTTCACTTCCGTGTTGCAGGGGAGTGTGCTTAGGCAGCGCGCACCACAGCTTCCTCTCATTTAAACGGCCAGTACACCCTTCAGATGTCTCCTCTCAGACAATCACTGAGAGTTGTTTGTGTAATTAAGGCCCTCACTTCCTTAGAGAGGAGCCTTGGCAACTTTTGTACTTATGTTCAAAGCGTTTCTGTGCTCAGGTCCTTGGATCAGCACTTGCTCACTATTACCTTGTCATTGTTTGCTATTAATGCCTGGTGTTTGTTTTAGTCCTTGGTGTCTCAGTTCTAGTCATATAACTGCCCGGAGTCTCACAAATCTCGCTAGCTCAGTCGGTACCCACTACAGGACTCCCACTGGTTTGTCCCATCCAGTTTCTCTGACCTCTTGCTCCCCTTCATAGACTTTGTTCCTCTGGTAATGCACTCAGAGCCTTCAGAGTTGTGTAGGGTAATCCCCTGTACAGGGGTTTGCTCTCCGATGCTCCCTCGGAGTAGTTCGGTGCCTCAGACCGGGGGTCCTCTCTTGTGGGTTCAACTATTATCATCAGCAAAGTTCTTTAACTTCTCTAATGTTCTGATCTGTTTGGTTCCTTGGTTTATTGGGTCCACCTTCCATTCTGCCGCCTCCCCGGGCGTGACAGACATGTTCAACATTTTGTAGTTGATTGCATTGATCATAATGAATATCACATTTAGTCACTTTTTTATTTAAATAAAGTCAATAATTTAGTAATAAAAAGAAAAAAATAGTGTTGCGCCACCTGTGGATCTCTCCTGCCTTAAAAGCGGTTGTATTAAGAATAAACTAACCTTTAAAGGTTGTGCCAGATCCACACAACCAGATTGTGAGCGTAGTTTGTGGCTCAGGCTGCCAGCCTTGGATCTATAGTGCTCCTGTATCCTCAATCACCTCTGCTCCTGTAGGCCTCGTGTAGTCCACGCTCTCACTCCAGGGTTGGGTTAGGAAACTCCAGGTTGATCCATTAACCCTATCCCGCCTGCAGCTCTGTCACCGCTTTCCCCAAGGGACTTTGTATGATAGAATTCAGATAGAACATGCGGTTCAATAGTAGAGCGCAGGGATAATACGGGATACTTTAATCAAGCGGATCCGCTTGAGGAAGACGTCTGTACGTCGAAACTAGGGATGGGCGAATCTACTCGCTAGGACTCGTTACTCGGCGAGTAGTAAGGGACTCGCAGGACTCGGTACTCTGCGAGTTTCCCAGTGATTACTCGCACGAGTCAATGCAAATCAATATCAATCCTAGTTTTGTCAGAAACGCTGACAAAACTAGGATTGCCATTTTTTGCATTAGACTCGGCTACTGTGCCAGTGATAGCAGGGAAACTCGCAAAGTAACTGCTGTTTCCTTTGCGAGCCGAGTCCATGCTGTCTTCTCTGTGCAGCTCCAGGGTCCTAGAGCCCGCTGCTCACAGAGATGATGTAGCAGTGCTGAGATTGTTTCTCAGTTGCTCATATATCTATGCACAGGGATGTAGCAGAGAGACATCGCGTTTTGGACTACGTCGGACAGAAGAGGATTTTTTTAATTAAAGATGGAGTCCCTAATGGCTTTTTTTTTATTTCAAATAAAAAATTTTCTCTGTGTTGTGTTTTTTAAACCCTTTATGGAGATTCTTAGTGGCTGGGTCAAACGTGGCCTGACATTAGAATCTCGGGCTTAATACCAGCTTGTATAACAAAGCTGGTATTAACCCCTTTATTACCCAGCGTGCCACTGCCACCAGGGCCTGGAAGAGCGGGGTTCAGCGCCAGAGGATGGCGCTTCAATGAACGCGCCATCTTCTGGGCGGTGCGGGCTGCAATTTGCAGCGGGGGGTGCCAGAAAGCTTGGGCATCCCTGCGCTGCGGATTCCAGCCCCCAGCTGCTTAGCTGTACCTGGCTAGACATAGAAATTGCGCGGAGCCCACGCATTTTTTTATTATTTAATGAATTTCAGAGTCAGAGTCTCAGAGTCAGAGTCAGAGTCTCAGAGTCGGAGTCTCAGAGTCGGAGTCGCCTCAGAGTCGGAGTCGCCTCGGAGTCGGAGTCGTCTCGGAGTCGGAGTCTCCTCAGAGTCGGAGTCTCAGTGTCGGAGTCGCCTCAGAGTCGGAGTCGCCTCAGAGTCGGAGTCGTCTCAGAGTCGGAGTCGTTTTCGGAGTCGGAGTCGTCTCGGAGTCGAGTCGGAGTCGGAGTCGTCTCGGAGTCGTCTCGGAGTCGAGTCGGAGTTGGAGTCGTCTCGGAGTCGGAGTCGTCTCGGAGTAGGAGTCGGAGTCGGAGTCGTCTCGGAGTCGGAGTCGTCTGGGAGTCGGAGTCGGAGTCGTCTCGGAGTCGGAGTCGTCTCGGAGTCGAGTCGGAGTCGTCTCGGAGTCGGAGTCGTCTCGGAGTCGAGTCGGAGTCGGAGTCGGAGTCGTCTCGGAGTCGGAGTCGTCTCGGAGTCGGAGTCGTCTCGGAGTCGGAGTCGGAGTCGTCTCGGAGTCAGAGTCGTCTCGGAGTCGGAGTCGTCTCAGAGTCGGAGTCGAGTCGGAGTCGGAGTCGTCTCGGAGTCGGAGTCGTCTCGGAGTCGAGTCGGAGTCGTCTCGGAGTCGGAGTCGTCTCGGAGTCGGAGTCAAAAAAATGCGTGGGGCTCCGTGCAATTTCTATGTCTAGCCAGGTACAGCTAAGCAGCTGGGGGCTGGAATCCGCAGCGCAGAGATGCCCAAGCTTTCTGGGCACCCCCCGCTGCAAATTGCAGCCCGCAGCCGCCCCAGAAGATGGCGCGTTCATTGAAGCGCCATCCTCTGGCGCTGAACCCCGCTCTTCCAGCGGCCCTGGTGGCGGTGGCACGCTGGGTAATAGAGGTTAGGGCCAGCTTTGTATTATCAGCTGGCCCTAAGCCCGAAATTTATGGCGGTCACGCCAATATTAGACATGACCGCCATGAATTTCTATTAAATTGTTTTAAAAAAAACACAACACAGAGAAATTTTTTTATTAGAAATAAAAAAAAAAGCCATTAGGGACTCCATCTTTAATTAAAAAATCCTCTTCCGTCCGACGCAGTCCACAACGCGATGTCCTCTCTGCTCATCCCTGTGCATAGATATAGATGTATATGCACAGGGAATGAGCAGACTTAGAACAATCTCAGCTCTGCTACATCATCTCTGTGCACAGACATTCATGTCTGTACACAGGGAATGAGCAGACTGAGAACAATCTCAGCACTGCTACATCAGGCAGCAGGCGGGCTCTAGGACCCTGGAGCTGCGGCAGCCAGCACACAGAGCAGACAGGACTCTTATTCTGTGCGAGTTTCCCAGCGATTACAG
Organism: Allobates femoralis; assembly: GCA_033576535.1. Classification (NCBI taxonomy): domain Eukaryota; kingdom Metazoa; phylum Chordata; class Amphibia; order Anura; family Aromobatidae; genus Allobates; species Allobates femoralis. The sequence continues at coordinate 55,335,917 of JARQOC010000002.1, read as the reverse complement.
TTGCAAAGTAAACGAGTCCAATGCAAATAAATGACAAAACTAGGATTGCTTCAGGCTGAAGCTTCCGAGACACATCTGCGATTTGTAAATCTCACACTACTCGCTATTACTCGCTTCCCCATTCATTAACATTGGACTCGCTAGACTCGCAACGAGTAGCGAGTCCTGTGCTCGGACTCGCTAGAGTCAAGCGATTCCGAGTAATTTAGGATTCGCCCATCACTAGTCGAAACGCGTTGTGGTCTGGAGCTTTTTATGAATAAAGTTACGGAGATTAAGATTAAAGTATCCCTTATTATCCCTGCACTCTACTATTGAACCGCATGTTCTATCTGAATTCTATGATAATTTAGTAATAGTCATTTAAAAATAACTTGGAAAACATTTTCAATCTTTGGAAAAATTAGTTTGGTTAGAGAGCAACTTTCTTTTACAAAGCCATACTTGCTTCCTTTTAGTCCAGGGATGGGGACCTCCAGGCCTCAAGGGCCACCAACACGTCATGTTTTCAGGATTTCCTTAGCATTGCACATGGGTTGAAATCATCACCAATGCAGCAATGCAGTTGATTATATTATCACCTATGCATTACAAAGGAAATCCTGAAAACATGACATTTTGCAGCCCTTGAGCCCTGGAGCTCCCCACCCCGGTTTTAGTCACTGGGAGAAATCAATAAGTTGATTTAAAGCATATTGAATTTTCTCTAAATGTTACCAAGAATTCAGATTCACAAAAATCAGGATGTTTGCAATTAAGTTTCGATTTAATCTCCACAAATAAAATGCCGCATATGTTCTATTGAAGTGGTCCCCAACCTTTCAAGCATTGATAGCCATTTTCAGCTCTGATAGAGGTTCACCAGCCACATCAAGACCACCATGTGTCGTTACATCAAGCTTCTGCCTCACTCTCTATAGCAGAGGTCCCCAAATCCAGGCCTCAAGGGCCGCCAACAGTGCAGGTTTTCAGGATTTCCTTAGTATTGCACAGGGCTTGGAATCATTTCCTGTGCAGATGATCACATTAGCATCTGTGCAATACTAAGGAAATCCCGAAAACCTGCACTGTTGGCGGCCCTTGAGGCCTGGAGTTGGGGACTTCTGCTCTATAGTGACACCCAGAACCCCCATTACCAGAATTTTGACAGCCAAAGCTTTTCCACAGAAATCATGCTGAGGCACTACACTTCCATCAAGGAGTTACCAATTTACCAACATTGATTATCTTGCATCAAGTAATTCCTCTATACTATCAAAACCAAATTCAAGTACCTCCTCAGACAGGTAATATCATTCTATCTCCAGATTACCATACTTAATTTATCTCTATAACCACAAGGCCAGTATATGGGCATCAAGAATTGCTCTTTTAAATGAGGCCAATAAAAAAGTCACTTTCTTAAGATCTGCTTTTGATAATTTTTTGCTAGACGTAGTGCTAATGTGAGGCACGTATCACAATATCATAAGCCACTATCATAAGCCACATGTGGCTCCCGAGTCACGGTTTGGGGAACCCTGCTTTAACACCTGTGGTCCAAGCTCAGAGTAAAGATTCCCAGGACTTTCATTGTGCAGCCGCAGTAAAAAGAGATGCCGAGGGCTGTTAACCTCCCTGGCGGTATGATTATGTCAGGAATTTTGTGCTAAAAGCGGTACCATTTTTTTGCATGGAAATTTGGTGTTATGTACTGTAGGCCTGCAATTCTTAGTAATTACCTGATCAAAGAAGACTCTAGTAGACCTCTCAGATGTGATAAAGTTTGAAACATAAAATCATGAATTATAATTAAATAAATAATATAATTTTATTCAATAATCAATAATCTTATACCTGGCGGTATGATTATGTCTGGAATTTTGTACTAAGGGTACTTTCACTTTTGAAATTGCGGCAGATGCGGTGAAAAAAAACAATCTGCCGCGATTGCCGCATAGCCGCCGCATAACCGCTGCACTTGCGGCGCGGTTGCGGTAATCGCCATAGTAAGTATAAGGGGACTTGCGGCAGGTGCGGCAAGTGCAGTTTTGCACTTGCGGCAGGTGCAGCTGCGAAAAAAACCGCGGTCAGCCGCGTTTTTTTTCCCCTGCCGCACCTGCCGCAAGTGCAAAACCGCACTTGCCGCACCTGCCGCAAGTCCCCCTATACTTACTATGGCAATTACCGCAACCGCACCGCAAGTGCGGTGGCTATGCGGCAATTGCGGCAGATGCGGTTTTTTTCACGGCCGCACCTGCCGCAAGTGCAAAACCGCACTTGCCGCACCTGCTGCAAGTCCCCCTATACTTACTATGGCGATTACCGCAACCGCGCCGCAAGTGCGGCGGCTATGCGGCAATCGCGGCAGAAGCGTTTTTTTCACCGCATCTGACGCGACCGCGGGTAGGCCCGAGCTTGACTCGGGGTTACCGCTTCTGGCAGTGAATGTTAACCCCGAGTCAGGCTCGGGAATACCGCTAGGAAGGTTAAGGGAAATGTGAGCTGCAGAGATGCAGGGCCGTATTTAGAGTTCCTGCTGCTCTAGGCACTTTCAGTGATCGCGCCCCTACTGATCAGTCAGGGCATGTGCACACAGCATTTTTATTTTTCAGTCAGATCCGCTCTGTCTCCCGCCTGAAAAAGTAATCATTGTTAAAAGAATATACTACAATGTAAAAGGGACTTGCTGTCCATATGTTCAGACTTTTTCACTGCTTCAGGTTTCCAAAGACATGAAGCGGTTAAAAGTGACCGAACCATCATACACGTGGCTTCTGCATAGAATCTGCTTACTAGTTTATTAAAAAGAAACAAAAAATAACAACACATTTTCTGCTGATATGAATTCATTACAGATCAATTCTTTCAGTCATAGGCGAGGCATATTTCTCAGTTGAGTAACACGCCTCTTAAAACACTATCAAAATTAATCTAATATGAAAAAAAATATTTTATTATGTGTTATACCTTTGTAACAAAAATGTATGGGTCACAGTAGCAAGATGACATTAATGTACACCAAAAATATCTGGATCAAATCTACTCAAAATCCCTTGTAAACCTTTGGACTATAATTAATAGAATGTAACCGCTGTCATAGCACATTATGTAAATATAAGGTGGAGGATGAAAAAACACTGTAATAGTAAGCTTAGGAGACTGTAATTGGATAATGCAAATTGATGGAAGAGGATGTATAAAATACCCAGCATTAGCTATATGTGACTGCTGGAGGAAGGTCACAGGTTGACCGAAACGTCGCCATAACATGCCTGAAAGCCAATAAAGGCTGAGAAACATCCCGGAACAGAGTGCTGCAGTCTTATTTTTTATATATATGGCATATATATATATATATAAAGCTTCCTTAAACAGATGTGTTAGAGGCATTGTATGGTTCCTGAACTTCACAGTTGCTCCCCCATCTGGCACTGTTTCCAAAATCATACCCTGCGGTGTCAAACACACCTGTAAACTCCAGGAATCGTAAAAAAATTATTTTAAAACTCAAAAAAAATTTACAGGTTGAAAGACAATGGTAGACCCAATGGCTGAGAACACTTCTAACCATATGGCGTTCTTTCCAGCCAGCCTGTGATTGGGTGAGCGTTTTGGCCTCAAACAATATGAGAAAACGTTTTAGGGTCATTTTAAGTTTCAAACTGTATTTCACAAACAAAGTTGCATTTGCCGTTTTTTAGTAAACTGAATCATTAATGTTCGTGCCGAATATGCAATTGGCGAATATGTTTGGGAAAAGTTTCCTTATTTTTAGTTATGATGTGCATCATCTTGAATTGTCATGAGATTATGAGGCTTAATCAATGCCAGATATGCTAAAGATTTCAAAATCTGATAGACTAGGAATTGATAAGAATCACCCATAGGGTTATGATCAAAAAGCATGTGGTTTTATTCCATTTTTTTGCACTTTCCTTATGATGCTGTGAAAATGCAGAACTTGAATTGCATTACATATCAAAACTCCAGCTGTTGCTTCTCCTCTGGTTGGATAAAACCAAAATTGCAATATACCAAAAAGGGAGAAATGCTAGTGTGCTGCACTGCTGGGGAAGAATTCCCAGGATTCGGAAAAATAGAATTAGGCTAGGGCCACACTTAGCAGGCCACTTACGTTTGCCGGATGCAGCAACTGCAGAGGCAAGCCTGCAGTAATGGACAGCGTTAACGTCGGGTGCTCACAGCTAACGCTGCTCCGTAGTAACCCGATGTTTACCATGCATGCAACCACACAGGAAGCCCCAGAAACTGTGCTTTAGCAGAACGCACAGGAAAAAGTGGCTGACAACGTGTACTAAAGCGCAGTTCCTGGGGCTTCCTGTGTGGCTGCATACACACTCGCGCTTCCGGGATTTCGTCTCCTGCGCTCGGCCATAGCAGGTAATGGGAGCACCGAGTGCAGGTGAGCACAAGAGCAGTGCATCTTGCATCTATACGCCTATGAGCTTGCCTGCACTTACCTGTAAATTCACCTGTGCTTGCATTTGCACTAGGGCAGGGCAGGCAAACACAGGGGCTGCATTGATGTGAAAGGGGCCTGCTTGCACATCAGCTGTAATCGCTGATCGCGGCAGTTGCGGTGAAAAAACTGCAACTGCCGCGATTACCGCATAACGGCCGCACTTGGGGTTCACTTGCGGCAAGTCCAATGCAATGTCTATGGGGCTTGCAGTAAGTGTGCGGCAGGTGCGGCAAGTGTGATTTCGGCACTTGCCGCAGATGCGGCCGGGAGAAAACCGCGGCTGACCGCGATTTTTTTGCAACCGCATCTGCCGCAAGTGCCGAAACCGTAACTGTACCGCACTTGCCGCACCTGCTGCAAGCCCTGTAGACATTGCATGGGGCTTGCCGCTGGTGAACCGGAAGTGCGGCCATTATGCGGTAATCGCGGCAGTTGCAGTTTTTTTACCGCAACTGCCGCGATCAGCGATTACCGCTGATGTGAGAGGGGCCTTAATCTTGGAGGAAATGTGGAATCGAAAAGTGTTTATTGGAAAAAAAATATAGCTAAATGGCATTTTCTATATTATTAAATCACGTATTATTGCCTAGAAGAATGATCATCTACAGCTACATTTTTTTATAAAGAAAAGTGTTAAGTACATTTTTAAAGTTCAACAAGGACATCTACTTGTGGAGACATGGGGGGTCAGTGGGTGCTCTCGACCGCTGGCCCTGCCACTTATAAAGAACGCATGGACCAGGTCTCATTCCACTGAACGCCCCAACTCTTTACTAGAGATGAGCGGTGTTCGAATGAACATGTTCGCCAATTTCAAATTCGACCTGTTTTGGGCTATGTTCGAGTGGCTCGACGAATGCGAACGATTTGCTAAAAATTTGGTAATTCGAGATTATGTTCAATAACTGTTTGTTGACCAAAAGTGTTACAGACTTTTCAAAGTAATGCTTTTGTTTAACGTTATTATTAGTCTCAGTGGTTGAAATAGTGGGCGGAAGGGGGCTGAGCAGAGGTCTATGGTCAAATAAGTGCAAATCTCCATTTTTTTTTCTTTCCTGCACTTAGTGTGGCTGGTCAGGTCTGTCTGCCAATCAGCATGCATAGAGCAAAGTACACTTTTTGCACACAAGGGCTTGTGTTATTGGCCGGGTATGTCACATGTCCTTGCCATATAAGAACCAGTTATTTCCACTCTTCGCAATTTTCTCAGTTTTGGAGCTCAGTAACAAAAAGCTGAAATGGAAAAGGGGCGCACAATAGTGTATATCTGACTGAACATTTTGAAAAAACAGGGGAATCACCTGTTAGGGTTGTGAGAAGTCACAACCACTTTGACCACTATAGATGTTATGCTTTTCCATTGTTTGCAGCAGTCCTCCCGCAATACAAATCCGGGATTGCAGATAGAAAAAAAGGGACTAAGGACACGCTCCTACTCCAAATAATTCCAGATTCAAAGGTTTTGTGAATTCATCAGGTGGTATTTATTCTTCGCGATTCGGGGACGAGCCCTTTCCTCGGGAATACCACAGACATGGCACAATAAAGAGATGTACATCTCTCTGACACTCCTGCACCTGTTTCAGAATATTGAACCTTTTTGTTCATCGAACCAGTGATTAACAAATTTGCTGTATTCACATCCACCATTTTTGGGTGCTTAAAAGCATTGATTGCTACATCTCCCTTAATGTTTGTGTAAACTGTTTTTGGGCATCAAACAAGGTTTTGGAAAATGTGCTGTTTACACATCAACAGTTTTTTGGCCCTTAAAAGCATTGTTTGGTCAATCTGGACCTGTCCATTAGGCCTATACAGGTCACTGACCTAGCTGAATTTTTTTTTCTAAAGTATTCCACAAAACATATCATTGTCCCACCTGTATGAGGCGGGCATAAAATTGACTGGTGTGCTTGCATGAACTTTGATGTTATCTTGCCCACTAGGCCTTTACAGTTCACTGACCTACCTAACTAGTTTTTCCTATAATACTCCAAGAAACTTATAGTTGTCCCACCTGTGTATGGTGGGGCACAGCATTGACAGAAGCGCTTGCATGAGCTTTGAGTGTATCCGGCCCACTAGGCCTATACAGGTCACTGACCTACCTGACTGAGCTTTCCTACGTATTATTGTCCCACTTGTGTAAGGCAGGCATAGCATTGACAGGAGTGCTTGCATGAGCTTTGAGGGTATCTGGCCCACTAGGCCAATACAGGTCACTGACCTACCTGAGAAGTTTTTCCTATAATACTCAACGAAACGTATAGTTGTCCCATCTGTTTGTGGTGGGGCATAACATTGAAAGGAGCGCTTGCATGACCTTTGAGGGTATCCAGCCCACTAGGCCTATACAGATGACACATCCCTGTATTGCTGAGCAATATTTAACCGTGAAATGCTAGGCCAGGTCCTGTTCCAGACCCTGTGCCATGCATGCAGGCAGGGCCATTCAGCAATTTTTGTTCTGGGACAATTGATGACATTTTCCTGTGGTCTGACCCTTCGGGAACAGTGAGGACTCTTGTTGGGATCTCCTTACTGTGTGGTACATGATTTGAGCAGGGCTCTCTGAGTGACATGCCTATATCTGTGTCTCATCCTCCTTTTACTCCTCCTACTCCTTTTACTTAATATAGAAAACTACTGTATTTTTTCCCTTGTGACTTATTGATCTGTTTATTCAAAGTCAGTTTCATTCACCTCTGAAATTTTAGGTGAATGTTAACCACCTTCTTTTTTTAAGTGCTTTGGAAAAGTGTGCAGGCTGGCACAGACCGTGTCTCATGCACCTATGAGACTATTAGTACTGTAGTTTGGCAGCTTTTGGACACCTTTGAAGGTTTTTCTATGTGTTTGCAGTTGCCTGCCATTGATTCCAATGGGATTCGACGGTGTTTGACGAACATTCGACAAACAATTCATCGAACACACCCCAATTCGGCGCATCAAATTGAATTAGAACACTTACCTGTTTGTTCATCACTACTAATGAGTAGTGTACTCACTTTTAAAATCCATGTCAGATTGACTGTTTAAACAGATATTAAAATTAGTATTGTATGAGTCAAAAATACTCATCATTGGGTATTGAGGAAGTTGAATGTTCAAACAGATTTATGCAGCTATTCTGGCTTAGAGTTTTTTTTGTGTCAGTATACCAGTCTCACTAAGTTTAAGGCCATGCACTTATTTGGTAAGTTTTTACCTCAGGGTTTGTAGCCAAAACCGGGAGTGGGTTGTAAATACTGAAGTGAAGCGAGGTGATGAAACAAACTTCAACCGGTGGTTAAATATATGGGCTTGTTCACCAGTGTAATGCAAATGTGTTAGGCTGTGTCCATGTAAATGTAACGCTATGCCAGTGGTATGGATAGTGCATTTAACCCATCATTTGCCAAATTAGCAATTTTCCTTTTTGAAAATAGATGTTTGAAAGCTCTCTGGGTGGTAGTATATTCAATTAAAATGACAATGACATGATTTCCTGTTTTTAAAACATTAATTTTACAAACACAACACCAAAAATTGGACCTAATTATAAAATCTTAGTTGCCCACATCTGGTACCCACATACACAGGGGGAGGGGGAGCACCACTGGTTGCTGTTAAGCCAGATCTCCTATAAATATAGGTGCTGGGGGCGGAGTTAGCCAGAGTGTGCAGTCGCTACGAGAACTGTGAAGATCAGCTCAGAGTCTAGTGAGCAAAACTGGTTACCAGAGCTGTGCTAGGCCTGAAATCAGTGCACCGCGAGTGTGAGGGTCCAGAGAGTGAGGACCGAAAGCAGAGGCGAGGAACAGTACAACAGGGGCAGAGGAGCCATACCGACTCACCCCAGGAGAACAACGGACATTGGAGTCCAAGTCTGCAAGACAGAGATTAGCCCAGCAGAGAATCCCAGTACACCGTGGAGGCTTAGCTTCCTGGACACCCGCAGCACTCCCCATTTGAGAGTCAGGAGCCGTAGAAGAGGTAGTAGTAGTCAACTAAGAGCCCTCAGTGCAGCAAAACGGGTGTGAGAGAGACAAGAGAGGTCAGGCCTGGTTTTACATACACCAGAGTTCAGGACAAGGGAGCAGGACAAAGAGGCCTATAGCCCACTCAGTGTGGAAATCCCAGAGTGCATCATTCAACCCTGGAAGTGTTCCTGCAAACCAACAGTAAAGGTACAAAAAAGACTTTCTTGTGTGTGTCTGTCCTTCTGGCCTGTCCCACACAGCTAAGACTGCGCTACACTATTCCACCATTATACCCTTACAGCCCCGATGACCCAGCTCCACCTGTAGGGAGCTACAACACCTTGCTGCTGCCCATCACCCCAGAGGCCCTAGCAGCGTTGGTGCCATCCTCGGATCTACAGGTGGCGTCACGACAAACATTAACCTTATTTCCCATCAAAAATTCCCCTTTTTATTTTCACCCCAAGGGCACGGACTCAGGCACCGACCACATGTGACATCCTTGCACCCAACCGCCCGAGATCTGAGTTCCCAGACCCTTGTGGGCCCAACACATCTGTTACACAACACATAGCAGGGCTGAATATATAAGTGACACGCCCAGACACCAGGGCAATGGGGTACTCAGAACCGGGCTGGATAGTTCTTTGAGGATGTCACAGTGGCGTGACCCGGTTCCATGGCCCTGGCTGTGTGATAAAAAATGGGGGTAAATTTATATGGGGAATTAATTTGTGACGCCACCCATGGTGTTCGGCAATTGGATGGCCGACACTGCGGTTCAGACCCACTGGGGCAGTTTGGGACGCAGCAGAGATGTTACAGCTCTCCATGGGTACAGCGAGACCCCAGGGCAATTATAAAGTCTATTTGATGATGGTTACTGCTGTAGCACAGGACAGGTACTGCAGTAAATAAACTGAGGACACAGCAGGTTGCAAATTTCACATTTTATTCACATTTCTTGCAGTTCTCCAGGTTTCAATAACCAGCCGGGTGCTGTGTCCTCCGGGTCAGGGATCCAGCCAACTATCGGGTAACTTAGGTGCACTTTACCAGTACCCCATTCTGGTGTACCTTTCCGGGTCATCTCTCTGCACTGGCTCTCACCTTCCTGCCCTGCGCCTCACACACAGTGTCCCAAGCTAGCAGCCTTGGGCCCTGTTGTGCGACATCTTCCTAGTCCACTTGACCCTATGCGACAGCCTTTTCAGCAATTATGTGTGGATTTGGCTGCTGCACATTAAGATTCTGTAGCCTCCGGTTTGCTAGTTGAGTCCTACAGTCTCTCAGCTAGTCTGGGGCCGATCCTCTTTGTGATCTGGTCTCTCCACATAGCTCTGGTCACGGTTGGCGTGGATTCTGGTGCCAAAGGTGGATTTCTCACTTCCCTTGCCCCTAGGACCCGTTCTCTGTCTCTGGAGCCCCTCACCAGCTCCCGCATCCGTCCTCTCCTTCCCTTGTCCTTGGACACGCCTCTCACCGCTCTAGTCCCCAGGGTGTCTTTCTTCGTCACTCCACTCGTGACTGACTCCTGTCACCAAATGAACTCACTTCTAGACTTTTCTACATGTTTTCTAATATCCCTTACGTTCTCTATGTCCCCAATGTATGTCATACGTTGCCTCTACTTCCTTCACTACTTCCTGGTGTTCTACTCTTATCTTCTTTCTCCACCCACACGCTCTACCTAGTTCCCCTCCAGCCTGAGGTGGTGCCCTCCCTAAATAGGGTCTGCCCAGATCCCCTGGCCTGGAGTGGTGTGGTGTTGGATGCTAGTGTGTAGGGACCAGGTAGTGCCACCTCCTTACCCGAGAGTGGGGTACACACCTCTAGCTAAGGTGAAGTACCTTTGTGGTGACTGGACCCTCAGGGACACATATATAAGATTATCTCAGCACAGGAGATGTGATATGATCAGACCATGATCATCCAAGATTGGAGTGGTGTCTCTGGTCCGCTCTGCGGCTTGATAAATGATACACAGGGAGCCAACACTTGTATCTGCTGCTCCTTTATTCCTCCTCATACCAATGAGTTTCGGTGCTAACCTTGCACCTTCCTCAGGGTTACAAACAGGGTTGTAACCCTGAGGAAAGTGCAAGGTTAGCACCGAAATGCATTGGTGTGAGGAGGAATAAAGGAGCAGATACAAGTATTGCCTCCCTGTGTATCATTTATCAAGCCGCAGCGCGGACCAGAAACACCACTCCTATCTTGGATGATTCTGGATCTTTTCCCATGGTGCACATGGCGATGTGGGTCCTGTGGCAGATGTCATCTCAGGCATACAAGCCGGTTGTGGGTGAACACAACCGAACCAGGTGAGCAAGGTCCATCTGGGGTCATCATTTGGTAAAACGAGTAATAAGGCACAATCTGCGCCTCTTTGTCTCCCTTGTTTTTTAGATGATCAGACCATATCCCTGTATGGTCAGACACATCCATTACACAGTACATAGGAGGGGCACATATATAAGATTATCTCAGCACAGAAGATGTGGTGTGATCAGACCATGTCCCTGTACAGTCAGACACATCCGTTACACAGTACATAGCAGGGATACATATATAAGATGATCTCAGCACAGGAGATGTGGTATGATCAGACCATGTCCCTGTACAGTCAGACACATCCGTTACACAGTACATAGCAGGGACACATATTAAGATTATCTCTGCACAGGTGCATTTTTTAAACACATCTAATGGTGAAAATTATCTTTCCAAGATCTATTGACAAAAATGAACTTTGTTTGTGGGAAAACACCTTTAACAGTTTTCATGGGGAACCTTGGAGCTGTAGCCTGTTTGCCTTATACATTGTAAAATATAAAAATTGTTTTGCTGTTATTTTTATGACCAACAAGGACAAAACTTTCATAGCTCTGAATTCCTTGTGCTCAGTATTTATAGCCACTAACACAGCTTAACCTTTCACGTAGAATTGATATAACAGAAATACTGTAACAAAAATAAGCATAATAGGAAACTAACAGAATTTTAATTTGATCAATAAAAAAAGAGGAATATGCGTTTTCATGTAATTAGTGATGGGCGAGGAGTAAAATGCTCGGGTGCTCGATGCTCAGGTCAAGCATATAGAAATTCTCGGGTACTCGACCCGAGCACTGAGCCCAGTGTTAACCTATGGGAAACTCGAGCATTTTTCTGGCGGTAACCCCGGCGGTCTGCAGAAAGCCTTAAAATGCCACAAATGTATAAGAACAGTGCTCAAGTGACATGGGAACAGCATGGGGAAGACCTCTGTAAGCATTTCTGACTCCCAGATCACTGCTGTGTACAATAATGTCTGAGTTTTATGCCACTTTTACGGACTCACAATAAAACGTACAAAAACTAAACTAAAATGGATTTTCCTGAGGAAAATATCAAGGGCTCATACTGACTTGCGAGACAGGGTTGGTGTATTTTTGTTATTTTTTATTACATTAAAGATTAAAAAAAAAAAATTGACGTGGGGTTCCCAATAAATTTCAAGTCTAGCAAAGGCTAAGCAGACAGCTGGTGCTGATGTTAGAAGCCTGATAAGAGGGTCATGGAGCTTCCCAGGCTATTAATATCAGCCCGCAGATGAATATTTAGCCTTTACTGGCTATTAAAATGAGGAACCCACACAAAAAATGGCATGGGGACACCCCTATTTTAACAGCTAGCAAAGGCTAAGCAGACACCTGGGGCTAGTATTAATAGCCTGCTAAGATCAAGAATATTGTCCCCCTCCGAGGCTAAAAACAAGAGCCCTCAGACGTCCCAGAAATGGCGCATCAATGGAACGCGCCAAATCTGGCTAGCCCTTAGGTGTCTGCTTAGCCTTTGCTAGCTGTTAAAATAGGAGGGACCCCATGCCATTTTTTGCGAGGGTCCCCCATTTTAATAGCCAGTAAATGCTAAATATTATCTGGGGGCTGATATTAATAGCCTGGTAAGCTCCATGGGTATTACCCCCTTCCCAGGCTTCTAACATTGGCCCCAGCTGTCAGCTTAGCCTTTGCTAGACTTAAGATTTATGGGGCCCCCCCACACCATTTTTTTTAAATCCTGAAAAGAACTGTTTTTATAGATGATATGTGTAACAGGCTACAGTAGCAGCAGACGTGACTGTAATGGAGCCTCCTGTGCTATACGCACCGCAGTCTGCTATATACCCTGCCTGCCTATATATACTGCCTGTATGAAGTTGGATTAGTCCTAAAAAAGACTATTTGTTTAGATGGATAGTGTTGTGTACACTACCTAGTGCCTACACTACCTAAGACACACGCTAAATCTGTCCCTTGCTCAGCAGCACCTCACCCTATACTAGCTGAGTGTGGATCAGAGTTCAGCGCCATCAGGTCTGATATACACCTGATAATGCTGTGCTGCCAGCCAATCACTGTAATGCCACAACCAACATGGCTGTGTCATTGCAGTGTGTGGCAGCCAATCCCTCCATGTGGGCCGGCTCTGTAAAGAGCGCCAACATGCAGGGAAGGGGAGCCAAGCATGTGCCTGAGATTCTTACCAGTACTCAGCGAGTGCCGAGCATCTCGAGTACTGAGATGCTCGGGCGAGCACCGAGTACCGGCGAGCATGCTCGCCCATCCCTACATGTAATATTTGACATAAATGCACTGTCATAGAAAAGCTAGATGGCCATAAAGAAAAAAATCTTTCCAACACTATCAGATTTTTTATTTTACAATACTACAGAGCAGGGTTGGCAATTAGTTTTCCCTAGGAGCCACATTAAAGACCATGACTCGTTTGGGGAGCCGAAGCAACAGCCTGAAATTTATTCTGCTCAGTAATAATATTAACATATTAATTATAATTATTATTTTATAGTAATAATTTCATCTCTTAATGCTAATATAAAGCCACCTGCGATCTACAAAAGAGAGGGTGGCAGTGCCGAGAGATCATGTTCCTATGCTGTACCACAGGGCATAACTATATCGGCAGGTGACCTCATAAGGTCAAAATGAGACCAATGATTCAACTTAAAAGGACACGTAGTGGGTGGTGATCCAAGTTGTCTCAGTGCCGGATTTGGATTTACAGAAGATTGTGAATCAGTGGGGGCAAGTGAGGTGAGATAAGAACAGGCAAGACTTTATTCATTCTTGGCAATTGGTGCAGTTTAAATTAGGACCAAATTTATTTCGACTGCATAAAATATGTCGAATGTCACTATGGAATGAATCTGCTTGATTTAATTTCAGGGGCTTTGATTATCTCTTTGAACATTCAGTACAAAGGAAATCATGGAAAACATTAAACTAATAAAGGTAATGTTCTATGTATTTATATCTGTTTTGCAATATTTTTTGTTATAATATGATGTTCTTTTTGCACTTACTTATTGCACTGTAAAGATCTAAATCCATCTTATGAAAGTCAGAAATTCTTCACTTTCAAAGCATACTAGATTAAAATATATTAAGGTATACAGTGGGGAAAAAAGTATTCAGTCAGCCAGCAATTGTGCAAGTTCTCCCACTTAAAAAGATGAGGTCAGCCTGCAATTGACATCATAGGTGACCTCAACTATGAGAGACAAAATGAGAAAACAAATCCTGAAAATCACATTGTCTGATTTGGATAGAATTTTGTTTTTTCAGATTTTGGTGGAAGACAAGTATTTGGTCAATAACAAAAGTTCATCTCAATACTTTGTTACATATCTTTTGTCAGCAATGACAGAGTTCAAACGTTCTCTGTAAGCCTTCACAAGGTTGGCACACACTGGTGCAGGTATGTTGGCCCATTCCTCCATGCAGATCTCCTCTAGAGCAATGATGTTTTGGGGCTGTCGCTGGGCAACACAGACTTTCAACTCCCTCCAAATGTTTTCCATAGGGATGAGATCTGGAGACTGGCTAGGCCACTCCAGGACCTCGAAATGCTTCTTAAGAAGCCACTCCTTTGTTGTCCTGGTGGTCTGCTTGCGATCATTGTCATGCTGAAAGACCCAACCACGTTTCATATGCAATGCCTTTGCTGATGGAAGGAGGTTTGCACTCAAAATCTCAAGATACATGGACCCCCGTGTGGTTCTGGTATTTTTGCTCACCATTCTTACGTTCATTTCTACCCCACGGGGTGAGATCTTGCGTGGAGTCCCAAATCAAGGGAGATTATCAGTCGTCTTGTATGTTTTTCCATTTTCTAATTATTGCTCCAACAGTTGATTTCTTCACACCAAGTTGCTTGCCTATTGCAGATTCAGTCTTCCCAGCCTGGTGCAGCGCTACAATTTTGTTTCTTGTGTCCTTCAGCAACTCTTTGGTCTTCACCATCATGGAGTTTCATGTGTGACTTTTTGAGGTTGCGGACAGGTGTCTTTTATACTGGTAACAAGTTCAAACAGGTGCCATAACCACAGGTAATGAGTGGAGAACAGAGGAACCTTCTAAAAAAGTTACAGGTCTGTGAGAGCCAGAAATCTTGCTTCTTTGTAGGTGACCAAATACTTACCGTATATACTATTGTATAAGCCGACCCGTGTATAAGCCGACCCCCCTACTTTTGCCCCCAAAACCTGGGAAAACCCGTTGACTCGTGTATAAGCCGAGGGTGGACCCCAGCACAGGTATACAGCCCCCAGCAGTGTGGTATACAGCAGCCTCCCCAGCAGTGTGGTATACAGCAGCCTCCCCAGCAGTGTGGTATATACAGCAGCCTCCCCAGCAGTGTGGTATATACAGCAGCCTCCCCAGCAGTGTGGTATATACAGCAGCCCCCAGCAGTGTAGTATATACAGCAGCCTCCCCAGCAGTGTGGTATATACAGCAGCCTCCCCAGCAGTGTGGTATATACAGCAGCCTTCCCAGCAGTGTGGTATATACAGCAGCCTCCCCAGCAGTGTGGTATATACAGCAGCCTCCCCAGCAGTGTGGTATATACAGCAGCCTCCCCAGCGGTGTGGTATATACAGCAGCCTCCCCAGTGGTGTGGTATATACAGCAGCCTCCCCAGCAGTGTGGTATATACAGCAGCCTCCCCAGCAGTGTGGTATAAACAGCAGCCTCCCCAGCAGTGTGGTATATACAGGCCCCTGGTTGCAGCCACAGACCTGTAAGAGAATAGCTTTCATACTTACCCTCCTCGCTGTCATCGCGCGTCCTCGTCTCCATCCCGCTTCTACCCGGCGTCATGTGACCGCGCACAATGACGTCATTGTGGATGCGTCGGGTAGAAGCGGGAAGGAGACCGGAGGAGCACGGGTGACAGCGAGGAGGATAAGTATGAAAGCTATTCTCTTACAGGTCTGTGGCTGCAACCGGGGGCCTGTATATAGCGTGGGGGACCTGTATATACTACAGGGGGGGAGGGAGCGGGGGGCCTGTATATACTACGGGGGGGGAATCGGGGGGCCTGTATATACTACGGGGGGGGATCTGGGGGCCTGTATAAACTACAGGGGGGGGGGATCGGGGGGCCTGTATATACTACTGGGGGAGCGCAATGTAATATGCACCGCTCCCCCTGCCGCTGATGGACAGGGGGATGCAGTGCATATTGCATTGCACTAATGAGCGGCCCCACGTGACCAGGCGCTCATATTACATCCTCCCCCTGCCTCCTCCAGCCCCCGGACACCGGCCCCCCACACAAAGCTGTATAGTGACTCGTGTATAAGCCGAGGGGGGCACTTTTCAGCACAATTTTTGTGCTGAAAAACTCGGCTTATACACGAGTATATACGGTATTTTCCACCAAAATTTGCAAAGAAAAATTCTATCCAAATCAGACACTGTGATTTTCAGGATTTGTTTTCTCATTTTGTATCTCATAGTTGAGGTCACCTATGATGTCGATTACAGGCTTTCTTCATATTTTTAAGTGGGAGAACTTGCACAATTGATGGTTGACTAAATACTTTTTTTTCCCCCACTGTAGGTATACAAAATGTCCGCCAGGGATAATTTAGTGGGGTGATTCGAAGTATAGTGATGATAGAAGAAAAATCTTAAAATATTCACATTTTATGTTGACCATTAGAGTTAGAAAGGATTGAATCTGTCAAGATATTGTTTTCTAGTTTTTCTATCTCATAGTTAGCTATGAAATTGTACAAAGATGTGCCTGAATAAAATCCTTTTGAATCACTCACAAGCATCGGAGTGCTGCAACATTTCTATATCTGTATACACTGGACACCTGCTCACTATTTTTCTGTGCTGCTCCTTGTCTCTGTGTTTTTTTTTTAATTGTTCAAAGATATATATTTCTTTCTTATAAGATAGAATAGTAACAGTAACATATCCTAGCTCCCCAATCTCTTGTAGACTGAGACCTCACGGGCAGTATCCTCTACCCTTTCCTAGTGTATCCTCATCCATCCCTTGTAGACTGTGACCCCTTGTGGGCAGGTTCCTTTTTCCTCACCTACTGTATCCTCACCATCCCTTGTAGGCTGTGAGCCCTTGCAGGCAAGGTCCTATCTCCTCACCCACTGTATCTTCACCCATCCCTTGTAGACTGTGAGCCCTTGCAGGCAGGGTCCTCTCTACTCACCTATTGTATCCTCTCCCAAACTTTGGAGACTGTGAGCCCTCATGAGCAGGGTCCTTTACCCTAACCTACTGTATCCTCACCCATCTCTGGTAGACTGTAAGCTCTCTTGGGCAGGATCCTCATTCCACACATACTGTATCAAGTCCCAAACCTTATAGACTGGGAGTCCTCGTCGGTAAGGTCACCTCTACCTACCAACTGTATGCTCACCCATCTCTTGTAGACTGTGAGCTCTCGTGGGCAGGATCCTGTCTCCTCACTTAGTATATCCTCACCCATCCCTTGTAGACTGTGAGCCCTCATGAGTGCGGTCCTCTACCTTACCTACTATATCTTTATAGACTTTGTAGACTGAGCTCTCACTAGCAGGGTCATCTTCCCTTACCTACTATATCTTTACCCATCCCTTGTAGACTGTGAGCCCTCACGGGCAGGGTTATCTCTTCTCACCTACTGTATCCTCACCCATCACTTGTAGACTGTGAGTCCTTGTGGGCAAAGTCCTCTCTACCCACTCACTGTATCATCACTTATCCCTTGTAGACTGTGAGATCTTGAGGGCAAGGTCCTCCCTCCTCATCTATTGTATCCTCACCCATCTCTTGTAGACTGTGAGCTCTCATGCGCTGGGTCCTCTCTCCTCACCTACTGTATCCTCTACCAACCCTTGTAGACTGTGAGCCCTCGTGGGCAGGGTCCTCTACACTCATCTACTATATCCTCACCCTTCTGAGTCCTCGCGGGCAGGGTGCTCTCCCCTCACTTACTGTATCCTCAACATCCTTTGTAAACTGTGAGCCCTCACGGACAGTGTCCTATTTCCTCATCTACTGTATCCTCACCCATCCCTTGTACACTGTTAGCCCTCATGGGCAAGATCCTCTCTCCTCACCTACTGTATCCTCACCTGTCCCTTGTAGACTGTGAGCCCTCGTGGGCAGGGTGCTTTCCCCTCACCTACTGTATCATCAGCCATCCCTTGTAGAATGTAAGCCCTCACAGGCAGGTTCCTCTCTCCTTACCTACTGTATCCGCCACATCCCTTGTAGACTGTGAGCCCTCGCGGACAGGGTTTCTCTCCTCCAATACTTGTGTGTGCCTTGTATTGTTCATAATTGTACTTGTCTATGTATGCCCCTTTTCTTATGTAAATCATCATAGAATAAAAGGCACTATAATAATTAACACCAATAATTATATGACACCTGGTCAGTATATGTACTATCTCTGAGGGAGAGGACTCTACATGGGTGATACAGACTTTGTGTTTGCCCCTTTGTTTTATTTTTTTTATTTTGTTTTAAAAAAGGACTGTGCAAAAAGATGCGGCATTATGTGTCCCCTTCGTCTTTGGTTGTGCACAGAAATCTAACATTATCTTGACAATCTTAGTGTAATAATAGAAATCAAGCTGACATTTCTACAAGACGCTTATGAGTCCCACAGTAAACTATACGCCAGATGGATTATAGTGCTATAGTTTTAACATTTTTTTATTGTTTAGTGGTGGCTGAAGTTTAGAGAATAGCAGTTGGTTCTAGGGGACAATTAAATGAAATGGCCTTCAGCCTGGAATTCCTAAAGAACAGATAGGAACAGACGTCTTATGGTAAAAATATGTACACAAGTACGATAAAATAACCCAGTAAAATGCTAGGATTGTTCAGGACCTGGTGTAAGAGTAACATCACTGTTTACAATGGAAATTTGTTACTTGGAAATATCATATTGCTCACGAAATAAATCAGTAATAATTTTTTATTTGTGCTAATGAAGTAGTAGGATTGACAAAAATATATATCACCTCTTAAATGAAACCTGTCATGTGTAAAAATGTAATTAACCTGTATATATGGGGTTAGTCTGCAGGTTAATAGTGTGTGAAACCTGTCTGGTGCTGTCGGGAGGAAAAGAACTTTAATCCTCCTGGCAGCATTCGGTACCAGTTATTAGGGTTGTTCAGTCACTTCTATGTGTATGGAGAGCAGAGGCTGTAACTGCGGCCCCTGCACTGACGGACAGGTAGTTCTAATGCTGAGCAGCTGTCACATAGTTTGATACTGTGCCATACAAAAGGTTGGTACATAAATTGAGAATAATGGGGATAGGGGAAAATATGTGTAAGTGGGTTAAGAACTGGCTCAGTGGTAGGAAAGAAAGAGTGGTTATTAATAGAACAAAATTAAGCTTGGTCACGGTTAACAGTGGGGTACTGTAAGGGTAAGTATTGGGCCCTTTTCTTTATAACATATATATTAACTAGTTGTAGTATCCGGCTACCCCCGGGTAAATAAATAACTGCTGTTAGCTATAGCAAAATAGAATTTGAATATGTCATATTAATGACCTGTAGGAAAATAGAAGCTGAGCTGTGATTGGTTGCTATAGGCAGCCTGATAAATCTCCAGCCAACAGTAAACCCTCCCCCTGGCCGGGCAGTATATGTTACCTCACACATACACATAATAGACAGCTCATGTGACTGACATCTGCCTTAATTCCCTATATGGCACATGTGTTGCACATTGGCTGTTTTTAATCAGATGTTTATTTTTGGAAATTAAAGATACCAGACGTATGAGGCGAGTTGTGTGAGGCGATTTGTGCACATCTGTGTCTGTCTGTGTGGTGTGTGTGTCCCTGGGGTGTGTGTGTGTGTCCCAGTGGTGTGCGTGTGTCCCTGTCGGGGAAACCCTGTGGTGTGTGTCTTTTTAGGGGGGGAGGGGTGTCCCTGTGGTGTGTGTCCTTGTGGGGGGAGGGGTGTCTCTGTGGTGTGTGTCCATCCCTATGGGGTCTGTTTGTTCCTGTGGGGTGTGTGTGAGTGTCTCTGTGTTCCTGTGGGGTGTGTATGTGTGTTTGTCCCTGTGGTGTGTGTGTCCCTGTGGGGTGAGTCCATGTGTCCCTATAGGGTGTGTATGTGTGTGTGTCTCTCTGGGGGGGGTGTCTGTGTGGTGTGTGTCTCTGTGTTGTGTGTGTCTCTTTGTGGAGTGTGTGTTTGTGTTCAGGTGCATGGTGAGTATCCAATGTTGGGGCTCCACCTTACCTGTTACTCTTTGTGTGCATGTGGTGTGTTCACATGTCCCCGTGCGTGGTGATTATCCTATGTCAGGGCCCCACCTTAGTGACTATATGCTGGTATATGCTGTTAGCCTTTGGTGCTGTCATTAAACCCCTCTCATTCACAACTGTCAACTGGTAACTGTCACTTTCTCTCCATTATGTAGATAGGGCCAAAATTGTTTGGTGAATTGGAACGTGCAGGGTTAAAATTTCGCCTCACAACATAGCCTATGATGCTGTCGGGGTCCAGGTGTGGGACTGTGCAAAATTTTGTGGCTATAGCTGACAGCTGTCGATTTTAATCCAACACTTTTCCTTTCACTTTTTCAACATTATGTAGAAAGGGGCAAAATTGTTTGGTGAACTGGAACGCGCAGGGTTAAAATTTCGCCTCACAACATAGCCTATGACGCTCTCGGGGTCCAGACGTGTGACTGTGCAAACTTTTGTGGCTGTAGTTGCGACTGTGTAGATGCCAATCCCGGATATACATACATACATATATACATACATACATACATACATACATATATACATACATACATACACACATTCAGCTTTATATATTAGATTACTTTGTAGAGGGCATACAGAGTAGAATTTCAATATTTGCAGAGGGCACTAAACTCTGCAGGGTAATCAATGCTAAGGAGGATAATTTAATATTACAGAAGCTGGAGGCTTGGGCTAAGAAACAGCAATTCAGGTTTTATATGGATAAATATAAGATCATGAACTTGGGCTGAGAAAATAAATTATATTATTATGTACTTAATTGGGTAAAATGGCCACTGAAAAAGACCTGGGTATATGGGTGAATGGCAAACTCACATTTAGTGGCCAGTGTCAGGCAGCTGCTGCAAAGGCAAATAAAATAATGGGATGCATTAAAAGAGACATAGAGGCTCACAAGGAGAACATAGTTGTACATTTATACAAGTCACCAGTGAGACCGCACTTAGAATACAGTGTACAATTCTGGTCTCCGGTTACGTTAAAACCAAGCACACCATTGTTTTTCTTATGAAATTCTCAATAAGTTTGATGTATCACATGACCCCCATCCCATTGAAAAAAATAAAATTGGTCCAAAATGGCCAACTTCAAAATGGCCGTAATGGTCACCACCCATCTGGAAAAGTTTTCCCCTTCCCATATACTAATGTGCCACAAACAAGAAGTTATCACCAACCATTCCCATTTTATTTAGGTGCATCCATATACAGTGCCTTGTGATAGTATTTGGCCCCCTTGAACTTTTCAACCTTTTGCCACATTTCAGGCTTCAAACATAAATATATAAAGATAACATTTATAATTTTTTTGTGAAGAATCAACAACAAGTCGGACACAATATTTTAAACTTTTTGAAGAAATAGAATACTGAAAAGTGGGGTGTGCAATATTATTCAGCCCCTTTACTTTCAGTGCAGCAAGCTCACTCCAGAAGTTCAATGAGGATCTCTGAATGATTCAATGTTGTCCTAAATGACTGGTAATGATAGATAGAATCTACCTTTGTGTAATCAACTCTCCGTATAAATGCACCTGCTCTGTGATAGTCTCAGGGTTCTGTTTCAAGTGCAGAGAGCATCATGAAGACCAAGGAACACACCAGGCAGGTCCGAGATACTGTTGTGGCGAAGTTGACAGTTGAATTTGGATGCAAAAAGATTTCTCAAGTTTTAAACATCTCAAGGAGCACTGTGCAAGTGATCATATTGAAATGGAAGGAGTATCAGACCACTGCAAACCTACCAAGACACGACTGTCCCTCTAAACCTTTATCTCGAACAAGGAGAAGACTGATCAGAGATGCAGCCAAAAGGCCCATGATCACTCTGGATGAACTGCAGAGATCTACAGCTGAAGTGGGAGAGTCTGTCCATAGGTCAATAATCAGCCATACACTGCACAAAGCTGACCGTTATGGAAGAGCGGCAGGAAGAAAGCCATTTTTCAAAGATATCCATAAAAAGTCTAGTTTGATGTTTTCCACAAGCCACCTGGGAGACACCAAACATGTGGAATAAGGTGCTCTGCTCAGATGAAACCAAAATCAAATTTTTTGGCCACAATGCAAAACGATATGTTTGGCGTTAAAGCAACACAGCTCATCACCCTCAAAACAGCATCCCCACAGTCAAACCTGGTGGTGGCAGCATCATGGTTTGGACCTGCTTTTCTTCAGCAGTGACAGGGAAGATGGTTAAAATTGATGGGAAGATGGACGGAGCCAAATACAGGACCATTCTGGAAGAAAACCTGTTGGAGTCTGCAAAAGACCTGAGACTGGGATGGAGATTTATCTTTCAACAAGACAGTGATCCCAAACATAAAGCAAAATCTACAATGGAATGATTCAAAAATAAACGTATCCAGGTGTTAGAATGGCAAGTCACATCCAGACCTGAATCCAATCGATAATCTGTGGAAAGAGCTGAAAACTGCTGTTCACAAACACTCTCCATCCAACCTCACTGAGCTCCAGCTGTTTTGCAAGGAAGAATGGGCAAGAATTTCAGTCTCTCAATCTGCAAAACTGATAGAGACATACCCCAAGAGACTGCAGCTGTAATCGCAGCAAAAGATGGCGCTACAGAGTATTAACTCAAGGAGGCTGAATAATATTGCACGCCCCACTTTTCAGTTTTTAATTTGTTAAAAAAGTTTAAAGTATCCAATAAATTTTGTTCCACTTCATTTCACTTCACTGGGATTGTGTCTCACTTGTTGATTCTTCACAAAAAAATTAGAATTTATATCTTTATGTTTGAATCCTGAAATGTGGCAAAAGGTTAAAAAGTTCAAAGGGGCCAAATACTTTCACAAGGCACTGTAAATGGCCCACCCTGTACATGAGGGGACAGTACAGAGACCTTTTTAATGATCTCTTTACTCTTAGGCCTGAGACTGGGACAAGGGGGCATCCTCTACGTCTGGAGGAAAGAAGGTTTAATCATAATCACAGACGCGGATTCTTTACTGTAAGAGCAGTGAGACTATGGAACTCTCTGCCACATGATGTTGTAATGAGTGAGTCACTACTAACATTTAAGAAGGGCCTGGATGCCTTTCTTGAAAACTATAATATTACCGGTTATACATACTAGATTCTTTGATAGGGCGTTGATCCAGGGAATTAGTCTGATTGCCGTATCTGGAGTCAGGAAGGAATTTTTTCCCCAATGTGGAGCTTAGTGTTGCCACATGGTTTTTTTTTGCCTTCCTCTGGATCAACATGTTAGGCAATGGGTTGAACTGGATGGACTTAAGGTCTTCCTTCAACCTTAAAAACATTGGAACTATGTTAAAATATTTTTGTCAGCTTTTTTGTGACATTACATGGTGCTTAACGTTTAAGTAATTTTTAAAATTCTTTTTTTTACTGATTTATGTATGGAAAATAGTGTATAAAGAAATTTAAATACATGTCTATTTTTCGTATTGTAACAAGCACATAATACACTTAAAACATTTTTACACTGTATTCCTCATTATACAGAAATTATTTTTATATAATGGACATTTTTTTTCTATGGGGAAAGGGGCTACAAATAGCAATTGGCGGTGTCTCTTTTTTGTATTTTTTTTTTTCTTGCTTTTTAATTTACTTACTAATTTTTTGTTTATTTCACACAATGTGCCTTCTATAGGGTCAAAAGTTCTCATGGGGTTTGGGGTATTTTAACATATTAACACCTTGAAGACAGAACAATTTTCCATTTCAATTCTACAATGTTTATTTGGGGTTTTAATCCACCATTAGGGTTGAGCGAGCATGTTTGCCGATACTTGGTGCTCGTTCGAGCATCACTGTACTTGTGATGCTTGGCGAGCACCGAGTACCAGCAAGATGCTCAGGCTCATGCTCCGGTCCACCTCCCTCCCTGCATATTGCCGCTCTTTACAGAGCCAGCCCACATTCAGGGATTGGCTGCCACACACTGTAATGCCATAGCCATGTTTGTTGTGGCATTACAGTGATTGGCTGGCCGCACAGCGTCATCAGGTCTATATAAGACCTGAATGCACTATGCTCGTCATTCTGCTCCACATTGTCAGCTAGTGTAGGGAGAGGTGCTGCTGAGTGAGGGACAGATTTTGGGTCTTTTAGGTAGTGTAGGTGCTGGGATACAATATCCATCAAAACAACATAGGTTTTGAGGACTAATCTAGCTGTATACAGGCAGGCAGACAGGGTATATAGCACACTTCAGTGTACCACAAGAGGCTGTATACCAGACAGCACATCTGGGGCTGGTGTACAGGCTCCTAATATCTATCTCCATGAAGACAACTGTCCTTTTAAGGATTAATTTAGCTGTATACAGACAGGAGTGGTATATAGCACACTACGGTGTACCACAAGAGGCTGTATACCAGTCAGCACATCTGGGGCTGGTGTACAGGCTTCTAATATCTATCTAGCCATCCAAACAACAGTCCTTCTAAAGATTAATTTAGCTGTATATAGGCAGGAAGGAGGAAGGGGTATACAGCACACTTCGGTGTACCACAAGAGGCTGTATGCCAATCAGTACATCTGGGGCTGGTGTACAGGCTTCTAATATCTATCTATCCATCAAAACAACAGTCCTTCTAAGGATTAATTTAGCTGTATATAGGCAGGCAGGGTATATAGCACGCTACGGTGTACTACAAGAGGCTGTATACTAGTCAATACATCTGGGGCTGGTGTACAGGCTTCTAATATCTATCTCCATCAAAAAAAGAGTAATTATAAGGATTACTTTAGCTGTATATAAACAGGAGGGGTATATAGCACACTTCGGTGTACCACAAGAGGCTGTGTACCAGTCAGCACATCTGGGGCTGGTGAACAGGCTTCTCCTCCTCCTCGACCTGTCCACCACCTTCGACACTGTTGACCACTCCCTTCTACTTCAGATCCTGGAATCTCTTGGTATCACGGACCTCACCCTCTCTTGGATCTCCTCATACTTAACGGACCGAACCTTCAGCGTCACCCACTCCCACACATCCTCCTCACCCTACCCCCTATCTGTCGGAGTCCCACAGGACTCGGTTCTTGGACCGTTACTGTTCTCAATCTACACTCTTGGCCTTGGGCAACTCATTGAGTCCCATGGCCTCCAGTACCACCTCTATGGCGACGACACCCAAATCTACCTGTCTGGTCCTGACATCGCCTTCCTTATATCCAAAATTCCACACTGCCTGTCCGCCATCTCATCCTTCTTCTCTGCTCGCTTCCTTAAGCTGAACATGGACAAAACCGAGTTCATAGTCTTCCCCCCAAGACGCTCCCCCTCACTACCTGACCTATCCATTGTCGTCAACGACTGCTCTCTCTCCCCAGTCCCCCACTCCAAGTGCCTCGGGGTTATCCTTGACTCTTCCCTCTCCTTCAAGCCCCACATCCAGGCCCTCGCCACCTCCTGCCGACTCCAGCTCAAAAACATCTATAGGATCCACACTTTCCTTGACCACGACACTGCTAAAACCCTTATTCACGCTCTCATTTCCCGTCTCGACTACTGCAACCTCCTGCTCACTGGCCTCCCCAAAACCTCCTTTGCACCTCTCCAATCTATCCTGAACTCCGCTGCCCGCCCAATTCATCTGATCCCCCCCGCTACTCCCCTGTCTCCCACCCTCTGCCAAGCCCTTCACTGGCTCCCTACTTCCCAGAGATGCCGGTTTTAAAACATTAACCATGACATACAAAGCCATTCACAACCTGTCCCCTCCATACATCTCTGACATGGTCTCCCGATACCTACCCTCACTCACACTGCGATCCTTCCAAGAGCTCCTCCTCTACTCCCCCCTCATCTCCTCTTCGCACAACCGCATACAGGATTTCTCCCGTGCTTCACCCATACTCTGGAACTCACTGCCCCAACACATCAGACATTCTCCTACCCTGAGAACCTTCAAAAGAAGCCTGAAGACCCACGTGTTCCGCCAAACCTACCACCTGCAATAAGACCCGGTCCACCACACCACCTCACGACTGGATCTTCCCCCTCCCACTGTATCCCCACCCGCCCCTCATAGACTGTGAGCCCTCGCGGACAGGATTTCTTCCCTCTTGTATCTGTATGACCGAATTGTCCACATTTATTGTTACTTGTATTGTTACTATGTTACTTGTCTTAGTCTGCCCCTTTTAGCATCTAAAGCGCCATGGAATATAATGGCGCTATATAAATAAATAATAATAATAATATCTATCCATCAAAACAACAGTCCCATAGATTAACATTAGGCTTGGTGCTCGAGTCGAGCACAAGAGCATCTCGATATGCTCGACCCGAGCATCGAGTACCCGAGCATTTTACTACTCGCTCATCACTATCCACCATGTTTACTGTATGGTAAAAATCACTGAGAAGTATGATTCTATAGGTCGGTACGATTACGCAGATATTAAACATGCATTTTTTTTAAATTAAGTGGTGTAAGAAAATTTGGAAATTTGTATACCGTATATACTCGCGTATAAGCCGAGTTTTTCAGCCCAAAAATTGGGCTGAAAAGTCTCCCCTCGGCTTATACGCGAGTATATACGGGACCCCCTCACTGTTTGGCGCCCCCACCTCAGGATGGCCCCCCCCGCATGCAGCGCTGCGCTCATACATTACCAGCCTATCAGCTGTCATCCTCCGGTGGCGGATCGCGGCTCCCGGCTCCGGCTTCCATCTTCATCTGTGTCTTCCTGCATGTCACATGACCGGCCGGCGTCGCGATGACGTCATCGCGATGAGCCCCGGCCACAAAGCAGGAAGACACAGATGAAGATGGAAGCCGGAGCCGGGAGCCGCGATCTGCCACCGGAGGATGACAGCTGGTAATGTATGAGCGCAGCGCTGCATGCGGGGGGGGGGAATCCTGAGGTGGGGGCGCCAAACAGTGAGGGGGGCCTGGGGCTGCTGTGTACTACCCCTGGGGCTGCTGTGTACTACCCCTGGGGCTGCTGTGTACACCCCTGGGGCTGCTGTATATACCCCTGGGGCTGCTGTGTACTACCCCTGGGGCTGCTGTGTACTACCCCTGGGGCTGCTGTGTACTACCCCTGGGGCTGCTGTGTATACCCCTGGGGCTGCTGTGTATACCCCTGGGGCTGCTGTGTATACCCCTGGGGCTGCTGTGTACACCCCTGGGGCTGCTGTGTACACCCCTGGGGCTGCTGTGTATACCCCTGGGGCTGCTGTATATACCTCTGGGGCTGTTGTGTACTACCTAAGGGCTGCTGTATACCACTGGGGCTGCTGTATATACTGCTGGGGCCTGCATACCACTGGGGAGGCTGCTGTATACTACCACTGGGGGGGCCTATATACCACACTGCTGGGGGCTGTATACCTGTGCTGGGGTCCACCCTCGGCTTATACACGAGTCAATAGGTTTTCCCAGGTTTGGGGGGCAAAAGTAGGGGGGGTCGGCTTATACACGGGTCGGCTTATACACGAGTATATACGGTAATTTTTTCACTTTTGTTGCCATATTTCCAGCCCCGTAACTCTTTTAATTTTCAGAATTTGTGGCTGTGTGAAGGCTTGTTTTTTTATCCTGCAGCCGATGTTTTTACCGATATAATTTTAGTGTAGATGCAATGTTTAAATCACCTCTTATTGTCTTTTATTGTAACTGCCAATAAATCGTAATTTTGGTGCTACAATTTTTTTCATTTTGTTATATATTTTGATACATTGGACTTTTACAAATGTAGCGATACCAAATATGTGTACTTTTAATTACTTTATTCTTAGGCCGGTTTCACACCATGATTTTCTGCTTTCAGGTTCTGTCTGGTTTAAACTGGACAGAACCTGATCGGGTTTTGCCCCCATGTATCCATATGGTGCCGGATTGGTCCTATTTGGCCATCTGGTTTTGTTGTTTATTTCCCTAATCCTATTTTGTGAAGTTTTGGACCGGGCATAAAATCAGAGTCAGCATCATTTTTTTTCTCCGGTTCAAAAAACAAACAAAACTGGATCCTCCCGGATCCGGGGTGATCTGGCACCCATAAAAAGGGGGTCTATGGGCACCAGATCTGTTAAAAAATCTGATTGTTTCCCGGGTCCAATCACAGCGCAGTCTATGAAATGCTGCAGCTCTCATTCAGCACCAAGGAGAGCAGCACTGCTCACACAGGCAGAACATTAAGTACCGTGGACAGCAGCAGAAACCGAATCCTGTAAAAAACTGGATCGGAGGGCATATTTGCCCACACTTTCTCCTCATCCTGTGCTGTCAGGTTCTGTCTGGTGTATCCTGCAAAACACCAGACAGAACCTGACAGCTAAAAACCATTTAGTTTAGTTTTGGTAGGAGTTAAGTTTAGTGAGTTGTAACTTAACAAGAGAAGGAGAACAGTATAGAAGGAAGATGGAATGAGTTCTTGGGAACTCAGGCAGCTGAAGAGAGAGCAGGACCCAGGCAATGGGGTTAGCTGTTAATCTCCAAATCTGCAGCTGGCTGGAAAGAAGGGCAGAGCAACGAGCTGCACAGGGGTACCAGCCCCAATTCAGACTGGGATCTCCAGGACCAGCCGAGAAGCCGGAGGTCACTGAACATCATGTGCAGGGGCCACCAAGTTGGACTCTCCCAGGCAAAGGACCTGCAGAGGGTTAAGAGGACTTGCAAGGCAGTCGCTCACAGGACCCATAGTCATCGGCTCTGGGACTTGTAACACCAGGACACTAGGGAGGGAAGGAGTAACAGAGTGTCAGACGGCAAGGACAGCAAGGAAATGCCTTATACTCCGTGTCTCAGCAAAGTGAACCCAGATTACCTGTGATCTGGCCAAGGTGCAACGTTGGAGAATACAGTACTCTGGCTGGGTTGTCTCGGCACTGAGTTGCAAGTAAACCGGTGACCGGTAAGAACTGCAACCCCTGTATCGAGCTACTCTTTCCTGCACTTCTTTGCATCAACAACAACTACCACCTTCATTCACATCACCACCTTTACTATACCTCAGGGGCCTGCTCCATTTGAGGAAAGTTCTCCATCAAGCAGCCACAACACTTATCCCCTTGGGACCATTGCAAGCAGTGTTGGTCCAATCTGATCTGAAACCTTAGATGACGTCACAAAAAACATTATTCCCCTTTTAACTTTCACCTTTTTAAAGACCTCTCGCGGCCACAGCTGCCAAGGAGGGCCACCATGACATCCCCTGAAATGTTGCGCCCTGGAGAGTCAAGTACCCTGTCCCCATGACCGCTGCCCTGCCCATCACCCACCATAGATTGTGGGCACAGGGTGGCTGTGGTTTGCCTGCGCTCACCTGCGTGATCTCTGAAGTCCAAAGGCACTTTGTCCAACATGCAGCACCTGCAGATACACATACCCTTAATGTTTTCTCCCCTCTTTGCAGTTTGTTCTACTTTCTACAACCTCATCCAAGGCTTGCCCATGCATTGAGGTCTGTACTTTATATTTTTTAGACTGTGCACCCTCCCCGCCCTGTAGCCGCAAGGAGACTCTGCATTTTATTTGTAGCTTTGGTTCCAGACACACCCCTTAAAAGCAGGTTTTAATTGCATTTAGTGTCATATACCCATATACGCAAGTTCACACTACAGACATAAGGCGACTAGAGTAGGACCCAGTAGAATGAGAGACCTTGAAGCGGTTACCGGGCTCGGATGTCATGGCCATCACATCAGCTAAGTTCTCATGTTATTCCTTACATAAGCTTTGAGTAGTCATCTACTGTGCCTTTTGCTCCAGTTCACACTGTGCATTAATACATGTCAGCCATTAGCTTTTTTCTTGTTAGAATTTCTGATGTTGGTGTGCAGCGGATATTTATCTAGTAATGTACTCAAATCACAACATAAGTACAGTATGTGTGAATATAGCGTAAGGCTGGTTTCCCACCACGGTTTTCAGCTCCGGGTTGACTGGTGTGAACCGAACAGCCCCGGCTCCGATTTTGCTCCCCATGTATATCCCTATAACATCAGATTGTGCATATTTTGTGTCCAGTTTGGTGGTTTTTGTCTGATTTTTGCATTTTGCATTTTTGCACAGGACCGGAGTTTGCATGATTTTTTGTGTCCAATACAAAAATCTGATAAATTGGGATCCTCCCAGATCCTCCCAGATCCGGCGCCCATAGAAGGGGAGTCTATTGGCGTTGGATCGCGCCGGATCCAACAAAACATCGGACTGGTTCCCAAATGCCGGGTGCTGAAAGAGTGGCGGCTGCTACAACCAGCTGCCGCTGAATTTCAGCACTTGGACAGGTCCCCAGCTGAAATTTTAGCACCTGGAGAGCTCCCTTCAGCCGCTATGCTGAAATTTCAGCACTTGGACATCAGCAGCGGCTGATTCTGGCAGAAAACAGGATCGGAGGGCATATTTGTGCTTCCTGCAAAACACCAGACAGGACCTGACAGCACAAAATCATGGTGTGAACCTAGCCTAACAGAGGAAAAGGAGAGCAGAAAAACTTTGGAAACAAAAAGCGGAGCTCCTGCTATTTTGTTTTAGATTTTGCAAAGATGCTTTCCTGGTGAAGTGTTTACACCTACTTAACAACAACAAAATGGCAGCATATTTCTCATTTATGAAGCAAATAAACTATGAAAAATATTATTGCAAATATAAACCTGGAATACAGTCCCTGACAGAAGTTATGTCGCTTATCCACGTTATGTAAATAAAAGCTTATAATCTGACGTTAAATTCATTGTATAAATTACTCTTTTGAAAACTGAAACCCTCTGAAATGTAGTTTAGGTTAATAAAATAAATTAGCATCAATGCTGAAATATTGATCATTTAATGAACACAGAATGGTCAGATTTTGGCAAGACAAACGTTTTGTCGCCAGGTCATATAATGCACCCAATCCTAGTTTTCATCCTCACCTGTGCTCAGTAAATGATTGGTTAATTAGTGGGTGTGTATAAAAAAGAAACCCACCCCCCTTCACTTGAACTGCAACTTGAGCTCTGACAACATGCCAAAAATCCACCCTGCGACCAAAGCCTTGATTATCAAGAGGCTGAAGACCAGATCCACTGCAGAGGTGGCTGGCACCTTTAATGTGTGTCAGCATCAAGTACAAAGAATTTTAAAAAAATTTGAAGAGACTGTAGATGTGTTTTGACAAGCCCAGGTCCGGCA
Organism: Allobates femoralis; assembly: GCA_033576535.1. Classification (NCBI taxonomy): domain Eukaryota; kingdom Metazoa; phylum Chordata; class Amphibia; order Anura; family Aromobatidae; genus Allobates; species Allobates femoralis. The sequence goes on along the minus strand of JARQOC010000002.1, from coordinate 55,304,768 downwards.
GACCCCACAAGGCAACTGCTCAGGAGGAACGTTTGTTGGTTAGAAAATCCAAAGCAAGCCCCTCTTCCACTGCAGCAGAGCTCCAACAGGCCTGGTCACCTCAAGTCCCTGGGTCAACTAAAACAGTTTGTAGGATTTTGTCTCGAAATGGCCTCCATGGTCAAATCAGTGCTCAGAAGCCAGCACTAAACAAAAGGCAAATAAAAAACCTTGTGGCATTTGCAAAGTCCCACAGCCTGTTAAACAGATAGATGCTTAAAAAGTGGCAGAAGGTGGATTTCTCTGATGAATTTTCAGTAGAATTACACCACAGCTGCCACAAATACTGCAGGAGACCTACTGGAGCCCGCATGGATCCAAAATGCACCCAGAAAACAGTTAAATTTGGTGGTGGAAAGACCATGATCTAGGGTTACATTCAGTATGGTGGTGTGTGCGAAACACTTGCAAGGTGGAAGGCAAATTCAATAGCTGAAAATATCAAGAAGTATTAGCTACCTCTTATATTCCAAATCATAAATGGGGTCACCTCTTATATTCCAAATCATAAAATGGGGTCAATTTCTGCAGCAGACATCCATCTCTACAACAAAGCTCCTCCAGGCATAAAAGATCAAGGTGCTCAAGGACTGGCCAGCCCAGTCACCAGACATCAACATCATTGAGCATGTTTGGGGTAGGATAACAGAGGAAGCTTGGAAGACAAAACCAAAGAATCTAGATGAACTCTGGGAGGCATGTAAGACTGCATTCTTTGCTATTCCTGATGACTTCATTAATAAATTGTATGAATCATTGTTGAACCGCATGCCTGCAGTCCTTCAAGCTCATGGAAGTCACACAAAATTAAATATGACTCTAATAGCACCACAACTTCATTCACCAATGTTATGCAACATATATTTGTATTTTAAGTTATTTATTTGTTTGAAAATCACATTACTTTCTGTGGGCGACAAAACCTTTGTCTTGCCAAAATGTGACCATTCTGTGTTCATTAAATGATCAATATTTCAGCTTTGATGCCAATTTATTTTCTTAACCTAAACCACATCTGGGAGGGTTTCAGCTTTCAAAATAGTAATTTATACAACCAATGGATGAATTTATTGTCAGGTTATAAGCTTTTATTTTCATAACATGAATAAGTGACATGACTTCTGTCAGGGAGTGTATAAAGGGACTTAGTCACCTGCTTTTGATATATAATGTGAAAGTATTGTGTGGCAGGGGCAGATAGCATGATTCCAGCATGCTGATAGCTTCTTAAAAATCACTCTTTTCTCTGCAGCTGATCAAGCAGTTCTCTGAATACTGAAGTCTGTATAGCTCTGCCCACACCTAGGATTTGCAGCCTTCGGTGTACACTGTATATTAACAGAAAGCTGCTCATCAGTGGTGGGAGTGGGGTTATACAGAGCAAGATATATCATAGGTCAACTATTCCTTTAGTGATAATCCCCTGCTGATAAAACTCTGATTTATTGTAACTGAAATAAACAGCCCAGTACCCTAGAATCAGGTTTTCAACCTCTACATCTCACTGTTTTCAGATTACAAAACAAAAATCTGCTTACACGTTCCCTTTTAGTTTGAAAAGTGATTTAATCACATGCTGTAAAGAACATATTCAATGACTGAGCCGTCAGTGCACATCTTTTGTAGGACTTACGGGTGACTTTGGAACCAGTGCAGTCTATAAGGATTAACTACTGCATTTTTTGTGAAATCAGCAAATGTAATGTGATTATTATGCCTAATTTTCAAGTCATTAATAAACATCATGAAAGTAATGGACCACAAAAGGAAACTAAAGGAACTTTAAATCTCAAAGAGCTCCATTCAAATGATTTACTGTTAATTAATAATCCTAATATGATTTATCCCGCAGCTGAAATAAAATGAAATTACTCCCAGGTAGTCATCTCTGCAAATATAACTGTCAGATTAAAGTATAGTAAATAAATCATATTGCCAGCTCTCCACAACTGAGATAAAGACACTGAACAATTTAGCAAAACAATCCCGGACAATTACTGGCATATGTTATTAGTTTTAATCAACTACAATGTACATGGCACTTTCTGCATAATGATGGGTGGCTGGAAGTTGAAGAACGCCTCTCTCCAGACACCTACAGGTAGGAAACATCTATCATTTATTAGCCGGGCAGTCTACAAAGAAGCAGTGCCATCTCACACTTGGAAGATAGTCTATATTTAATACTAGATGGGGGCCTGACACTATCACATCGGGATATTCTAGAACGTGTGATATTATTAATTCAACTATATTATTATTGCTTTGAGATACTAAGTGCAAAACAAATAGTTGCATGTAAAACTGTGCAGTTGTCTAAGATGCAAACAACAAAGTAGGTAATGCGCTATTGAGAATGTTTTGTTATACTAATATGGCAGCCGTTACACCCTAAGCGCTACCGAGCGGGTGCATTAATATGGTGAGTGCGATAGCTATGATCTGAAGGTACAAAATTGACTGTATGGGCTCCTTTCAGGTCTGACATGACTTATGTCTCGTGATAGGGGCATGGTGGAGGTGTGGTTGAAGGCCGCCCTTGTATGATTCTAGTGGACTGGAGGAAATGATGCCACGCCCACCAAAGAAGCTGTCCACGCCCACCAAATAAGCCGTTCATGCATACTGAATGTATACTGTGCTTTGAGGTGGGTGTAACCATGTTAGTTGGTAGGCGTACAGATATAGCCTATGCAAGGGAGTCTTGACCCCTCCCACCCATGGTTCTTACTCCTAGACCTCCACCACAATTCTAATAAAGTCTGTTATGGTTAATATTTTATATCTGGCTTCATTAATATTTATATAAAAAATAGACAAAAAAGAGAGTATATAAAACATCTAAAAATACTCTGCAATATAGGTAAAAGTATAAAGCAAGCGCAAAAAAGTGTCAAGAACAGGGTACTTAGTTAATAAGTTTTTTGCAAAAAATGCACAGAAGCCGTTTTACCAATGCCAAGGTGACCCTTATCAGAACGGTCCCTTAAACTAATATATTTAAAATCTGATCTCATGTGAACATACCTCAAAGATGCAGGATGCAGCAGGGCCAGAGTCCAATATGGGCACAGGGCAGAAAGAGCACTTTTATGTCTAGCTCAGTAAGGTAGGGGTGGGACACTTCTCATCTTGCGTAACAAGAGACTAAATGGATACTAACAGATGAGCCAGAGCACAATGTGAACAGGTCTGTAGAACCGTGTTCACTCCACCAAAGATCTATATCACAAAAAAGACAGTATAAAAAACGTCTAAAAATACTCTGCTATATAGGTTAAAGTAAAAAGCAAGTGCAAAACAGTGCCAATAACAGGATACTTGAAAGAGGGGGGTTTTTTGGAGTGGCACTGAGACAAGGGATCCACCAGTCACACGTTTAATAGAACGAATGCATAAACGAATGCTCTACCCTGAGGAAGCTGTCATTCAGGCAGCGACACGCGTAGGTCCAGAGCCACGCTTTCATGCCTCCCTACCTGCAGGTGTATTATGACTGGTGACTAACTTATAATTTCATTTCCATTCACAGATATGCGGTGTTTCCATTGCAGTGTTTTTCTCTTGCATGGTCTATTCTGGTCCCACTTCAAATAGGGCATTATCAGAGGTTTCATCTGCCTTCAATTGCACTTTATTGTCTTGCACTACTTTGCATTGAGCCTCAGCTATAGTACTATCTTGTCTATCTTTTGCCCTAACAGCTAGGTGACCTACTGCATATCTGGATTCCTTATCATGGGAATTTGTGTTATTATGCATTTATTTCTGCTTTTTGTTACCAGGTTAATCCTGTAGGTTCAGCATTATTGCTAGAAATCATAGGAGGCATGTTTTTGTGATATATCTCGTGCGGTGTCGCACATTTTTTAGATGATTTTAATGTTTTGTGCTTTTTACCTTATTCACATGGATTTGTTGTAATAAAATTTACTTTTTCACTCTAAACGAGGGTTATATACCTTTCTTCCCCGATCCCGGTCATACACACACGTTTCTTTCCTCTCCCCTTTATGCAATAACAGGATACTTAGTTAATACATTATTTGCAAAAAAGGTATTTTTAGAGGGTTTTTTTACTGTCTTTTTTGTGATATAGATCCTTGGTGGTGTGAACATGGTTCTACAGACCTGTTCACATTGTGCTCTGGCTCAGCTGTTACTATTCATTATTATTTATAAACAATTATAATCTTTTCTATGTCTTATTCTTTGCTTAAAGACGTGCATCATGGAATGTCTGTAACAAAATATTGATTTCCTGTGGGTTCCTTAACAAGAAATAGGGCCATAGGAAGTGTGTTATCACTGACAATGTATATTGGTTTTCTTTCAAGCGTACACAACGTTTGTAGTTCTGCTTTCTTTAGCCAATAAATACAGGGAGTCTTAGTCACTAGCAATGTGTAGACCCATTGTGTCCACCCAAAAGCTCTCCTTAAAGATGGATTACCATGACAAGTCTATGGCTATATCTCTTCCAAAAGTAATGACCAGGGGTAGCAATATGGCCACCGCTATACCCGACCTGCTACTGCGCATGACCATGTGTACAAAAATGGCAGCCACGTCCTTTACTATGCATCAGCAAGAAAAAATATATATATTTTTTTTTACTAGGCCACATGCACATGTTGAGTGTTTGGTGAGTTTTTTACCTCAGTATTTGTAGCCAAATCCAGGAGTGGGTGATAAATACAGAAGTGTTGACGTGTTTCTATTATACTTTTCCTCTGATTGTTCCACTCATGGTTTTAGCTACAAATACTGAGGTACAAAACTCATCAAATACTCAATGTGCACATGGTCTTAAGCATGTAACAAATACAGTGTCAGGCACACCAGACATGTTTCTTTGCCTTAAATTCCGCCAGAATTCTGGTTCATTTACTTTAAGAAATCTGTTCTAATCCCTTTGAGTAAGGTAACCAGCGGTAATGGCACATGTTTTTAAGGATATCCCAATTTACCATGCTAAAGTAAAGACATGGCCATAATGTCGCTGTTATACACCATCAATAGATGCCCTTAGTAAGGAAATCCACATCCTAGTTCTTCTTTAATCTAAATTTAAAGTATGAGTGAAATACTTTTTCAGTGCACTGGGGTGGAGTTCTCAAGCGGGACTGTTGGTAGGGTCTTCAGCTCTGCTCCAGACCCTCGATCTGCCTCTGATGTCTGTATGTGCTCCTTTTTTAGAGTTCGTGCCAGCACTGTTCTCATCATGACCTGTGCTTGTGCAGTTACATCCCCCATTGGTCTTCAGTAAAATGGCATTAAGACAGGGACATGCATAGATTGAAATTTTGGCTTGTCGTTGTGGTGATATCTCAATCTGCTCATGTGCTGCCACCAACACTATTTTCCTGAAGACTGCTCAGAGAGAAATCTGTACAACTGCTGCCTACGGTGAGCACAGTGCTGGTGCAAACTTTAAAAAAGGAGGTACAAACAGACACCAAAGGCAGCCGGAAGGGCTAGAGCTGAGCCGAAGACCCTACCAACAGTCCTGCCACAGAGTCCCACCTCAGTGCACCGAAAACTTATTGCCCCCAAACTTCAATTGTGGTCTAAAGAACAATCAGTATCCAGCTTTTGAATCAATACAGCAGCAAATTATTGCCATACCTTTAATTTAACATGCTAAATTTTGAAGTCAGGTTCTCTCTAACTACCCCATGCATATTCATCTTCGGTCCAAACCTATTTCCCCTAATACACCAGAGGTGGTCAGAAATTCCCACTCTTTCACTTGCCCCAGTGGTGACCAGTTTCAGAAAGCGATTGAATAACTGGGCGACTCTGGTCCGAAGCAGGATGCCAAAGATGGGACAAGAACCATGAAAAGCAGAAATGGATAAGATCTGGAGCAGGATCTGTGGAGAGGAATTATCAATTTTATTGTTTTTAACCAGTCTACGCCTTTTGGAATGCATTTTCATTGGCAGTAAGATACCTTTAAATGTCATCCAATCCCATAATAACTTTTTTTACTTGTATCTAAAATATTCTTTAGCGTTTAACACCTATTGCACATGAAAGCCCTACATGATGATATCACTAACACTAATTGCCCTTACCAGTTTTATGCATGCAGTCATATACATCACCCATGGCTTCCTAATATTGCTTATTTTTCCAGCACCATGATCCATACGTACACCTCGTCAAACAAGCACTGTTTTTCTTCCCTCTGATTATTTCTTAATTAATAACCTGCTGATATTTCTGACTCCTCCTTGCCCTTCTATGAATATTAAATTAAAGATCTAAATTCACCACTGGAGATCTATTAAACTGACTGCCTGCGAAATAATTAATCAGCTGCTAAAATACAGCTACAGCCTTGAGATGTCTGTACTTTAGCACGGGTCACGTCAGTGAAAGCGTTTTTACTATAGAAACATAAATTATATATAATTTTTAAAGATATAGATGAACACTACATGTTGTAGATGTGAAGGTCTGTCTGTCTGTCTATCTATCAAAACAGAAATAATAAGGACAGAATGAAAAATAATCTAAATTTGAGTGCAAAAAATCCCGACAAAGCAAAATCAAGGTAAAATTGTTTTGCATCTTTCTGTCTTACGTTTTGTCTTAAAGAGGACAAACCAGCAGGATTTACGGCTATAAAGTGAAGCCTTTGCCTTACAGGCTCTGGGATACTGAGTGCAATCATACCTTTACTTCAATGATTACATGTATGATTGCTGAGATAAACGATATAAAAGTTCTTAGAAAGTGTGCAGCAGGGAGATGGAGTGTGCAGCACATCAGCATAAAAGGGGTTGGTTTTCTTTGTATTATTGCCCTGTTTTCTCTAAGCCAAACCATCCCCCTCCCTCTCTCCCGTTCTCAATCTCCCTGCTTGACTGTGATCTCACAATCAGTAGAAGACTCCCCTTCTCCTCCAGTCTCTACTAGAGATGAGCGATGTTTGATTCGAATTGTTTGCCAATCTCAAATTCAAGCTGTTTTGGGCGGTGTTTGAGTCATTCAACGAATGCGAACAATTAGCTTCAAATTCGGCAGTTCGAGGTCATGTTCGATAACAGTTCGTTCACCAAAAGGACCCTATAAAGTGATCTGGGGGAAGAGGAAAAGGCTGAAATGGGGGCATGATTGTTTAAAAGATGGCGGTAAAAAGCCGCCGGCATTTAAACAATCATTCAGCCTGATCCTCTGCCCCCCACAGCCTCCCATTCCGATCCTCTGCTCTCCCCGCTGCCTTCCATCCCGATCCTGAGCTAGGACCGGGCGGGGAGCGCAGCACCAGGGAGCGGGGAGCGAAGCAACAGGGCGGGGAAGCCGGCAGTGAGAAGACTGCACCGTCGGCTTTCCTGCTCTGTGCTGCACTTTTCTGTTACTACAAATTTAAGCAATTTGAGATTTAATCGCCTCCGAAAATAATTGCCTCCTTTTTATTATGCATTGTAAAGATGTTATCAGTCACAGAAGGCAGACATAGCCTCAGGAACATCCTAGTGGTTTGCAGCTTTCTCATCACATGGTATAGAGTAGCCAATCCGGAAGGGCTATCATAGCCTGTATAAAAGCCTTAGCAGGGAATGCTTTAGGAATTTTAGGGTAATTTAGACTTGTGAGAGTTTGCCAGCCCTAAAATATTGGACAAATACTCCTGAAAGTAATATATTGAATAACTGCAACAGTGAAGACATTAGAGTAGTAGACTGGTAACAGTACATACATTCTATTAATAGAGTCAGAGATAGAGACTCAACATGACTGATCAGTGATATGCATTGTCATTTCACTTGAAATAGATCACTCTGTGTGCAATGACTATATAATATATGTGCTTCACTTTATGGATTGAATTACTGAAACAAATAAAGTTTTTGATGATATTCTAATTCTTTGAGAAGCTTGTATATTTTTAAATACAATGGAAAATTCTCTAAAATCCAGGCTTTTAACTGTGACTGTTGACCTCACGCCGTGGGCTTGTTGCAAAACTTTTTTTGCACATTTGTCTTAGTATTGACATTTTACATCTGTACATTCCTCACTAATACAACACCCTTTTGCAGGTGCTAACTTTGGAAACATGTAACTACCTAGCATTACTTATCACAACATTTATTTTGAGGTCATTAAATTTTCTTGAAAAAGTAGAAAAACAAGATAAAAATATATACAGTGCCTTGTGAAAGTATTTGGCCCCCTTGAACTTTTCAACCTTTTGCCACAGCAAACTCACTCCAGAAGTTCAGTGATGATCTCTGAATGATCCAATGTTGCTCTGTGATAGTGTCAGGTTTCTGTTTCAGGTGCAAAGAGCATCATGAAGACCAAGAAACATACCAGGCAGGTCCAAGATACTGTTGTGGTGAAGTTTAAAGCCAGATTTGGATACTAAAAGATTTCCAAAGTATTATAAATCTCAAGGAGCATTGTGCAAGTGATCATATTGAAATGGACCACTACAAATCTACCAAGATCCGGCCATCCGTCTAAACTTTCATCTTGAACAAGAAGACTGATCAGAGATGTAGCCAAAAGGCCCATGATCACTCTGGATGAACTGCAGAGATCTACAGCTGAGGTGGGAGAGTCTGTCCATAGGACAACAATCAGTCGTGGGAGAGTCCATAGCACAACAAATGCACAAATCTGGCTTTTATGGAAGAGTGGCAAGAAGAAAGCCATTTCTCAGATATCCATAAAAAGTCTTGTTTGAAATTTGCCACAAGCCACCTGGGAGACACCAAACATGTGGAATAAGGGGCTCTGGTCAGAAGAAACCAAAATCAAACTTTTTGGCCACAATGCAAAACGATATATTTGGTGTAAAAGCAACACAGCTCATCACCCTCAAAACATGGTGGTGGCAGCATCATGGTTTGGGCCTCCTTTCTTCAGCAAGGACAGGGAAGATGGATAAAATTGATGGGAAGATGGACGGAGCCAAATACAGGACCATTCTGGAAGAAAACCTGTTGGAGTCTGCAAAAGACCTGAGACTGGGACGGAGATTTATCTTCCAACAAGACAATGATCCCAAACATAAAGTAAAATCTACAATGGAATGGTTAAAAAATAAACGTATCCAGGTGTTAGAATGGCCAAGTCACAGTCCAGACCTGAATCCAATCGAGAATCTGTGGAAAGAGCTGAAAACTGCTGTTCACAAACGCTCTCCATCCATCCATCACTGAGCTACAGCTGTTCTGCAAGGAAGAATGGGCAAGAATTTCAGTCTGTCGATGTGTAAATCTGATAGAGACAAACCCCAAAAGACTGCAGCTGTAATCACAGCAAAAGGTTGCGCTACAAAGTATTAACTCAAGGGGCCGAATAATATTGCACGCCCCACTTTTCAGTTTTTTATTTGTTAAAAATGTTTAAAATATCCAATACATTTTGTTCCACTTCACGATTGTGTCCCACTTGTTGTTGATTCTTCACAAAAAAATTTGAATTTATATCTTTATGTTTGAAACCTGAAAAGTGGCAAAAGGTTAATAAGTTCAAGGGGCCAAATACTTTCACAAGACACTGTATATATATATTTTGACACTTTCAGTTGTGGCCAAAAGTATTGACACCCTGCAATTCTGTCAGATAATACTCAGTTTCTTCCTGAAAATGATTGCAATCACAAATTCTTTGGTATTATTATCTTCATTTAATTTGTCTTCAATGAAAAAACACAAAAAGAATTGTCCTAAAGCCAAATTGAATCTAATTCCACACCAAACATAAAAATGGGGGTGGACAAAAGTATTGGCACTGTTAGAAAAATCATGTGATGCTTCTCTAATTTGTGTAATTAACAGCACCTGTAACTTACCTGTGGCACCTAACAGGTGTTGGCAATAACTAAATCACACTTGCAGCCAATTGACATGGATTAAAGTTGACTCAACCTCTGTCTTGTGTCCTTGTGTGTACCACATTGAGCATGGAGAAAAGAAAGAAGACCAAAGAACTGTCTGAGGACTTGAGAAACCAAATTGTGAGGAAGCATGAGCAATCTCAAGGCTACAAATCCATCTCCAAAGACCTGAATGTTTCTGTGTCTACCGTGCGCAGTGTCATCAAGAAGTTTAAAGCCCATGGCACTGTGGCTAACCTCCCTAGATGTGGACAGAAAAGAAAAATTGACGAGAGATTTCAACGCAAGATTGTGCGGATGGTGGATAAAGAACCTCGACTAACATCCAAACAAGTTCAAGCTGCCCTGCAGTCCGAGGGTACAACAGTGTCAACCCGTACTATCTGTTGGCGTTTGAATGAAAAGGGACTGTATGGTAGGATACCCAGGAAGACCCCACTTCATACCCCGAGACATAAAAAAGCCAGGCTGGAGTTTGCAAAACTTACCTGAGAAAGCTTAAAACGTTTTGGAAGAATGTTCTCTGGTCAGATGAGACAAAAGTAGAGCTTTTTGGGCAAAGGCATCAACATAGAGTTTATAGGAGAAGAAAAGAGGCATTCAAAGAAAAGAACACGGTCCCTACAGTCAAACATGGTGGAGGTTCCCTGATGTTTTGGGGTTGCTTTGCTGCCTCTGGCACTGGACTACTTGACCGTGTGCATGGCATTATGAAGTCTGAAGACTACCAACAAATTTTGCAGCATAATGTAGGGCCCAGTGTGAGAAAGCTGGGTCTCCCTCATAGGTCATGGGTCTTCCAGCAGGACAATGACCCAAAACACACTTCAAAAAGCACTAGAAAATGGTTTGAGAGAAAGCACTGGAGACTTCTAAGGTGGCCAGCAATGAGTCCAGACCTGAATCCCATAGAACACCTGTGGAGAGATCTAAAAATGGCAGCTTGGAGAAGGCACCCTTCAAATATCAGGCACCTGTAGCAGTTTGCCAAAGAAGAATGGTCTAAAATTCCAGCAGAGCATTGTAAGAAACTCATTGATAGTTACCGGAAGCGATTGATCGCAGTTATTTTGGCTAAAGGTTGTGCAACCAAGTATTAGGCTGAGGGTGCCAATACTTTTGTCTGGCCCATTTTTGGAGTTTTGTGTGAAATGATCAATGTTTTGCTTTTTGCTTCATTCTTTTTTGTGTTTTTTTCATTGAAGACAAATTAAATGAAGATAATAATACCAAAGAATTTGTGATTGCAATCATTTTCAGGAAGAAACTGAGTATTATCTGACAGAATTGCAGGGGTGTCAATACTTTTGGCCACAACTGTACATGTGCATGTCTGTTTTTATTACTCCAATTTGACAACTGTGCACAGCACACCCATACTGCATCCTGCAGACACATATTGCTTTCTGTACCCATCTACTTAGCATTTCTAAATACAGCTTTTTTGGCAAGAGTTGAATAATTAAGGTTGAAAAGATTGTCGAAAATTAATTATAGTTATTATAGTCTTAGGCTACGTTCACACATTTGCGTATTTTGCTGCGCTTTTTTGCGCGCGCTTTTTGCCGCGTTTTTCAGCCACGCAAAAAAGCGCAGCAAAATACGCAGGGGCTTTCACACACTGCGCTTTCTTTACTCTAGAAAGCGCAGTGATGTCACAGAGGGGAGGAAGAATCCTGCTTCCTCCTCCCCTCTGTGACAGCCCCATTAGATTTCACAGTGTATTAATATACACTGTGAAATCTAAATTAAACAGAGGCAAATGTATGTAAAATAAAAAAGAATTAATACATCACCTCTCCGGTGCCTACTCCCACTGTCTGGTGCCTTCTGCCGCTGTCCGGTCTCCGGTTGTAAGTGAGAGGTGTACTGATAAGACCTGTGGTGACGTCAGAGGGGGGGCATTCCCATCGCTGATTGGCTGTTCGCGGTCATGTGATATGTATCACATGACCGCGAGTGCCCGGGAACGCCCCTCTGACATCACCACAGGTCCTGTCAGAAGAGATCTCACTTGGAACCGGGGATCGCACAGCGGCAGAAGGCATCGGACAGGTGAAGTATTGATTCTTTTTTATTTTTCAGACACTTGCTTTTGTTTAATTTAGATTTCACAGTGTGTATTAATACACTGTGAAATCTAATGGGCGGCCACAGCTGTCACAGAGGGGAGGAGGAAGCAGGATTCTTCCTCCCCTCTGGGAGAATACGCAGAAGTAGCTGCGTAAACAATTGACATATCAATTGTTTACGGAGCTGCGCTTTCTCCCGGAAAACGCACTGCGTATTTTTCCGCAATGTCTGCACTGCAAAGTGAATTTCACATTCACTTTGCAGGCAGACAAAAGGCACATTGCGTATTTTGAAAAGCGCGCGTAAAAAAAACGCGGCAAAATACGCAATGTGTGAACGCAGCCTTATATAAATCTAAGTGTGTGTATGTGTTTATGCATGTACCAGATGTGGGCCTAATGCTATCGCGTCGGGAGAGTGGTGTCTGGGCACTGTCTCTTGTCTCTGTACCTGTCTCCCCCTGTGTCTCTGCCTCTCCCCCTGTGTCTCTGCCTCTACCCCTGTGTTTCTGTCTCTTCTCCTGTGTCTCCCTGTGTCCCTGACTCTTCCTGTGTGTCTCTGCATCTCCCTCTGTGTCCCCCTGTGTCTCTGCCTCTGCCCTTGTGTCCTTCTGTGTCTCTGCCTCTCCCCCTCTGTCCCCCTGTGTCTCTGTCTCTCCCTCTGTGTCTCCCTGTGTCTCTGCCTCTCCCTCTGTGTCTCTGCCTCTTCTCCTGTGTCCCCCTGTGTCTCTGACTCTTCCCCTGTGTCTCTGCCTCTCCCCCTCTGTCCCCCTGTGTTTCTGTCTCTCCCCCTGTGTCCCCCTGGATCTCTGCCTCTCCCCTGTGTCCCCCTGTGTCTATGTCTCTCCTCTGTGTCTCTGCCTCCCTCCCTGTGTCTCTGCCTCTCCCCCTGTGTACCCCTGTGCCTCTGCGTCTCCCCCTGTGTCCCCTTGTTTCTCTGCCTCTCCTACTGTGTCCCCCTGTGCCTCTGCCATTTCCCGTGTCTTTCTGTGTCTTTGCCTCTCCCCCTCTGTCCCCCTTTGCCTCTGCCTCTCCTCCTGTGTCTTTGCCTCTCTGCCTGTGTCCCCCTGTGTCTCTGCCTCTCTCTCTTTTTACTCCTGTGTCTCTGCCTCTTCCCTTGTTTCTCTGTTTCTCCCCCTGTGTCCCCTGAGTCTATGAGCGGGACGATGGGCGACGCTGATTTCCCGGCGACTCGCAGCCGCTGATCTCCCGGCGACAGGCGCCACTGATCTCCTGGCGGTGTGTCTGCATGGGAGATTTAAACACAGCTGATCTGACAGCTGATTCAGGTCCTTGAATCTGATATTGATCATCTCATCAGTTTGCCGATCAGCAAACCGATCAGATGATATTGGATCCGGATTTGACGTTGCGGGACCCTCGAGCCTGGACCAGTCACTAACTGTGTTTTGTTTTATTTCTAATAAAAATATTTTCTCTATGTTTTTTTTTTCATCCGATTACTAGAACATGTTGGCCCTGTCTAATATTGGCATGACTCCATGAATTTCAGGTTTAGGACAAGCTGATAATACACAACTGGCCCTAACCCCATTATTACCCAGTGAGCCACCTGGTACCAGGGCCGCTGGAAGAGCTGGATACAGT
>JARQOC010000002.1:55131012-55291087 GCA_033576535.1 Allobates femoralis | reverse complement strand
TCTGTATTGCTTATGGCTTTGTACTTCCTAACTTTAATACAGTCCATCAGTGCTGTGTCGGCTGTCAGTCCTTATCAATAACTGAAGCCACTCTGGCTCCACCTTTATGACTGAAAGCCAGAGGTTGCCAGAAGTAACGTTTATATCTTCCCGGTAGCCAGGGTTTTAATGCAGTGGTTGAGCAGCCTTGAAATGCTAGTAATCTGCAAATAAGCCCTATATCTGCAGGTTAATATCATTTGGGGATGTGACAGGTTCCCTTTAAGCATATAAGTACAGACATTACTCCCTACTATTCTTTCTTAAGAAAATATGTAAGTACAGATAGTACGGCTTACTTTTCTCCCTGTAAGTGGGAGAAGCGCATAGATTAAGGGCCACAGGGCAAGAAACATGTTACCTGTACATCTTTTTTATAATCTATATGATTTTAGTGTACACTGCTGTATGTGATTTTACTTCTGTACAAAGAATTCTAATAAAACTCTGGATTTTTACTGCAAGCCTTCTTGCTGGCAATTTTTTTGATTTCTCTTCATGTTGGCTATACCAGGCCGAGCAAGAGGAAAGAGTGAGCTGAGTCTACGTGTTTGTTTTTTTTAAGTTTGTTCCTTTAAAGATATATAAAAGGAAAGATAAAAGGGGAGACAAGGGGCGCAGAGTCTAAGTGTATATTTATATCTGCCACAGCAAATTTAAATTTTTGCACTCACCCTTTAGATGTCTTGTATTTTCACTCAAATGATCCATATAGTGCATCAGCTCTTTGTAATCCTCCGGTCTGCAGCATGATTGTAGGAGCTATGCCAGCCTTGGTGCAAGGTTCGCATGTGGATATTGTAGTAGATAGAAGATTTCCCTTTTCAGCACTTCCGGAGAATAAGGATGGTTGCAGATGAGATATTTTTCTCAATATCAAATTTATTAGGACACTTTACTAAGAACAACGGCCTTCATCAGGTATAATATGCCATCAGCCACTCCTTAGCAATGACTGAAGCCAAACCAGTCCCGCCTCTATGACTGAAAGCCAGAGATTGCTGAAGGAATAAAGTTTATTTCTTCCGGGTAGCCAGGGCTTCAATGCAGTGGTCAAGCAGCTTTGAAATTATATTAACCTGCAGATTAGCTCTAGATCTAAAGGTTAATGCCTGCCGAGCCCTCCACTGGCTCCCCATCCCCCAGCGATCTCACTTCAAAACCCTAACCCTGACATACAAGGTCATACATAACCTGTCCTCTTCCTACATCTCTGTCCTAGTCTCCCGCTACCTCCTCTCACGCAACTTGCGATCCTCTCAGGAACTCCTTCTCTCAACCCCCCGCATTTCCACCTCCCACAACCGCACACAAGACTTCTCTCGTGCTTCTGCCAGACTCTGGAACTCCCTCCCCCCACCACATCAGTCACTCCCCTACCCTGGGAACCTTCAAGAAAAACCTGAAGACACACCTCTTGCTACAAGCCTACAACACACACTGAGACCCAATCCACTGCACCATCTCACCTCTCCCCCTCCTTCTGTCTCCACTCCCCACCCCCTCTAGACTGTGATCCCCGGCCCTATTGTACCCGTATGATTGATTTGTCGATTTGTCGTCGTTTTTGACCACTTGTCTTTGTCTACCTCTAACTTGTAAAGTGCCATGTATCCTAATAGCGCTATATAAATACCTAATAATAATAATAATAATAGCGTTTTACTCATATGACAGGTTCTCTTTAAGGATATAAGTACAGATATTGCTCCCTACTAGTATTTCTTAAGCACAGATAGTACTGCTTCTTTTTTTCCATGTGAATGGGACAATTAGTGTATGTGGTGATAGGATTGTTAACTGTAATAATTATTGGATGAAAGCTAGAAATCTTTAATGAAGTTGACAGTTTTTAATCTTCCACAAGCAGGATGGTAAAGAATGCAATGAATTAACATGTTACCAATGTGTATTGCTTATGGCTTTGCATTTGCTTATTTTTAATACAATCCATCAGTGCTGCGTCGGCTGTCAGTCCTTAACAATGACTGAAGCCACTCTGGCTCCACTTCTATGAATGAAAGACAGACGTTATTGGAGAAGTAAACTTTATTTCTTTCCGGTAGCCAGGGTTTCAGTGCAGTGGACGAGCAGCTTTGTAATGCTATTGACCTGTAGATTATCCCTATATCTGCAGGTTAATAGCATTTCGGGATGTGAAAGTTTCCCTTTAAGGATATAAGTACAGATATTACTTCCTACTATTCTTTCAGAAGAAAATATGTAACTACAGATAGTACTGCTTCATTTTCTCGCTGTAAATAGGACTCGCACAAGTAGTCTATGTGGTGATAGGATTGATATTGTTAATTGTAATAATTATTGGGGGAAAGCTGGAAATCTTTAATAAAGTTGATGGTTTTTAGTGTTCCGTAACATTGATGGTAAAGAATGCAATGAATGAAATCATTTGCCAATGTCTATTGCTTATGGATGTGTACTTGCTTAGTTTAATACAGTGCATCAGAGCTGAGCCGGCTGTCAGTCCTTAGCGATGACTGACACCACACCAGCCCAGCCTCAATGGCTGAAAGCATAAGGTTGCTGGAGTAATAAAGTTTATTTCTTCCCGGTAGCCAGTGTTTCTGTGCAGTGGCCAAAGAGCTTTGAAATGCTATTAACCTGCAGATTAGCCCTATCTCTAAAGGTTAATAGCTTTTCGGGATATGATAGGTTCTGTTACAATACTGGTGGAACACGTACTGCAATCCAATGGCTGAAGGATGCAAAGAGGGAACAGTAAGCAGTGGTAGAAGTCTTAAGATGCAGGAGTGGATGTTTCTGCAAACAATATCTATTAAATGAGAGCAAGCTGGGCAAGACTGCTCTGAGCTGGAGACTGAAACTAGACTAGACACAATACTCAAGCACTGAATGAAGTTCACATGTGGATAAGTAGTCTCAAACATGAAACAAGAAGGCTTTTACAGTTTCAGCAGCATCCATCTTACTAAAGGTCAATTTGCCAGAACACAATAGCAGCCTCCAGTGGTAAGGAGTAGAATTGCAGCACAAATTAGAAAAGTGAATAAGAGTAGCCACTAGTGGTCAGCCTGAAGAAAACAAAATCCTTACAGGTCCCCTTTAAGAATATAAGTACATATCTTACTCTCTACTATTGTTTCTTAAGAAAATACGTAAGCACAGATAGTACTGCTTCCTTTTCTCTCTGTAAAAGGGACTTTACCAATTAGTTTATGTGGTGATAGGATTGTTATTGTTAATTGTAATAATAATTGGGTGAAAGCTGGAAATCTTTAATGAAGTTGATGGTTTTTATTAATCTTCCACTAGCAGGACGGTAGAGAATACTAAGAATGAAATCATTTTGCCAATGTGTATTGCTTATGGCTTTGTACTTGCTTACTTTATATTCAACAAATATAGTACTTAAAGAGATGTGCGCATCAGTCAGCTGGATGAAAGAAAATATGATCTTGTTCGCAGGTATATTAGCAATAAAATAGCAGAGGAAAACTTACTGTGAAAGACGTAACTTCCCAACTGATGATAAGTGGGGAAGTTTCATTATTGCCAAGGAAAGGTTTGAAATATGGCATTAAGTAACTTAGCCTTCCTTGTCATTTGCAAGCTGAAAATATGATTACCTATGTATAGTTTCAGGCATAGTATTACTATTCCTACAATGATTTCTCAATCAGGCCTTGGAGAGAACGCGTATCCTTTTGGTGCTCAGTGACTAGTGACTGGAATATGATGTATGATTATTGCACTTTGTATATTTCACTGTTATCGACATTGAAAAAAGTTCTCTGGACTATAATGCTTCAATTACCTGTAATTCTGTAGGGTTTCTGTGCACTATTCTTTATGTAAAATGTTGCCAGTGACCTTACTTGTAATTGGGATGAAAGAAGGTTTGAAGCCGTTATAGATCCCCAGAAAAATCAAAGATAATCTTCATCAGTGAAAACTATTTTCTAATGTATAAAAAGATATCTTGAGACTAAAAATTCTTCATTATGGAAGACTTGATAAAGCATCGCCTCTTCTGCTGCATTTTAATTATTTTTATAATTTCCTTTCTCCTTTGTAAAAGTAAAGAAGTAAAGATATATCTACACACAAATAGCAAAAGAAGAAAGAAGAAAGTACCGGTAACTTCAAATAAGCCCGTTTTATTGCAATTGAAGCATTTTAGGAGGTCATCTAGGTTGACTTAGGATATTACATATAAATCAGCAATTTGATTGGTAAATAATCAAATTGTTTAGTGTTTAGGGTTTGTATATACCAGGATGGGAGGTCATATACACAAGGAGGAGGGGATCATATACACCAAGAGGAGGGGATCATATATACAAAGAGGAGGGGATCATATATACAAGGAGGAGGGGATCATATACATCAGGATGAGAGAATCATATATTTCAGAATGGGAGAATTATATATACCATGAGACCATGAGGAGGGGATCATACATACCAGGTGGAGGGAATCACATATACCCGGAGGAGGGAATCATATATATCTGGATCAATATAGAAGAAAAAGCTGGGCGGTACTCATCATAATTGAATGATCCTTTATTCAAACGTCATATGGAGAAGATAGATTCAGCGGGGAGAGGGAGTGAGGATCAGCGGACAACGGCTGCCGTTTCACGGGGCTGTACCGCCTTCAACGGGTAACGAGGAACAGGACCCTTTGAAGTCGGTACAGCCCCATGAAACGGCAGCCATCGTCCGCTGATCCTCACTCCCTCTTCCCACTGAATCTATCGTCTCCTTATGACGTTTGAATGAAGGATCATTAAATATGGTGAGTACCGCCCAGCTTTTTCTTCTATATTGACTTGTGTCTTGTATCTGGAATGTGTGCAACACCTGTCACCGAGGGGCTTGTATTTCCTGCAGTAGTTAGCGATTACCTGAGTTGCTCCAGCCAATCGGAAGGTGCCCGGTACCTCTACATAACAAATGGTATATATCAGTATGATAGGATGATATATACAAGGAGGAGGGAATCATAAATACCAGGAGAAGGGGATCATATATACTAGGAAGAGGGGATCATATATACCAGTAAGGGGGATCATATACACCAGGAGGAGGGGATTGTATACACCAGGAAAAGGGGACCATATATATAAGGAGGAGGGGATCATATATACTAAGATGGAGATCATATACTGTAATGGATGTCCTCCACAGCTTTCGGGAGGGCTGTCATCTTAATTGTCTGCCGCCAAATTGGATGCTTTGTTTTAGTGTGTGCACGCCACCGTAAGACCCATGCTGACAACCATGTCAAGGTAGAGCTTAATGACAAAGACCTTTATTAAGGAAGGAGTTAACAGTTATATACGACTTCTTAAAGGGATATTAAAAGGGGTGCTAGTAGAGGTGATTGCATCATATTATGCTGAATCTACATTTTATTCTGAAAAACATTCAATTCATATTCTGTGTGTTAGTTAGCCTTGACCTGTACATTCAGTCCGAAGACATTCTGATAAGGAGCTTCTACACTGCTACATCTATCTCAAAACATTATATAAAATCTAAGACAGAGGAATTTTCGAGGAAAGTGCAAGAATTCATATAAACATGCTTTTGGAAGGTTTCTGAATGGCTTCAATAATTTATATAAATTATTAACTATTTATTGCCATAACATTCCCCCCTTTGGAGACATTCAAAGTCTTACCCTCAATCTTTGCCCTAGGCGGCAGAGGGGTAAAAGGTAGAGGAAAGGGGAGGACACTTCACCAACATTGAGACAAACCATAACGTCGGAATCCCTTTGCAGTTGGCCTTAGCTGCACCCTAAACTGCCCCTACTCCATCTTCTAAGATGGGTCTCAAGTTCTCGTATTTCTCCAAGGGATCTTGCGGCAATGGCAATGGCATCATTCTCAGGCGTATATTTCTCCTTCATCATCAGGACCTCTGAGATCTGCATACATTGTTGTCACAGTCTCCTTCATGACGCGAGACATCATCTTCTTGATGAAAGGTATTACACAGCATGAAATTAGAGCCACTATGAATAGAACACAGAGGATTATTATACCTAGTTTGATAATTGCTCTCTGCCATCCATCCCACCACCCAAACCAAGTGTCCCATGGATCCTTAACCTCCCTGGCGGTATGATTATGTCAGGAATTTTGTGCTAAAAGCGGTACCATTTTTTTGCATGGAAATTTGGTGTTATGTACTGTCGGCCTGCAATTCTTAGTAATTACCTGATCAAAGAAGACTCTAGTAGACCTCTCAGATGTGATAAAGTTTGAAACATAAAATCATGAATTATAATTAAATAAATAATATAATTTTATTCAATAATCAATAATCTTATACCTGGCGGTATGATTATGTCAGGAATTTTGTACTAAGGGTACTTTCACACTAGCGTTTTTTTGAAATTGCGGCAGATGCGGTGAAAAAAACCAATCTGCCGCGATTACCGCATAACCGCGACACCTGCGGCACAGTTGCGGCAAGCCCCATGCAATGTCTATGGGGCTTGCGGTAAGGGTGCGGTCAGCCGCGGTTTTTTTGCAGCCGCACCTGCCGCAAGTGCCGATACCGCACTTGCCGCATCTGCCGCAAGCCCCCATAGACATTCTATGGGGCTTGCGGCAACTGTGCGGTAATCGCGGCAGATTGGTTTTTTTCACCGCATCTGCCGCAATTTAAAAAAACTGCTGATGTGAAAGCAGCCTAAATGCGGGTACCATTTTTTTTCATAAAAAATTTCTTTTATGGGCCGAAATGTTATCCTTTTTTTTCCCACCCAGTTCCGCCTCCAATGAGCCGCTGCGGCTCACAGAGACGGAACCAGGAAGTCATATGTAGGCATCTGAAGGAGCTCTCGCCGGTGATCACAGCGGGGACATCGCTGGTTCACCAGGAGAAGGTAAGAAGACTCCGCCGCCATTTACCCCGAGCATCAGATGTGGACCTACCGTGGTGCAGCTGGTTCAGCTGCACCAGGGCCCCTCAAGCATCAGAGCACCAGTAGGGAGCCCCCATGACAGAGGCAAGGAGGGTAACTGTTCCCACCCCGACTCCCAGACCTCCCAGTCCCGGGCGGCAGCACCCCCTGCTCCTCTGCAGAATCTCTGCTGTAATGCACTGCGCTCCTGCCTTTGGGGCCCTGGTGCAGCATTAGGTGAGGAGCGGGGTAGGGTTGGTGCTGGCAGGGGGGGTGCTGGCAGTGAGCCGGGGGGAGGGGGGTTTGGTTCTGGCAGGGGGGGGTGCTGGCAGTGTCTGGTGAGGAGCCGGGGGGATGGGGAACAGGGATCCATCCCCCTGCATGTGGATGGGGATCAGGGATCCATCCCTCAGGGATCCATCCCCCTGCATGTGGATGGGGATCAGGGATCCATCCCTCAGGGATCCATCCCCCTTGCAGGGGGATGGGGATCAGGGATCCATTCCCCTACATGTGGATGGGGATCAGTGATCCATCCCTCAGGGATCCATCCCCCTTGCTGGGGGATGGGGATCAGGGATCCATCCCTCAGGGATCCATCCCCCTACATGTGGATGGGGATCAGGGATCCATCCCTCAGGGATCCATCCCCCTACATGTGGATGGGGATCAGGGATCCATCCCTCAGGGATCCATCCCCCTGCATGTGGATGGGGATCAGGGATCCATCCCTCAGGGATCCATCCCCCTTGCAGGGCGATGGGGATCAGGGGCAAGCTGGCAGGGGGAGCGGCTGCACAGAAAGGGGCATCACCATATCTACACAGCGTCTCCCTGACGGGTAAGAGCAGCTTGACGGCGGCCCCCCTCTCCATACCCGTGGCTGCAGGGGCGGCAGTGACATTATGTGCCAGCACTTTTCACCCCCACCCCCTCCAGTCCTCACCCGCGGCTGCAGGGGCGGGGGTGACATTATGTGCCAGCACTTTTCACCCCCACCCCCCTCCAGTCCTCACCCGCGGCTGCAGGGGCGGGGGTGACATTATGTGCCAGCACTTTTCACCCCCACCCCCCTCCAGTCCTCACCCGCGGCTGCAGGGGCGGGGGTGACATTATGTGCCAGCACTTTTCACCCCCACCCCCCTCCATTCCTCACCCGCGGCTGCAGGGGCGGCGGTGACATTCTTCAACTTCTGTAACACTGCCTGCGGGTAAGCCCGAGCGTGACTCGGGGTTACCGCTTCTGACAGTGAAAGTTAACCCCGAGTCAGGCTCGGGAATACCGCTAGGCAGGTTAACAACAGAATTATGAGCTAATTCTTCTGACAGGTCTATGAGTCCTTTTAGGGCTTTGACTATGCTCCCATCTACCCTTGGTCAGGATCATGTGGTCTGGCAGGCTTCTACCCCATTTATCTTTGCGTTCTTTTGCCTGGACTGGTCTATATCCCCCATATTACCCATAGCTGTTGTAGATCTCGTGTCGTGTACATCTGTTTACTATGGTGTGGAAGTTAAACTGATAAGTGACCCTTGTAGCTGTGGTACTAACATGATCTCCCGTATGATCTCCCATATTCTCTTGTGACCTGCTCCCCCCTGCTTATCAGGGTTAAGGAGCAAAACAACCATTTTTGGCTTCTGGATCTGGTGCCTTCTTGCAGTGAAATGCGTGGATCCATGTAGGCCTTCCTTCAACTTTTACAGCCGTAGAGGTGACTAGCAGGACTTAGAAAGGGCCGTTATATCTGGGATCTAGAGCACGTCTACTGAATCTTTTAATGAGAACATAATCTGCTGGCTGGATCTCATGGGTTCCTTCCAAACTTTGAAGATCTGGGAGAGAGGAAAAACTTGAGAATGTATTTTAGTCAAATGCTTTGTTAATTCGGTAACAAACTTAGTCAAACTGTCATACTGTAGGGTCAACTGTTGGGGAAATACAACCCTAGTCTGGGGGCACTCCCAAACAAAATCTCATAAGACTTAGCTTAGTTGCACTAGCTGGGGTGTGTCTGACACTGGACAATGTGAAGGGAAGACTTTTATGCCACGGCTTCCCCGTTTACTGCGCTGCTTTCAGAATTTTTTTTCCTTTAATACCCCGTTTCCTCTCTCGACCCTTCCTGAATTTTTAGTATGAAGAGCTAACTCTGTCCCCAGGGCCTGCCATGTCTCTTTGGTCAGATTGGCTGTGAATGTTGGCCCTTGGTCACTCTCTATGGTTTCTGGGACCCCATATCTGCACACTGTCTCTGAGAGGAGTTTCTTTGCAGTGGTTTTAGCAGATTGGTTCTTCACATGAAAAGCTTCTGGCCATCCAGAGAATATGTCCACGACTATCAGTGCATATTCTCATCCTCCTGAGGATGGCATCTGAATGTGGTCAATCTGTATGCGTTGAAAGGGGTACAAGGGTCTAGGTGTACACTTCTGTGGAGTTTTCTCTGTTTTTCTAGGGTTACACCGGCCACAGACTAGGCATCCTCTGGTGGAATTTGCTGCCATTGTTGAAAAGCCAGGTGCGTGGTAGTACTGTCTTACAAGATTGTGCATCTTCATTTTTGATTGATGGTTGGGACCATGGGCCCATCTGGCAATCATTGGGTAGAGGGCTCATGGGAGGCATGGTTTCCCTTTCAGTAGTATCAGATGCTTCTTATGTTGAACAGCTCCATCTTGGATCCATTTTTCCTTCTCTTCATTGGATGATTGCTTCTGCAGGGTCAAGACCATGTTCTCCCAGGATTGTTCATCTGTCTTCTTCTTGTCCAGATCTTCTTCTTGTCCAGAGTCTTCTTCTTGTCCTAATCTTCTTCTTGTCCTGAGTCTTCTTCTTGTCCTGAGTCTGTCAAGAGCTACAAGTTGGAGGGTTCTGTGATGAGTGGCTTCACTCCTGCTTCCTTAACTGCCCTGTAAGTCAAGTCATTCCCCACGGCTTCTCTTGAGGTCCCTCCAGTGTGTGCCTTTACCTTAAGTACTGCGACTCTTTCTGACATCAGAAGGACACCAGCAATTCCTTCACCGCTCTATGGTGGCGTATTAGAGTTCCATTGGCTGTAATGAAGTCTCTCGCCCTCCAGATAGGCCCGTAGTCATGACAGATGCCAAGGATCGGTATAAATATTCGCTTTCTTCTGGGATGCCATCTTACAACCTTCGGTCAATGCAACCAGTCCTGCTTCTTGTGCAGACATGGACATGGTTAGTGGCTTGTCCATCAACACAGTATCTTCTGTGACCACCGCCATACCCGTGTAAAACCGTCCTTCTTGGTCTGCATATCTTGATCCATCCATGAAGAGAGTCAAATCTGGGTCTTCCAGCGACGTATCTGTGACTGTGTCAAATCCAGAGGTTTCTTGTCTCATAAGCGCAAGACAGTCGTGCTGAGCCATTTCAAAGTCGACTTCTTCTTCCACCGAAGTGTCAGAGACATCAAATTTTCCCCTTGGAAGAGGGAGGAGAGTTGCAGAGTTCAGGACATCACACCTGGAGATTGTCACGTTGTCTGGGAGTAGAAGGGAACATTGTAGCCGTAGGTGCGGTGCAGGAGAGAGATGTTTAGGTTGGGTCTGGGCCAGAATGGCATTGATATCATTTAGGCTGCATGTGGACTGATGCATCCAGGATCCAAGGACAGCACAATCAGAGTATCCAAGACTGTGGCTTCATTCACTGCCCGTAGATCTTGCACCATGCGAAACTTGGGAGGATGTCCCTTTGCTGTTTTCTTCTGGACTGGACACAGTGGGGTGTTGCATGGTGACTTTATCGGAATGACTGCTCCATTCTTGACGTAAGGCATCCGTTGTTGTGTGATAGCATCCGATTGGGCAATGGAGAGAGGGTACTGGGGCTTACGGGGTAAGTGGGCTCCTGGTTTAAGCTTGACTTCTGCTGGCTGGACTGGGAGCCTTCCAATGTCTTCAGGCCTTGGGCCCACAGGATGTCTGGTATCTGTAAAAGCCAGGCTTCTTCTGTAGGTTGTATTGTCTCAGCAAATTGAAAGAGGCCGAAAACCTGTGAAACTTCTTCCTGGTCCAGAGACGTAGTAAGGGTGACAGTACCATTTTCCTGAAAGGAGATGTTGATGTGTAACTTCATCAGTAAGTCAGTTCCCAGTAGGTTCACTGGGCAGGTGTTGGACACCACCAATCGAGATAACATGCTCTGTGTGGGTTGCAGGCTGACAAGCAATGGGCGGGTCATAGGGGTATACTTGATGACTCCATTAACACCCACACATGGGATGGTTTCTTCTGTGAGGCAGTCTGAGTCAGGTAAGTCAGCAAATTTTATCATGCTTCTGGCTGCACCGGTATCCACTAAGAAGGGCATAGATCTTCCTTCTACCTCCATACATACAGTAGGAGTCTGGCCGCAAGCTTTTCTGTTGGCTTTGCAGAGCATATTGTAAGCTGGTGGATCCGGCTTGCCTATGTCCTATAGCTGGGTGGAGGGGGTGGGTCGTGGTTGAGGGAAATCCTGTTCCTCCTTATGTGGCCTATCTTCCCACAATCGTAACAGGTGACTCCACTTCTTGGTCCTCCCCTGTTTCCTGGGTTCAGCGACACCATAACATTATGGTTCCGGGAAGGTTTTGAAGGCCTGTTCATTTCTATGCCCCTTGTCACCTGAAATATAATATCTGGGTCCAATCGTCTGTATTCAGGTCTCGTCTTCTGGACCTGCTTCTGTACGGGTTCAAGAAGACTTTGGACGAAGGCTTGTATCCATATTTGGCTATGGGACTTCTCATGGTGACCAAATCCCAAATCTGTGAACCTCTGATTCAGCCGGTAGTAAAACTTCTCTACACTTTCTCCTTTTTCTGCAGAGACACCTTCTTCTTCCAGAGCCGGTCCCGCAGCACGTTGACACGCTTGGCCATGGCGGCCACCTCGGAGTTGCGCTTGTTCAGGTTCTCCCGCTGCTGCTGCAGTTTGGCATTTTGCTCCTGATTCAGCTTGTTCCTCAACTGCAGTTCTTTGAAGAGACGGTCGAGTTCAAAGACAGCAGACTGGTTGTCGTGATAGCCCTCAATTTGCTGAGCCTCTTCCTGCTCCACCTGGCCCTTCAGGGCCCGCACTTTCTTCAGCTTTGCCTCCTGATTTTCTGCAATATCCCGCAGACGTTTCAGCTTTTCCTGCTCACTGGCCTGCTGCTACTGACGCTGGTCCTGCTGCTTCAGGTACTTCAAGCGCTGCTCCTTTTTAACCAGCATTAGCTGCTGGGCCTCGATCTGCTGCTGTTGTTTCGCCCCCATCTCCTGCAGTTCAGCCAGAGTCATGTCCATTCTATGGCTGTTCACCCCATTTTCAATCCTCCGCTCAGCAGCTACTTTCACCCCATTTCGTTTCGCATTGGGTAATGTGCTCTTTGTAGATTTCCGGACTCTCTGGAGGACGGGTGCTCGTGGTGCAGGTAGAAGCCAATCCAATAAGATCTTCCCATGAGGCAGCGTGAGTTTTCTGAATCTGGCTAATCTTCCGATTAAAGGGTATAGGTTGCTTGTCAGGGTCCGGTAAGGTGTTTACCAATGTGGCAGCTTCCTGAGGCTTCCAGGAAACATATCTGCCTCACCTAGGACGAGAAACATGCTGTGGAGGGTCTTCATGCTGTGCCAATCGGTGTGATTGATTTGAGCCATGTGTAGAGCTGCCTGTTGTGGCCTGTGTACCCTCGTACATTGATAAGGTCTGTCTCCCACCTCCCCTATCCTGGGGAGTGTGCTGTGCCGTGGAAGTAGACTGTAGCCTGTGATGTGTCTGCTCGTCTCCACCTGCTGCTCCCAATTGTGACAGTTCTGTCTTCATTAAAGGCATGCCTCTATGATTTCCTAGTGATGAGAGGGGATTCACTGAGGCTGGGAGGGATACTGTTGAATTTTTGGCCTAGTTCCAGGCCCAACTGGGAAATTCTCCTGTCCCCATGCCATCAGATATTCTTCTTCGGCAGCCTCCTCCTCTCCATCTCCTGTTTCATCCCCGTCCCTGTTCATGTATATTCCAGATACTGCTGCAGAGCAGGGTCTGGTCTGTGCTAAGACGGCAGCTTGAGACGAAGTGGGTGCACCCTGGTTCACTGGAGTGTAATGTGTGCCATCCATATTGAGAACTGGACACAGGGTGGTGGGTCTGTGTGGGTATCTGGAATGTGTCAGCATAGGCACGGGTGCTGCAGCTTCTGCTAGTGTCATCTTGTCAGTATACCCGCATACACGTCACAATGTTCAATCCACAATAACTTCCATAACTTCCTCTTATCCTTATACCATGCTTCTGCATCTTCCAAACCCTTGGCATCCTTCAAAAGCTCTCTTTTACTTGTTATCACTTCCTTCCACTCCTTCTCATCTAAGCATCCTCCATGGGTTGTGGATCCCATCAGTTTTAAGAGGACCTTCATATTCTTCACATACTATACTTCTTCCATTTTTCACAAACTTCTTCCCTTTCTTTTTACATACTTCTTCCCTTTCTTTACATTATTCTTCCCTTTCCTCTCTGCCACAAGGTCTCTTGGGGGTAAGTTGCTGAGGCTTTGACTGATTAACACCCATATTATAGCTTAAACCCAAGTCTCTATGCTTCTATCTTGGCTATGGCTGTCCACCCCTCGAGGTCACCACTGTCAGCAGGGTTGTATAAAGGAGAGTCAACTGGGATACCTTAAGTGAGCCGGGCATTAAAGTTTATTCTGAACACTCTAAACCTTTGGGGGGGAAGAGAGGTGAAATTGGTCTGTAACCAAGTCAGCAGAAATAGCAAGCTTCACACCTTGCTTACACTGTGGGCACGTTATGGAAACTAGTCAGTGGTGTTAGGAAGGCAGTTAGACAGAGGACTGGAACTGGTTGCGTCACTGGAGTCAGTCAGAATCAGTCTGAGGAGTGGAACTGGAATGGTTGTCACCAAACAGATAAAACAGATAAAACATCAAACTGTTGGCACCCTCTACACCTCAGTGGGGCAATAACTGGGTCATATAACTTTCTTGCATATACTTCTTGCAACAAGACTCCTTGCTGATTGACTATCGTTAGCTGGGCATGTATATTTTGTCTGAACACCTTGAGTACTGGAGAAGTGCCAGGGATTGCTAGATAACCAGTTTCTTCCCGTGCATATGGCACGTCAGTAACACGATTTATTATCCAACCAGCGGGTGTAATTGCTAACTCTATACCTTGTCTACACAAGCGGCACGTCATCTGGAGAGATGGAACAATCTCATCACTACCATCATTTACGTAAATTACGTACCCGTCCACCACCGCAGCCAGGACTACACTCCGTCCTTAGCTTGTGCACGTGGGGTGGGAAAACCATCAGCCATATCAGAGGCTGGAACACCAGTAGTGAAATAAATCATCGGCCCCCCTTTCAGGGGCCGGAAAACCATCAACCCTATTAGGGGTCGACAAACCATCAGCCCTATTCCATGGGAATAGAGCTGGAAAACCAGGGAAACAGAATCTCCCCACTCAGCCCCGTCTCTCCGTTCTCTGTGCCTTTCTCTCTTTCTATGTACTGTAACTGCAGCAATGATAGCAAGGACATAAACACAGATAAACTCAGGATCAGGTTGCAAGAACACAAATAAGGCAGAAAATTAAGGAATTCTCAGGACCGGGTTGCAAGGGCTAGGACTTCTCAGATCCGGTCATCTATGTCCGAGTCTGACAGCCAGCTACCTCCATCCCTGCATGGAGAAACAGGAGGATCTTAGGTAAGATAAATCATTTTCTTACCTCTTTGTAGCCTGCAGGTCTACCACTCGTGTATGATCCGCCCTGGGAATAGAGGTTCAGTTGTGGCTGTTGTCCCCTGGACGTCTCGTCCTAGCCCCACGCTGGTGCGCCAACTGTAATGGATGGCCTCCACACCTTTCGGGTGGACTGTCATCTTAATTGTCTGCTGCCTAATTGGATGCTTTGTCTGTGTGTGTGCACGCCACCGTAAGACCCACGCTGACAACCATGTCAAGGTAGAGCTTAATGACAAAGACCTTTATTAAGGGAGGGGTTAACAGTTATATACGACTCCTTAAAGGGATATTAAAAGGGGTGCTAGTAGAGGTGATTGCATCATATTATGCTGAATCTACATTTTATTCTGAAAAACATTCAATTCATATTCTGTGTGTTAGTTAGCCTTGAATTGTACACTGAGTCCGAAGACATTCTGATAAGGAGCTTCTACATTGCTACATCTATCTCAAAACATTATATAAAATCTGAGACAGAGGAATTCTAGAGGAAAGTGCAAGAATTCATATAAAAATGCTTTTGGAAGGTTTCTGAATGGCTTCAATAATTTATATAAATTATTAACTATTTATTGCCACAACAATACACCATGAGGAGGGGATCATGTATACCAGGAGGAGGGGTCACATTTACCAGGAGAAGGGGATCATATATATCAGGAGGAGAGAATTATATATTTCAGAATGGGAGAATTATATGTACCATGAGACCATGAGGAGGGGATCATACATACCAGGTGGAGGGGATCACTTATACAAGGAGGAGGGGATCATATATATCAGGATGATAGGATGATATATGCAAGGATGAGGGGATCATAAACACCAAGAGAAGGGGATCATATATACCAGGAGGAGGGGATCATATATACCAGGATGGGGGATCATATAAACCAGGAGAAGGTTATTGTATACACCAGGAGGAGGGGACCATATGTACAAGGAGGAGGGGATCATACTGTATATACCAAGATGGAGATCATATACACCATGAGGAGGGGATCATGTATACTAGGAGGAGGGGGTCAAATATACCAGGTGGAGGGGATCATATATATCAGGATGAGGGGATAATATATACAAGGAGGACGGGATCATATTAACCAGGGTGGGAGAATCATATATACTATGATTGGGGGTCAAGTATACCAGGGTGATGGGATCATATATACCAGGATGGGGGACACATATACCTGTAATGGGCCCAGGATGGGAACATTATTACATAATTTGGGGATATTACTCCATAACAGTGACAGCAGCAGATTCCCCCCATAACAGTGCATCATGACCTCATTTTTGCCTACATTTTTTCCCCTATTTTATTCCTTTACAACGTATGTGCATTTTTTGGTCCAGTACGTAGTGCGTATTGTAGTCCAAAAAATACCCTTTCTGGCCTTAGATAGAGACCTTAAAGCATAATCAATTCACATTTTGCCACTTTTGATTCAGAGCACGTATTTGGAAATCCAGTCAAATCTGCATATTTTTAAATGTTTTAGAAATTCACTTATCTCTAGCAGTAAGTGTCACACTGGTGGGTGTAGACACTCTGCGCTACAGAGCAGGGCTTACCTTGAAGGGGCATACTATCCAGCTACCTCATCTTCACTAGAGCCACTGATGGTGTGGTTAGGCATGTACTGGAATGTGGCCCCTAGATGACACTCAAGGGCAGTCCCAAGCACTGCAACAGCAAACCCCAGGGGTTAGGGATGCAGGTACAAATACAGGTGCAGTCTGAATAGCAGGAACAGGCAGGAAGGCTGGTATAGTCAGGCAGGATCTAACCAGCAAGCAAGATGGCACAGGCAGGCAGACTGTTACTGGCAGGTACAAGTACTGGCAGGATGGCAGGTACTGCAGGCTCAGGTACACTGGACAGGTACTGGAATACAGGTATAGGTTAGCAGGCACAGAATATTGGCACAAGTTGCCATGGACCTGACAGCTAGCAGATATGCAGACAAACAGAAAAAAACATTGCTAAGACAACTCCCTATCCAAAAGGGTGCCTTAACTATCTAGTGTTCTCCAGCCATTGGCTGGGGAGCCTTACAGAGTGCACGCACTGCCATATTAAGTGTTGATGAGTGGACCTCACCCATCCCTTGTAGACTGTGAGCCCTCATGGGCAGGGTCCTATCTCCTCATCTACTGTATCTCCATCATCTTTTGTAGACTGTGAGCCCTCACAGGCAGGGTTCTCTCTCCTCGAAGTTTAACCAGGTAAAATATCCGTTGTACCTAGCAGAGGGCTGCCAGCTCCACGGTAAGCAACACAAGTGTAAGAACACCAGTGCTCAATCCCCTGCAACTCAAGCATGGGGGCAGCTGTGGCATTCATGGACACAAGGTTACAAACAGGACGTTAGCCAGATAGGTCTAAATGAAGCAAAGTGTTAGAGCTCAGCCTGTTGGTCACACTCAACTATTAGATCAGGCGGGCTGCACCGCACCTTGTATATGCATCATAAATAACCGACGCCTCCCAGAGGGCTTAGCCACATTCTGCAAAAGATAAAAAAGTGCAATAAACACTAAAGATAAAGATGTGAGGTGTTAGTGGATATTTGTCCAAATACGTAACATCGTAGCCCACGTC
This sequence comes from Allobates femoralis, assembly GCA_033576535.1. Lineage (NCBI taxonomy): Eukaryota > Metazoa > Chordata > Amphibia > Anura > Aromobatidae > Allobates > Allobates femoralis. The sequence goes on along the minus strand of JARQOC010000002.1, from coordinate 55,273,764 downwards.
AAGGGCCCTCACGCTTATGAGTCCTAACCATATGCCTAACCATATGTTTTTTTGGTGGGCAAGCCACCAAACATTGAAAAAAATCACTGAAGTAGGACATAATACTATAAAGAAAAAACTCACTGAAATTTAGCCAGGTAAAATATCTGTTGCTCCTAGCAGAGGGCTGCCAGCTCCACTGGTAGGCAACAAAAGTGTAAGAACACTTGTGCTCAATCCCTGCAACCCAAGCATGGGGGCGGTTGTGGCCCCTGCATCCAGCCATGCTAACAAGGAGGAGATTGGTGGCATTCATGGACACAAGGTTACCAGCAGAATGTCAGCCACACAGGTCTAAGTGAAGCAAAGTGCAGGAGCTCAGGCTGTTGGTCACGCTCAACTATTAGATCTGGCGGGCTGCACCGCACCTTGTATATGCATCTATGCATCACAAATGACCGACACGTCCTAGGGGGCTCAGCCACATACTGCAAAAGATAAAAAGGTGCAATAAACACTAAAGATAAAGATGTGAGGTGTTAGTGAATATTTGGCCAAATACGTAAGCTCGTAACCCACATCAAGGGCCCTTACGCTTACGAGTCCTAACCATATACCTAACTATATGCTTGTTTGGAAGGAAAGCCACGAAACTTTTGAGAAAAATCACCGAAGTAGGAAATAATACTATAAAGAAAAAACTCACCTAAATTTAACCAGGTAAAATATCCATTGCTCCTAGCAGAGCGCTGCCAGCTCCACTGGTAGGAAACACAAGTGTAAGAACACCGGTGCTCAATACCCTGCAACCCAAGCATGGGAGCGGCTGTGGCGCCTACGTCCAGCTATGCTGACAAGGAAGAAATCGGTGGCATTCATGGACACAAGGTTACCAACAGAACGTCAGCCACACAGGTCTAAGTGACGCAAAGTGTCAGAGCTCAGACTGTTGATCACGCCCAACTAATAGATCATGCGAGCTGCACCGCACCTTGTATATGCATCACAAATGACTGATGCCTTCCAGAGGGCTCAGCCACAAACTGCAAAAGAGAAAAAGGTGCAATGAACACTAAAGATAAAGATGTGAGGTGTTAATGGATATTTGGCCAAGTGCGTAAGTTGGTAACCCATGTCAAAGGCCCTCACGGTTACGATTCCTAACCATATGCCTAACCATATGTTTGTTTGGTGGGAAAGCCACCAAACATTGAGAAAAATCACTGAAGTAGGACATAATACTATAAAGAAAAAACTCACCGAAATTTAGCCTGGTAAACTATCCATTGCACCTAGCAGAGGGCTGCCAGCTCCACTGGTAGGCAACACAAGTGTAAGAACACCGGTGCTCAATCCCCTGCAACCCAAGCATGGGGTATTACGTCCTACTTCGGTGATGAGGGTCCTCTCTCCTCACCTACTGTATCCTCACCCATCCCTTGTAGACTGTGAACCTTTGACGGCAGGGTCCTATCTCCTAACCTACTGTATCCATACCAATCCCTTGTAGACTAAGCCCTCTTGGGCAGGGTCCTCTTTCCTCACCTACTGTACCCTCACCCATCCCTTGTAGAAAGAGCCCTCATAAGCAGGGTCTCTATTCTTCTCTACTGTAGCCTTACCCATCCCTTGTAGACTGTGAGCCCTTGCAGGCAGGGTCCTCTCTCCTCATATGCTATATACTCATTCATCCCTTGAAGACTGTTAGCCATCATGGGCAAGGTCCTCTCTCCTATTCTACTGTACCCTCACCCATCCCCTCGAAGACAGGGTCCTCCCTCCTCACCTGCTATATCCCAACCCATCCCTTGTAGACTGTGAGCCCTCATTGGATGTGTCCTCTTTCTTCACCTACTGAATCCTCACCTATCCCCTGTAGACTGTGAGTCCTTGTGGGCTGGGTCCTCTCTCTTCATCTGCTGTATTCTCACCCATCCCTTGTAGACTGTGAGTCATTCTGTGCATGGTCCTCTCTCTTGACTTACAGTAACTTCACCCATCCCTTGCAGACTGTGAGCTCTCGAAGGCAAGCTCATCCCTCACCTACTATATCGTCAATCATCTCTTGTAGACTGTAACCCCCTCATTGGCAGGGTCTTATCTTTTCACCTACTGTATCTTCACCTATCCCTTGTAGACTATGTGCCTTTGTGCACAGGGTCCTAACTCCTCACCTACTGTATCCTTACCTATTCTTTGTAGACTGAACTCTTGTGGGCTGGGTCCTCTCTCCTCACTTATTGTATCCTTACCCATCCCTTGTAGACTGTGAAGCCTCATGGGCAGGGTCTTCTCTCATCACCTACTGTATACTCCCCACCCCTTGTAGACTGTGAGCCCTCATGGGCAGGGTCCTCTCTCTTCACCTACTGTATCCTCACCCTTCCCTTATAGACTGTGAGCCTTTGTTGGCATGGTCCTCTCCCGTTACCTACTGTATCCACACCCATCACTTCTAGACTGTGAGCCCTTGTGGGCAGGGTCCTCTCTCCTCACTTACTGTATTCTCACCCATCCCTTGTAGACTTTGAGCCCTCATGGGCAGAGTCTTCTTTCTTCTCACCTACTGTAACCTTACCCATTCCTCATAGATTGTGTTCCCTTATAGTCCTCTCTTCTCACCTACTATATCCTCACCTATCACCTGTAGACTGTGAGCCCTCATGGGCAGATCCTCTCTTCTCTTATAAAGTATCATCACCCATTCCCTGTAGACTGAGTCCTCATGGACAGGGTCCTCCCTCCCTTCTTATGTACCAATCTGTGCCTTGCAATGTTCATGATTATTCTATTTGTTTTTATTATGTATACATCTTTTCACATGTAAAGCGCCATGAAATAAATGGTACTGTATTAACAAATAATAATATTAATATCTATAGATTATTAAAGCCCAGCAATCATAATCAAAGTGACGCCAGACCTTAACAAGGTGCATTTTATATGAGAAAACTAAAATTTTTGTTTTAGACTAAACATGAAAATTGTTTTGTTTTTCCTTTATCTTTTACACAATAATAGGCACATATTAATATAAAAACACTATATAGTAAAATATGGTAAACATTAATAATCACTAAGAAAAAAATTATACTAAAATTATAGTAAAAATTAGTCAATACATGCAAAAACATATATATATATATATATATATATATATATATATATATATATATATATAATAGTCATTGAGATTACAATACATCTGGGGCCAAGGGTATTACAAAGTATGAAAAACCATGCTAGAGATTAAAAATGTCTTAAAAATGTGCTAAAAGATTCACCCATCAGTACAATGATTTGCCTTCCAGGATGGCTAGAGGTGACATTTTAGCCTCCAGCTACACGGGCACGGTACATGTATACGGCCTTGCACCATTAGGGTTGCAGGCATGAATCAAGGGATTTCTGCAACTTCTACAGAAGAGAAAGAGAAGATACTCAGAGGTGAGCATTTATCATAAAATCTAAAAGTCGATTGCAGTGTTGAATGAGAATTTTAGTGAATACAGTGGTTGAAAATAATTCTTTGATGATTTTAGCATATCAATTCTGCAAAGAAAAGAAGGAAACAGTTTGGAGCTAAATTTCCATAATCTGACAATTTACAATTTTAGGAAAATAGTTGATTTCTAACAAAAATGGTTGATGCATTTGGGAAGTTATCATGTACCGTACATACTCGCGTATAAGCCAAGTTTTTCAGCCCAAAAATTGGGCTGAAAAGTACCCCCCTCGGCTTATAAGCGAGTCAGTGACGGCAGCCCCGGCAGCCCCAGCAGCCCCAGTAATCCAGGGCCCCCCAGCCTTGCTCCGGTCACCTGTAAAGCAAAATATACTTATCACTTGTCCCGCTGCCGTCCGCGCCCGCATCTGCCGGCATAGCGATCCTCCATCTTCATGCGTCTTCTTCCTGTTCCCTCTGTTCGTCGCAGGCAATGACGTCATTGCCGGCGCCGAACACAGGAAGTCGGAAGAGGATGCATTAAGATGGAGGATCGCTATGCCGGCAGATGCGGGCGCGGACGGCAGCGGGACAAGTGATAAGTATATTTTGCTTTACAGGTGACTGGAGCAAGGCTGGGGGGGCCCTTGATTACTGGGGCTGCTGTATACTACCGCTGGGGCTGCTGGGGATGCTGTATACTACCGCTGGGGCTGCCGGGGCTGCTGTATACTACCACTGGGGCTGCTGGGGCTCCTATATACTACCGCTGGGGATGCTGTATACTACTGCTGGGGCTGCTGTATACTACCACTGGGGCTGCTGGGGCTGCTGTATACTACCACTGGGGCTGCTGGGGCTGCTGTATACTACCACTGGGGCTGCTGGGGCTGCTGTATACTACCACTGGGGCTGCTGGGGCTCCTATATACTACCACTGGGGCTGCTGAGGCTGCTGTATACTACCACTGGGGCTGCTGGGGCTCCTATATACTACCAGTGGGGCTGCTGGGGCTCCTATATACTACCACTGGGGATGCTGTATACTACCACTGGGGCTGCTGGGGCTGCTGTATACTCCCACTGGGGCTGCTGGGGCTGCTGTATACTACCACTGGGGCTGCTGGGGCTCCTATATACTACCACTGGGGCTGCTGGGGCTCCTATATACTACCACTGGGAATGCTGTATACTACCACTGGGGCTGCTGGGGCTGCTGTATACTACCACTGGGGCTGCTGGGGCTGCTGTATACTACCACTGGGGCTGCTGGGGCTCCTATATACTACCACTGGGACTGCTGGGGCTCCTATATACTACCACTGGGGCTGCTGGGGCTGCTGTATACTACCACTGGGGCTGCTGGGGCTCCTATATACTACTACTGGGGCTGCTGGGGCTGCTGTATACTACCATTGGGGCTGCTGGGGCTCCTATATACTACCACTGGGGCTGCTGGGGCTCCTATATACTACCACTGGGGCTGCTGGGGCTGCTGTATACTACCACTGGGGCTGCTGGGGCTGCTGTATACTACCACTGGGGCTGCTGGGGCTGCTATATACTACCACTGGGGCTGCTGGGGCTCCTATATACTACCACTGGGGCTGCTGTATACTACCACTGGGGCTGCTGGGGCTCCTATATACTACCACTGAGGCTGCTGGGGATGCTATATACTACCACTGGGGCTGCTGTATACTACCACTGGGGCTGCTGTATAGTACCACTGGGGAGGCCTGTATACCACTGGGGGGGCCTGTATACCACACTGCTGGGGGCTGTATACCTGTGCTGGGGTCCACCCTCGGCTTATACACGAGTCAATAGGTTTTTCCAGATTTTTGGGGCAAAAGTAGGGGGGTCGGCTTATACACGGATCGGCTTATACACGAGTATATACGGTAATTGAAAAGCTGAATATTCAGAATAAAATTGATTCTACTAGTATATTACCATATAAAGCCACACTGTCAGGTCATTTTTCAGTATGATACTAATATTGTCCTTGAATAGGGCCTGGGCAGACCTTTTAAAAGCATGTAAAATCATTGTAGTTTTCTTGTTATAAGCATCTTCACACCCTGCAAGGAGCTTCTGCATTGGTCCTGTCTATTATATTGACAGAAGTATAGTCCGTCTGTGTTAAGCTGTTCATTTATTATGCATGCCCTCTTAGCAACTCCCTCCTCCCTTTGCTCTGTGTCAGGTTGAGGACAGGAGGGAGATCGCTATTGCAAGTCGGCTTTACCTGATCTACATGAGGTGTCTACTCCATTTGTTTCTCTAAGCAGGCATCACTGCTGTGCTGTGAGTGATTCTGTGTTATATTTGACCTCTTGTTTGGCTGCAAAGACAGAGAACAGAGAGGAGCATGCAGCTTCTCCTACTGATCTCCTGTGCAGTGCAATGATGTGAACATCTGACATGAAAATTCATCGTATGGGGAGTGGACAGCAGAGAACTAAGTAATCACTCACTGTGATAGACAGATAGAATGAATCTCTTTATTTTAAGTTTACACGGGATAGGAGGGAAATGTAAATAATATGAATACCTCAATCAAAAGAGCTTAAAGTGAGGAATTAGAAAATGATAGCAGTTACATATGAATTTTTGACCTGGCAGATTCCCTTTAAGGAGATGTGGTATCTACAATGAGAGATTTTTTTTTACAAATGTTATATTTTTTTTATTTTTTTACAAATGTCATGTATGGTTCTCAAAGCAGTATACAGGACTTATTTCTTAGGTTTACCATCAAGTAGGTAAATTCAATTTTTCCTTATTTTAATTTTTCTCCAAATAAAATGCAATCTTGATATAGAAAAAACAAATGTTGCCGCCAAAACAATTGCAATATTCATTGAAAAAAAAAATTAGGACACCTTACTTTTTTTTTTTTGGTGCATTTTTATCTAGTTTATTGTGCTGCAGTTTTTCTCATTTTGGGAGATCATGTTTTAAATAATAATGATATGGGAAATCTGCAAATAAAATACATATTTACCTCAAGAGAAAATAAAGGGGGGACAGTTTTTAATGAATAAAAATTAGAAATATAGTATAGTTCTCCTGATTAGCATGTCATACTTCATGCAAAGGGAATTGCAATAGCTGAGGTAAATATGGTTATGACCAAACATATAGTGACTGTTAGTTGCTAAAAGTCATAACAATGGAAGAGAAATAGCTACTTGGGAGAACAATACTACATATCTATATAGAGGTATTTGCTAATACTTACAGTATATTATTTTGGTGTCCCACCGGTCAGGACGCCACGAGGGGTGCTGCACCCAAGCCAGGGTGTGGTTCTCCTGTAGTCAGGAGATGGGGGATTGTAGGTGTAAAGATCATCTACACACACAAACACATAATTAGGACCCAGGGGACTCTGAATAAAACCCTAGTGAAACAACAAGGGTAGAGAAGTGTGGGTTGGGAAGAGAAGTAGAACAGTCAGTCAGTTTTGAAAAGAGACAGAACAGTTGCAAGAGTGAACAGCTAAAATGCAGATCTAAGAGAGTGAAGAAGTCGAGTTGAGTGAGGAGGAGAGAACAGCTAAAACTGCAGAGAAGGGGACTTGAGCTGTGCGCTCAACATGGGAAGCTGAGAGGAAGGAACCCTAGGGGCACCAGCGGAGCTGAAGTTGCCTGTGTGCCCGAATCCGAGACTGGCAATACCAGATGGAGGGGTTGTGGTCTAGAAAAAGGGACCGGATCTGAACGTGGTACGGGAGTCAAATACCGAACCACTGAACCAAAGGCTACAAGCTTCATGGGAGCTGGCGTATACCCAGACAAAGCAGCTGGACAAGGGTCCAGGGACAAGGTACCAGTTGCCCACTAATACCCAAGGCTGCCAGATCAGGGCTCTGCACGCAGAGATGCTGTCAAGCACAGACGCTGAGGAACGGAGACCAGGGAGAGAGAGAGGCCAGGACAGGCAGACCACTGAGGATCTTATATCCGCTACCCCGATCTCTTAAAGATCTGAGAGACTGTAACATCTATGACTTGTTGAACTTGAAGCTTGCTGTGAGTAAATCCAGGTAAAGAATTGCAGAAGTGTGTGTGACTGTGTTATTCCTGCAGCAATGGCTTGTAAAAGCCACCGAATAAGGTAACGGGGCCTCAGTTAATCCCTGCCAGCTAGAGACTACCAATTTTTACAACCGCTGCCTGGGAACCTGCTCTGACCATGGGGAGCCACTCCATCCCCACTGCTCGTCCATCGTCCCCAGAGGTTCTGCAGCAGCAGCTGCCCATAGCCGCAAACCACAGGTGGCATCACGAAAACTTTATCCCTTACACCTCCCTATCCCTACATTCTCCCTAAGGATCTCGACCCCTGTGACACCCAGAAGTACTATTCCTATTTCTGAGTACCCACGGCCCTGGGGCGCAACATTATTACACCTCCCACATATTGGAATGAGATTTTGGAGATGGGAATACCCCTTTAAATGGTCTCTGAGAAATGGCTCAACAACGTTTGTGGTCCTTTTTATCCTGTTGACCCTGTAAAAATGAAAAAAATTGAGCCTAAAATAAAATTTTTGTTTAAAAAAATAAAAAGTACTTTTTCTTTTTCATGGCTCATTGTGTGAAGCACCTGAGAGTTCAAAGTGCTCACCACACATCTAGGGTCTAGTTTCCAAAATGAGGTCACTTGTTGGTGTTTCTACTGTTAAGGTTCACCAGTAGCTCTCTAATTGTGACATGGTGTCTGCTAATGATTCAAACCATTTCCATTCAAAAAGTCAAACGGCGCTCCTTCCCTTCCGAGCCCTTCTGTGCACTCAAATAGAAGTTTTTAACCACATATGAGGTATTGACGTACTCGGGAGAATTGGCACAACAAATTTTAGGGTCCATTTTTTCCTGTTACCCTTGTGAAAATGCAAAATTTAAGTTTTGCTGGAAAAAGTAACATTTTAATTTTTTCCTTCCACTTTGCTTTAGTTCCTGTGAAGCACATAAAGAGTTAATAAACGTCTTAAATGTGGTTTTGAGCAGCCTGAGGGGTGCAGTTTTTCTAATGGTGTCATTTTTGAGTATTTGATGTCATGTATGCCCCTCAAAGTGGCTTCAAATGTGATGTGGTCATGAAAAAAGTGGCTTTGTAAGTTTTGTTGGAAGAATGAGAAATTGCTGATGAACTTTGAACCCTTTTAACGTCTCTACTAACAAAAAAAAAATTGTTTCCAAAATTGTGCTGATGTGAAGTAGACATGTTGCAAATGTTATTTATTAACTTTTTTGTGTGATATAGCTGTCTGATTTAATGGTAAAAAAAAAACCTAAATTGTGAAATTTGTCAATTTTTTGCCAGATTTCCAATTTTTTCACAAATAAGCACAATAAAATCACCCTAAACTTACCACTAATATGACGTCCAATATGTCACAAAAAACAATTTCAGAACTGCTGGGATCCCCTTAAGTGTTCCAGAGTTATAACCTCATAAAAAAATGTTAGAATTTGAGAGTCCTCAGTGGTTGATACCTTTTAATGGCGAACTGAAAAGATGGTAAATAACAGAAAGCTTTCGAGACTCTAAGGCTTGGGTCAAATCTTCGATATTTTTATACATCCGTATCCAGTTTTGAGCATTACAAATGCTCAAAACCGCATCCGGATTCGCAGCCCATAGACTCCCATTAAAAAAATCAGATTGCCTAAATGGCAATGCGTTTACCGCATCCGGTTTTGCAGCCTGCCGTAAAAATCATGCAGGCTGCATTTTTCGGAGCGGTTGCAAAATCGGATCGGTTTTTTTTAACATGGGCGCCTATGGGAACCGGATCCGGTACCGCAAAGTAACCGGATCCGGATGCGGTTTTCAAAATTGCTAAAACCGACATTCCAAAACTAATGCATCCAGATCCGGAATGAGAGTTGCGATTTTACTATCAAAAGATAGTATGAAGGCACACAGTAAAACCACATCCGGTAATGGATGTGGTTACCGGATTGTGCCTTTTAAGTGTGACCCTAGCCTAAAGCTGGGGTCAGATTCGCGCCATGCATCCACTAACAGAATGTGTTTTTTTTCATGTGCACATGTGTAAAAACACATGCGTTAACGCACCCATAGACTCCTATGCAAAAAACGCATTGCTAAAGTGCAATGTGTTTGGCGCTATGCGTTTTTTGAAGTGCACATAAAAACTTGTTTTTTTTGAGCATTTTTGGGCCTGTTATTGAAAATAGGTGCGTTTTTTTTAACATGGATGCAAACGCATCCGTTAACGCATGGCACATGTATGTACCATGCGTTAACACATCAGTTAATTTAGGCAACACAAGTCATGTAAATGCAATGACAAAAGAAATGCATCCTTTAACGCATCCTACAAGCGGATGCCACAACACAAGTGTGACCGTAACCTATGGCCTCTTCATCAGGCTTAATAATGACACAAATTCTGAGCACACACACATATACACATATGCAGGGTTGATTAGGCAGGGCATAGTTGTCTGTGTCGGAAGGGTGGAGAGAGAGCATCTGGGGCAGTACACATCAGAGTTCAGAGGTAACACTTGTGATAGCTTATTGTCCTTTAATTAGTAGTTTGTCAAAGATTTGAAGTTTCCTCATTTGACATAAAAAGACATAAATGTTTGCAATACATTCATTCCTGCTCATCATAAGTTTATATTCCCAGACTTTCCTGATTCTTTAGGACTTAAAATGACTTTAAAAAAAAAAAGCTGTTTTCATTACCATTATGGTATGATCAGGGCTACAGAAATGATTAGGCACAGGTAGATCTGTTCTTTCTTTTATTGTGTGGCGATGACAATTCATTCTTGTTTCTGCCCTGTCTCCCCTACATACATAACCTCATAAAGTGTCACTGGTTAAAGAGAATCTGTCACCCCCCTGCTGCATGGCAATCTAAATGCAGCACTGAATGCATGTCTGCTGCATTCAGGGAAGGGGTCCCCCATATGTCTGTGTGCTGTGTACCCTGAGATATAAGCTTAGAAAAACTTAGTTAGAAGCCATGGAGGCTTCTAGATTGATGGGGTTATTCCCTCCCCCTCTGCCTGCCTGTGCCGCCTCCTGCTGTGCTGTTTATGCTTTGTTCAGACACCAGGGCAGGAATCTGGAGCTGACTCAGGACAAATGATTTGCATCCGCTCTGAGTGACAAAGGAGGAGAGGAGGAGGGCAGAGCCTGCACAGCAGAAGCAGCACAGAGAGGCAGAGGGGAAGGGAATGGCTCCCCAGTCAATCGAGCTCACTCCAGCCACAGGGACTACCTTCTAACTGTAAGTTTTACAAAGCCTATATCTCAGGGTACACAGCACACAGACACACGGGGGACCACTTCCCTGAATGCAGCAGACATGATGCATTCCATGCTGCATTTAGATTGCCATGCAGCAGAGGGGTGACAGGTCCTCTTTAAAAATTGCAAAAAATGTTCTGGTTATTAGGGTCAAAAAAGGAGTTAATATAAAATCTGAATAAAATGTAACAAAAATGACAGCAAATGTCAAACTTTTTCTTTCTCTTATAACAAGTAGTATAGGGTTATTTAATTTAAATCTTCAAAATGAACAGACAGGTGATCAAAACAAGGTATATTCATGGTAATGAAGAAGATGTGACATTTCATTTACAGCGAAGGCATAAAGTAAATTCACTGAATACACAATATAAACTGTATTCATATGTGATTCTCTATCGCTCATTGTATGTTATGGCCTGTCTGGGGTTCCTTGTCAGTTTTACTCCGTTTGGATCTGAAATGATCTCATTGTACGGAAGTCATATTTTTCACAAATAAGATGTGAAGTCAGAGTATTATTTTTTTCCTACATTATCGGGGCTATGACAGTCCTATATTTGATTCTGTAACAGATGATATAGTTACTCAGCTAGACACAGCTGCAATCTGGCATTAAGAATTACAGTGAAAGATTTTGCAGCTTTCAATTCATTCTACTATTAATGGAAAACATTTCAAAACTTATTCAAAATATTAGCTTTATTTCTAGAAGTTTTCACCGAAACCTGAACAGATGTAAATGCGGATGACTGCTGCCGTGTAGAAAATGCAAATAGAACTGGAGGAACCTCGGGCAGCGGTAGAATCTCTAGAGAATAATATCTGTGACTTTTACCTGATTTATACATGGGTAAAAATATAGATATATTTCTCTATTCTCACTGTCTACACATACACACAAACACATTAACAGTAACATACGGTATATATGAGCGATCATCAAAGTATTACAATTATATTTACAATTAGAAGAAAATATTCCAACTTAAGTTCCAGTAATAATTTGTTAAAATCTTTAAATATGTATTTTTCTTCATATTTAAAGAGACTCTGTCAGATCATTTTTCAATATGATACAAATAGCATATTTGGATAGTGCTCGGGCAGCTCATTTACAATATGTTAAAATCATTACTGTGCCCTCTGTAGTTTTCTTGCTAATAGCATCTTCACACCCTGCAGGCAGCTGGCTGCACTAGTCTGGTTTGTTACGTTCACTGTCGAATAGTCAATGGTATGCAAATGATATTTAAATTTCCACACCCACCTAAACTGGAATTGCCTCCCCTCTGTGTCTGTGTCTCTCTACTAGTTTTTATTTTCATTTTCCTATCCTGCACAATGCTTCTGAGTGGGAAGGGGAGAGAGAGAAAGATGGCAGGCACATGACTAGCTGGGCTATCAGATAAGGTAGTTTCCTCCATCTATGCTGACCTCCTGGTGAAAAGGAGGAAGGTATTTGTTGCTCTGAATACAAGCCCATGCTGTCTGTGAAAGAGTCTATATATGCTACCGCTGTGCAGGCGGTAGTGTAAACTACCAGCAGGTCCAACCATGCCAGAGTGGTCTCAATTGAGGAGCAGAACTAAGTGCACCAAACCCATTTAACTATGGTGAAACAAAAATTAAAAAAGTTCATACTGACTCGGTTGTCGCCCAGGATAAAAAGGACCGCGACGAGTGTTGAACAAGGGAACCCATTGCCAAGTGGGCTACAGGAAACAGGACCCACTGCTGAGCAACCAAGGCATGGGCCTGCAGGGTTACTGGAAGAAGAGAAACAACTACAGAAGTTGCAGAAACTTACAATGTTAATCGAACTGTCATGAAATGCTATTATAAATCAGAACCTCAAAAAAGTGGCTATCAAAAATGGATTTACTAGCATTGGAAAATTGAACTCCCAAACTCAACCTTATCTGAACAGAGACTTGCTGATTAGAGACGAGATGTTTGGTGAAATTGAGCTCAAAGAATTACGGAAAGGCTGTGAAACCGAAGAACAGTCAACTGTGGAGACAGCTGCAGAACATCTAGAAACAACTGAGCCTACTGAGCATCTAGAATCTGAAGACATTGCATCCACATAGTGATGTTGACAGACTTTACCTGCCAAGAAAATCAGGAGGCAGTGGACTTTTGCAAGTGAAGCAAACTGTAGAAGAAGTGAAACCTGCACAGGCAGATTGGGAATGATAGTGGAGAACAAGCATTGATGAAAGTTAACAACAGAAAACTGCTTACAACAGACAAGAAAGGAATACCGTAAAAATGCAGTACAAAGCAGAAGATAAAACTGGCAAAAGATAGCTCATCATGGACAATTTCTAGAGAAAATCGGGGGTAAAGTCGACAAGGAAAAGACCTGGTTGTGGCTTATTAATGGAACATTAAAAAAGGAAACAGAGAGATTAATTCTGGCAGCTCAAGAGCAAGTGATCCGCACCAATGCAATTAAAGCCAGAAATGAAAAATCAACTACAGACCCTAAATGTCGACTGTTCAAGGAAGCAAATGAAATAATGGATCATATACTGAGCTGCTGCAAGAAGAACACGCAAACAGATTACAAGCAAAGGCAGATTACAGTCGCTCAGATTACTCACTGGAACGTGTGCCACAATCAGTGGCGCACCCAAGGGGGGGGACCTACGTGTCTGGACCCCCCCCTTGGACAGCCCTGAGTCACAGGGACGTCGCTATGCATTAAGAATCGGGGCTGCAGCCCCGATTCTTAAGCATAGAGCCCCGAACACCCCGCGCCGGTCTTCTGTGCTCCTGCTCTGTCCTCCATGCTCCCGGTTGCGACAGCCGGGGACGCCGGATGCAGCTGGACGGGAGCATGGAGGACGGAGCACAGAAGACCGGCGCGGTGCAGAAGACCGGGGATGGTAAGTTAAGCGGGGGGGGGGGGCGGGGGGGGGAGGGTCTTACAACAGAGGGGGGGGGGGCGAGTGCCAGCATTTGGGGGCCTATATAATACTAGGGCTGCTGTACACCACTGGGGCTGCTGTATACCTCACCACTGGGGCTGCTATATACCACTAGGGCTGATGTACACCACTGGGGCTGCTGTACACCACTAGGGCTGCTATATACCACTGGGGCTGCTGTATACCACTGGGGCTGCTATATACTACTGGGGCTGCTGTATACCACTGGGGCTGCTGTATACCACTGGGGCTGCTATATACCACTGGGGCTGCTGTATACCACTGGGGCTGCTGTATACCACTGGGGCTGCTATATACCACTGGGGCTGCTGTATACCACACCACTGGGGCTGCTATATACCACTGGGGCTGCTATATACCACTGGGGCTGCTATATACCACTGGGGCTGCTGTATAACACTGGGGCTGCTATATACCACTGGGGCTGCTGTATACACTGGGTCTGCTATATACCACTGGGGCTGCTGTATATCACACCACTGGGGCTGCCATATACCACTGGGGCTGCCATATACCACTGGGGCTGCTGTACACCACTGGGGCTGCTATATACCACTGGGGCTGCTGTATACCACTGGGGCTGCTGTATACCACTGGGGCTGCTGTATACCACTGGTGCTGCTGTATACCACACCACTGGGGCTGCTGTATACACTGGGGCTGCTGTATACCACACCACTGGGGCTGCTATATACCACTGGGGCTGCTGTACACCACTGGGGCTGCTATATACTACTGGGGCTGCTGTATACCACTGGGGCTGCTGTACACCACTGGGGCTGCTATATACCACTGGGGCTGCTGTATACCACTGGGGCTGCTATATACCACTGGGGCTGCTGTATACCACACCACTGGGGCTGCTGTATACCACTGGGGCTGCTATATACCACTGGGGCTGCTGTATACCATACCACTGGGGCTGCTGTATAGCACACCACTGGGGCTGCTGTATACCACACCACTGGGGCTGCTGTATACCACACCACTGGGGCTGCTGTATACACTGGGGCTGCTATATACCACTGGGGCTGCTGTACACCACTGGGGCTGCTATATACCACTGTCGGCTGCTGTATACCACTGGGGCTGCTGTATATACTGCTGGGGCCTCCTGTATATACCACTGGGGAGGCTGCTGTATACTACCACTGGGGAGGCCGTATACCTGTGCTGGGGTCCACCCTCGGCTTATACACGAGTCAATAGGTTTTCCCAGGTTTTGGGGGCAAAAGTAGGGGGGTCGGCTTATACACGGGTCGGCTTATACACGAGTATATACGGTATATACCTCATAGTGTGTGTGCCTGCCTGATGTATACATATATATACCTGAGGTATATATATGTATACATCAGGCAGGCACACTATGCCTCATCAAATAAAAATTGGAGGCCGCACGATCGGGAGTGACCAGCTGGGCGCAACTCGGCGCTTCGGAGATGTGTTTGACATCTCCGCAGCAATGCCGAGCGCGACGCTACAGCGATCCCAGGCGACGGAGGTCGCTGTTGGGATCGCTGTAGCGTCGCTACATGTAACGGGGCCCTTACACTCCATGAGAAGATAAGGGGAGGACACGAGTTGACAGACGGTCGTAAATATTTTACTGAACCTAGGGAACCTGTTAAAAATTTGAATCCCACCCTTGCAGCTGCCGCTCACTGGACCTGCCGCTGCCGCTCCTTGGTCCCGCTGCCGCTCACCGGACCTACCACAGACACGCTTCCTGGACCCGCCAACGTCCTCTGTAATCACTGGAGGTACCTGCATTGTAATCACTTATAAATGTCTGTGTAAAGGTGGTATTAATATTATATGGCCAGTATGGTCAGTGGTGATGTAATAGTGGTCTCTGTGTAGAGGTGGTATTAATGTTATATGGTCAGTATGGTCAGTGGTGATGTAATAGTGGTCTCTGTGTAGAGGTGGTATTAATGTTATATGGTCAGTATGGTTAGTGGTGATGTAATAGTGGTCTCTGTGTAGAGGTGGTATTAATGTTATATGCCCAGTGTGGTCAGTGGTAATGTAATAGTAGTCTCTGTGTAGAGGTGGTATTAATGTTATATGGTCAGTGTGGTCAGTGGTGATGTAATAGTGGTCTTTGTGTAGAGGTGGTATTATTATTATATGGTCAGTATGGTCAGTGGTGATGTAATAGTGGTCTCTGTGTAGAGGTGGTATTAATGTTATATGGTCAGTGTGGTCAGTGGTGATGTAATAGTGGTCTCTGTGTAGAGGTGGTATTAATGTTATATGGTCAGTGTGGTCAGTGGTGATGTAATAGTGGTCTCTGTGTAGAGGTGGTATTAATGTTATATGCCCAGTGTGGTCAGTGGTAATGTAATAGTAGTCTCTGTGTAGAGGTGGTATTAATGTTATATGGTCAGTGTGGTCAGTGGTGATGTAATAGTGGTCTTTGTGTAGAGGTGGTATTATTATTATATGGTCAGTATGGTCAGTGGTGATGTAATAGTGGTCTCTGTGTAGAGGTGGTATTAATGTTATATGGTCAGTGTGGTCAGTGGTGATGTAATAGTGGTCTCTGTGTAGAGGTGGTATTAATGTTATATGGTCAGTGTGGTCAGTGGTAATGTAATAGTGGTCTCTGTGTAGTGGTTTTTATTCAGTAATGGACAGTAATATTCGGGCACTATGTACCATATATACTGGTGTATAAGCAGAGTTTTTCAGCCCGAGTTTTTGGGCTGAAAATTTACCCCCTCGACTTATACGCGAATCAATAGAAGATAAAATCTTGCACATGGCGCCATCTGACCTAAGGCGGCCGTCAC
The DNA here is from genome assembly GCA_033576535.1 of Allobates femoralis. NCBI lineage: Eukaryota > Metazoa > Chordata > Amphibia > Anura > Aromobatidae > Allobates > Allobates femoralis. The sequence continues at coordinate 55,257,280 of JARQOC010000002.1, read as the reverse complement.
ACGCTACAATATCGTGAGCGATATCATTTAAGTGATCTGCTTTTTGATCGCTTAAGCGATATCGTTTGTGCATCGCTGCGTGCGATCGAGCGATATTACAATGTAAAATCGCTTGATCGTGACATCGCAGATATGAGAGCCGGAGCTCATATCAAGCGATAAACGCTTGTTCAATCTGCTTCATCTTGGTGTGTGACACCACGATGATCCATCTCCCAGCGGCTGAGCCTATGCTGGGAGATGGTATCTATGGTAAACGTCGGATTACCAAGCGCCGCGTGGCGCCTAGTAACCCGATGTGTACCATAGTTACCAGCGATCTCGCTGGCCCACATCGCTGGTGAGTCTGTCTGTGTGACATCTCACCAGCGATGTGAGCGATATTGTTAGCGATCGTGCGTACACGTGATCGCTAACAATATCGCTCACGATATTGAAGCGTGTGACGGCCGCCTAAGGCCGACCTTGCTGCATCCAATAGGCAGGCTCAGGCACCCAGCGTCTGAGAAGCTATTTATTTAAGTACATTTTACTTGGGTTTTATTTACATTTATTCCGAAAAATGCAGCTCAGTGGGCCCGAGCCCCGGATGTTTTTTGACCCTAGCAACGCCCCTGCCTGAGAAGCTGGGGGGCCCACCGCCGCCCCCCCATCGCCCACCGCCGCCCCCCCATCGCCCACCACTTGTTCAATTGTGCCGCAGGCAATATAATGCGGCTGGCGCCGCTCGGCGCTCACTGTCCGACCTAGCCTGGCACCGCGCAGTGAAGCGCGACTGCTCAGCAGCTAGACCAGGCAGAAAGAGCACCGAGCTCAGTGAACTCAGCGAGGGAACGGCTGCAGCGCCAGGTAAGAGAACCTGGAGGGAGATGGACCTGCATGGGGAGACCTGGATTGCTATGGGGGTGAGCTGGATTGCTGTGGGGGTGAGCTGGATTGCTGTGGGGGAGACCTGGATTACTATGGGGGAGACCTGGATTGCTATGGGGGAGACCTGGATTGCTATGGGTGAGCTGGATTGCTGTGGGGGAGACCTGGATTGCTATGGGGGAGACCTGGATTGCTATGGGGGAGACCTGGATTGCTATGGGGGAGACCTGGATTGCTATGGGGGTGAGCTGGATTGCTATGGGGGTGAGCTGGATCGCTATGGGGGTGAGCTGGATATCTATGGGAGTGAGCTGGCGCTGTATGAGGGAAGCTGGCGCTGTATGGGGGGAGCTGGAGCTGTATTTACTAATATCAATTTGGAATCCCTAGGAAAAGATCAGGAATCCCTGATGAAGAAAGTATATTTGAAACGTACGTAGGCGGTTGTCTGTGGGGGATACACTGGAAAGCAGCACAGCAAGGAGCGTGGAATAGGCAGCTAATATACAGGTGAGCGGCACACGATGTGGTTATATGGGGACTGCTATAGCAAGTAACTAGATACCTGATAAGTAAAGACCTACACAGGGGGGAAAACGAGGCTTGAGAAATTTATTGAATTTTTAATGAAATTGGCAGCTTAACGGCTTAACCTGTGTAAATTATCCATTAAGTCTCCTGGTCTGACGCTAGCTAAGGCTGCCTTCACATTTGCGTTCCCCTCCGCAGCAACGCTGCGGAGGGGAGCCGCAATGTGACCGCAGCACTGCAAGCCCCTATCTTTATAATGGGAGCGCACGGTGCTGCACTTGACTGCGTAGGACCGTGCGCACCCAATCACTTGCACATGTGATCTGTGCGCAGGCGGATGCCTGAGCACAAATTACACACTCTCGTCTTGACCAGAAATGCAACATGTCGCGTCCCTGGTGCAGACGAGAGTGTGTGATTTGTGCGCAGGCATCCGCCTGCGCACAGATCACATGTGGCAGTGGATGGGTGCACATGGTCATGCGCAGTCAAGCGCAGCACTGTGCGCTCCCATTATGAAGATAGGAGCTTGCAGTGTGCATAGGGATTTTCATAGATTTTTTTTATGGTCCGGCCCTCCAACGGTCTGAGGGACCGTGAACTGGCCCCTGATGTAAAAAGTTTGGGGACCCCTGCTTTATTACTTTCAGTCCCTGACTCTGCCGCCACTTCCGCCGCCCTGTGTGCGTTCCTCACACTAGGAATGCATAGCAGAGAGGGTCCTCGCTTCTCCGCCCCCTCACATCCTCTTCCTGCGGCAGTGTGAAACGCACACACAAAAGAGGGACTCATTCCAGTCAGTGACCCCCTCCTCTCATCCACAGACCACAGGTACAGACAGCACAGCGGTACCGCATCGGCACCCAGCACCGCCTCATACGTTAGTGTGGAGGGCTGGAGAAAGTCAGTACAGGCCGCAGCCAGCCAGGGCAGGCACTGCAGAGCAAGCTGTGGGGGAGCAGAGCTCACTCTGTATACAGGCAGGAGACAGGAGGAGGCAGCACAGAGTCTGGAGTCGGACTCAGACTGTTGCTGGCCCGGCCTGGTGGGTAATAAATGATGATCTCTGAACCTGCAGCACCTAGGGGATCATACAGTTCTACTCAGTGCAGACTGATATGCATGATTGCATCTGCCATACAGCTGCACACAGGTTAGGAGTGGGAGAGGGGAGGGGGGGTGCAGTACACAAGGAGCTGGGCCCCTATGTCAGGAACAATTACACAGCACCCAGGGGCCCACAAAAGAGGGGACCCCAGGGCTGCGCTATGTGTGTGTATATGGAATTAATTCCTACCATAGAGGCACAACAAATAAGACTGTTTTCGTGCAGTATTAAGCATTAATTAGGTATTCAAATTTACAAAAATCGCTTGGCTTTTAGGGGGGCTTCGCTCCCCCAAACCCGCCCACCGGGGGCTTTGCCCCTCGGAACCCCGCTGGGGGGTGATACCCCCCTTTCAGGGCCGGTGTGTGTTTCTTGGACCCCTACCTTGGGAAATTTCTTGGTGCGCCACTGGCCACAATTACCATCTTCCTTGTCCAAAGAACTCGTGGAATCATAAACCTGAAAAGGTTATTGAAAATGAACATGTAAAATTACTATGGGACTTCCGAATTCAGACTGATAAAGTCTTGGAACACAATACTCCGGACCTTACCATTGTAACTAAAAAGGATGTGTAGATCGTTGATGTGGCAATACCAGGCAACAGCAGGACTGAGGAGAAGCAACTTAAAAAACTTACATGATATGAGGACTTAAAGATTGACCTGCAAAGACTCTGGCACAAGTCAGTGATGGTGGTCCCAGTAATGATCGACACAAGCCAGTGAAAGTGGTCCCAGTGGTAATCGGCACAAACCAGTGAAGGTGGTCCCAGTGGTATCGGCACAAGCCAATGACTGTGGTCCCAGTGGTAATTGGCACAAGCCGGTGATGGTAGTCCCAGTGGTGATCGGCACACTGGCTGCGGTGCCTAAAAACCTTTGCCAGCACTTGAAAACAATTGGAGCTGACAAAATAACAATGTCAGCTGGAAAAGGCCCCTACTGGGCTCTGCACACATCATTCGCCGATATATCACGCAGTCCTAGACACTTGGGAAGTGTCCGACTAGTGATTTAATACAAAATCCAGCATAATGATCTTATATACTGTGTGTAACTGTTGTATATGTATAATAATGGTAATAATAATAATTATTATTATTTTGGTGCACATTTTGCAACATTTTAACGTAACATGACTTCGTGTGGTTAAAAGTTGCAAAAAGTTGCTTTAAAGATAGCAATAAGAGCATTTTTATTTTTGCACAAAATTCATGAACCTCATTTTTCATTTTGAAGAATTTAGTACAAAAAAAAATATGATAAGACTAAAAAAATTGAAGTGATTTAAAAATGCAATTGAAAAATTGGGGCTTGAGTGTTTCATAAGTAGGCTGCTCTTTCTGTTTGACCTTCTGACAATCACTCCAGCCACAAAATAGCTGCCATAAAATAGAAAAGGTTTACAAGATAGGGTATTTGTTCCAATTCTTCCAGGTGGCATGTAACTTAATTTTTATGTCCTGAAGTTGCAATCCCTGTTTGAAAAAAACTCACCAAAAACAAGCCAAATCTACTACTGAATGCGCACACAGGATCTAGAGAACCTCCATGATAGAGATGAGTGCAGCCTAGGTACAGAATTCTGATGGAACAGCCACTCATAAGTTTCCAAGATGGAGGGGGGCTGCTGCTGGCATACGACATGGACTAATGTCCCATTAACTTTGCAGCAGGTTGACTTACTGATCCCCATTAACCCTTTTCAATTGCTTTAAAATATGCTGTCTCTGTGACTCTCAAGAAGAGCCGCTCGGTAGCATTCTGGTAGGCCATCTTAGTGACTTTCCAGAAGTCAGATGACAGTGGGTCTGGAGAAGGCCATTTATATGGATCTTCAGCATGCTCCATCATTGATTCTACAGCAGGCCATTTCAGTGGATTCCCAGTAGATTTCATCATTGATTCTACAGCAGGCCATTTCAGTGGATTCCCAGTAGATTTCATCATTGATTCTACAGCAGGCCATTTTAGTGGATCTCCAATAGGTTTCATTGTTGATTCTACACCAGCTCATCTCAGAAGCATTGCAACTGCTTCTTCCAGCCTTGATTCTCCAGCAGCTGTATTCTGGGTTGGGGTCTTGAGGTGGAGCTTTGATACTGAGCTCTCTGACAGCTTCCTTCAGGCTAGTTTCTCTAGCTACTCTCTTTACACTGATTTGTGTAGCTCTTTCATCCCAATTGGGCTCTTTAGCTGCTCTCACTACATTGGCCTCTCTAGTTGCTCCCTCCATGTGCAGCTTCAACCATTTCACAGCACATCTCTATATCTTCTCCCCTCTTCTAGGGCAGTAAGTGGTTATGTTCGTATTAGTGAAGAGCGAGTGTAATCGTTATTATTCGCTACTCACAAGGATAGTACATTATATGAGATACTCAGTGCTCGGTGAGTGATGTGTCAATCGTTAATGATCTGCTTCTATAGGGCAAAGTACCTCGTGGTCCGAGCTGCTTGTTCGTATGGTAGAAAAACCAGATACAGCGGTATGTCTGGGTAAGGTGGTAGCTAGTTTATTTTACGACGCGTTTCGGAGTCGTATCCCAAACTCCTTCCTCAGGAGGAAGGAGTTTGGGATACGACTCCGAAACGCGTCAGAAAATAAACTCGCTACCACCTTACCCAGACATACCGCTGTATCGGGTTTTCCTACCATACGAACACAGCAGCTCAGACCACGAGGTACTTTGTCCTATAGAAGCTTATCATGACCACAGTGACCTGTGGAGGTGAGGCAGCAGCTGTATTGTTCTGAGCGATCACGCCAGTTGTGCGCTACACAACCCTATCAGGTGAGCAGTTCCTAAGTTTCCCCATTTTAAAACCTGTCTCCTAAGGATAAGACCCTGTTTTGCGCATTCTCACCCCTTTCTTAGATTTGAATCGTGAATGATCTGACACATGTTGCTAGCTCCATTCAGTACATAAAGGGAGTCAGTACCCCAGTTAGAGCAGATTGAATGTTGCTCTTTTAATTGGGGCACAGCAAGGTGTTGTATGCAGTGAAAATGGAAAAAAGTCCACCCTCCTGCCCTGTCCCAGAAATGCTCGTTTTATGGATGGATGTGTGTGGCCGGAGCCTTTCACTAATTGACTAACATTGGACTCACTATTTGAACGAGTCTGTGAATATTATAAAGTACTCGTTATGAGTATAGTGATTATGAATATTTTGCAATCACTCACTAGTGTATGCTTGAGATTAATCTTTATCCCATTGAGTAGGGCAACACATCATTATATAAGGATCACACTTTTATTGCTCTTTGCCCACTTGACATGTCTCTGGGGAGGAGTATTTTCCTGGTCACCATCAATTGATGTGTAATACCTTTACATTTCCTTTAAACATCCATAGATGTGTATTATATAGAGATCTTTATATTTTGATGCTGTGTAGGATATAGGATGCGGATCTCCTAGTCTAACCACTAAAAACATGAGTACATGACAGCAGTTATTCTTACAGGGTCATAGAAGCTTCCAAGGTTTGACACGGTTATAATGAAATAATAGAGGTATAATAAAGAATAAGAACACTGCCTTTTCACTGGGATAGGCTTTCAAGCTGAGCCAGTAAGCACCAGACTAATTGTAGCCTATGGTATATAATATAATACTCTGCATGTTCTTCGGCACTCGCCAATAATTATTATTACAATTACGGACATCAATAGAAAGGATAATATTCATTTTCCTAGAACCGAAATTATCTGCGGACGACAGACACTTCTGTGTGCGAAACAAAAGGTTTGAATTCATATTACTTCGATATATTTATAACTTTGACTTCATATAAAATAGAATTTTAATGAATGAAAGAAATTACATATACAGCAGTTAGGAAATGCTGGGGAAAAGCAAAGGATTACAGTTCTTAAAGGGGTTGATAGCACAATTAGCTGATTTCTGAAGGGAAATCTATTTAGTCACATAGCCATATGGAAAATTTAGATATTTAATGCTATGCTGTAAAATGTAAGCTCACAAGGACAGGGCCTTTTCCCTCTGTACCAATCTGTCATGGTTAATTTGTTAACTGTAATCTATATCTGTATTTTGGTCTGTAAACCCTTCTCATGTACAGCACAATGGAATTAGGCTGGCTTCACACTTGCGTTTGTGTCTGCATGCGCAGGGCATGCAGAGGCAAATGCAGTGCAACGCAGCACATACTTATGTGAACGCAGCGGAGAATCTCTGCATGCGTTCACATTAGTATGGTGCCCGGGCAGCCAATCAGCTGTCTCGGGGGTGGCCGGGAGGAGGAGATCGGCGGCAGAGATCTCCTCCTCCCAGCAAAGCTGATCTCCCGCCAGTGTCGGTGCGGGAGATTTGAAGATACAGCTGATCTGACAGCTGTTTAAATCTCACGCCCTGACGCCGAATAGGTGATATCGGTGCAGGAGATAAGAAACAGCTGATCGCTGCTTCAAATCTCCCGCGCCGACATCACCTATTCGGTGTCAGCACGGGAGATTTAAACAGCTGTCAGATCAGATGTATCTTCAAATCTCCCGCGCCGACACTGGCAGGAGAGCAGCGGCGGCTGTAGCTGATCTCCCAGTGGCCGCCGGTGATCACCGGCAGCCACCGGGAGAGATTTCAATGAGATCCGCAGCGTTCTCCTGCTCTGTCATGTGGAGGACACTGCGGATCCATTGAAATCCATGCATTTTTTGTGCGCTTTCGGGCGCTTGCGGATAAAACAAGCGCCCGCAAACTCACAAAAAATGCAACATGCTGCATTTGGAAACGGTCAGAGGGCGCATAAATTATGCGCATCCGAACGCAAACACAGACAAACGCAGCCATACGCAGGCACATGCATTCCCATGTTAAACATAGGAACCCATGTGCGCAAGCATATTGCTGCGTTCGGTGCGCAGCGTTCAAAACGCAAATGGTGCTATAGAAATAAATAACAATAACACACTGCCATGAACTGATAGAAGGAATAGAGGGAAAAAGCCCTAGTTCTCACACAGAGACAAAGTCCCACTCCACTTCTTTTACAAAGACAAAGCCCTGCCCCAACTTATAGTACAAAGGACAAAGTTCTACCCCCTTTAAAGTCCGTCCGAGTTAAGGGTAAAAAGGGGAATCTCTGAAAAAACTAAATGCAAACCGCACCATTAGGCAGAACCCCGAGATACCCAGCCACCCTTTAACCCCTATACAGGGATCTGGCTTTACTGCAAGGTCCAGGGGTTGCTGCCTATAGATGGGTTGCAGTCCAGGAATCGCAAAGTCACCAAGCAGGGTCAAAGCTGAGAGGTCAGAAAAGTACAACATCAGGCTGGAGAACAATACATAAAGAGGCAGAGGTCAATCTAGAAAATCAATAATACAAAACAGGAATATCAAGTGAACCAGAGAATATATCTGGCAACTAGCATAAGCACACAGAGTGTTCATATCGACAGCAGTATTTCCTAATTGGCTGAAGTAAGAGTTAATGTCTGCAGCTGGGCAGCCATACAACACATCCACAAGTTAGACCACAACATCACCAGCTCCACCTCTGAAGTAAACACAGCGTCACTTGGTGGCAGACACAGAAGTTGCAGGAGCAAACTCTGGGTATGTGACACCTACCACTCCTTGTACAAATACAAAGCCCCTCCCACCCCATATTATACAGAATAAATCTCTGACCCAACGTATTGTACAAAGACAAAGTCCTGTCTCCACTTATTGTACAAATACAATATGCCTCTTATATCTTATTATACAGAGACAAAGATCTGCCCCCACTTCTTGTACAGTTAAAGCTCCACCCACAACTTATTGTTAAAAGACAAAGACCTGCCCCTTATTTTTTGTGCAGTAAAGCCTCACCCATCTTCCTGAAAAAGTCTTGATACCTCTATAAAATTTTAATGAATATAAAAGTATGAGGGGAGTGATGCTAATACTATTGTATAATGAATTTTATAATGTTTTTAAAACTTTTTAAGAATAATTTGAACTTTTAAATCCACACGGAATTTAAAAATATAGATGAAACATCAGAATTTTGTTTCCAAAAAAGCAAGTGATAGATGCTGCCATGTTGCATTATGACATCCTGCATAGCATGCTGGGATCTAAAAACTCAAAAGTTCATGCCCAACTTTCCTGCAGGAAACAGGGACAGTTACTAGGTTATAGCTTCATTTTTCATTTAACACATTGTTAAAAACCATAAGTGTATATTTTAGGGGACATTTTGTTATTGATTCTACAAAATAGGTAGCTGTCTTTCTTTCCTTGCTTCAAGGAACATATACAGAATTACTGTATTTTTTGAGCTATAAGATGCAGTGTTTTCCCCAAAAAATTGGGTGACGATAGGGATGCATTTATAATTCAAACAGCAGCTTACTGGAGGGACATGGAGTGGTGAGACGGGTTGGCAGCAGTGACAAGGAGGGGCAATGCTGTGGGGGCCAAAGGCTGGGAAGAGAGGGTTTCCTGGTGGGTTTTCACTGATTGCATCTCCGTCAGTTCACCATGTGATGGACGAAAGCAAAATGGCTGTAGACGCAGCACAGGCACAGATGAAGATCTTGGACTACCAAGATTCTCATCTATGTGTGCACTGCTTCTGATGTGATGGGCAAAAGGAAAATGGCTGTCTGAGATCTTCACCTGTACCTGCACTCTCCTCTTCAGCCATTTGCTTTCATCCATCCCTTGAATAAAGTTAATTGGGCATAAAATATATAATCAGAGAGAGCAGGAGACGTTAGGGACGACAGCCGTTTCATGTACGGCACACAGTTCCACAGATCCATGACATTTGGGTTTATGGAAATTATTTCAAATTCAATGACTGATTCTTATGTTTTCTTATCCTCTGATGTAAAAAAAAAGTTCAATTCTTAATCATCACATATGAATTTTGCAGGAAATGTGCATGAATTTACTTGCAAGCGAGATTGAAGAAGAAAAATCTTTATTATGGCCAAAAATGTGCACAATATGTATAAAAAATTATTAAACATGCATTCTGCAGCTTTATTGGAAATTAATTCTTGTGCCTTTTTTCTCTTTAAGGGTATGTGCACATTGGAAGTTTTGTGAGCTGTTTTTTAGCGTTTTCCGCCGGCGTTTTCCGCTGAGTTTTATGTAAATTTATGTTAATCCTAACCAGTGGTTGGCTTAACATGCTAGTCAATGGTTTTCAGAAAACGCTGTGCACATTAGAAGATTTTTTTTTTTCTCCTTTCCACTTTCTTCACCGGTTTTACGGTTTTTCAAAGTCAATGACTGTGATTCTTACGTTTTTTATCTTCTGAATGTAAAAAAAAGTCAATCTTAAATACGCAAAGCAAAATGCCAGAATACTGCAGCGAGAGAAAACTTTATTATGCCTAAAAATGCGCCAAAAATATAAAAAAATCTATGGAACATGCATATGTCAGAATTTATCTTGAAATAATTATACCTTTTTTGCCTGCATTTAAAAAGGCTACCTCTTGATACCTTTTCTCTTATGGAAGGCTGTGAAATCTCTCTGTGAAGCATCGAAGCTGCTGTCCCCCATCAGGTTTATCCTTACATCTACCTTGATATTATTGTTACATCTCCTTGATACCCTGATGAAATTGGTCTCCTTATTCTTTCTAACAGCAACAAGGGTTTTCCGGAAAGTTGTCCAAATGAGAATGTAAAAAATATTAACTTCAAATTCATCAGACAACTCAAGGATTTGAAACGCTTCAGTATGTTTTCAATGATGGGCTTAATTTGGGATCTTTGATGATGCATAGAAATGTCTTCACAACTTCTTTAAAAAATCCCAAGCCCTTTTCTCAACAGCTTTGGAACACATCATCCTTCTCCCCTATATACAGTTGGGACATCTCTGTCTGGCATGGGGGGTCGTTATTTCAGTTTGGGCAGGAACAGAACAATACAGGGTTAGAACAAGGCCATGAATTCCTCAATCTCTATTGACAACTAAAGGAACAAATGAATGAGGATCTATCTGTGCCCAAACGTTTTTGTAGCCCTGATCACAGCTTCATGGACATAAAATTGCTATTTGAATGGAAACCTTTAAACATCAGAAATGCAGAATAGTCTGGGATTACAAACTTTTGATGACCTTTGGACACAATCAGAGCATGAATAAATATGTCATATAGACTTATGTATTTTTACATTAATTAAGACATATGCTCCTCAGGGTGCTTTCACATTACGATTATTTATTTTCCTGTCCGTGGGATCCTACTTTTTGTAGGATCCCAAGGACAAGAACGGACACTACAGGGGGTGACCTATTCTGTGTCCAGGACCGTGATTATCACGGATCCGGACACAGAAAGCACTGTGCGGAGTAATTTCACTTCAGCAATGTTATACATTGCGGAAGTGAAATTTAAGTAAAATCAAGTGTTAAAAATAAAAAAAAACGATCCTCACCTGTCCAGCAATCCAGCGCCGTCAGCATCTAGCTCCGATGCTGAAAGGACCTGGCTGGGCGGGGCTACCCGTTCAGCATCATCGGTCACATGACCATTACTGCGGTAACCGGTCATGTGCTGTGACGTCAGGCCAGGTCCTGTACATTCCAGAGATGCCGACGGCTCTGGATTGCTGGACAGGTGATCGATTTTTTTTTTTTTTTTTTAACACTTGATTTTACTTAAATTTCAATTCCGCAATGTATATCTACATTGCGGAAGTGAAATTAGCTGAGAGGAGCAGTTTTAGTGTACTGAGCATGCTCAGTATACTAAAATCGGGTCCGAGAAAGCATCCGATGTTTTCTCGGACCGTGCTCCATAGGCTCCTATGTTGTGGGCCACAGATCATGTCGGATTTGATTCGGTCTGATTTGATCCCTGTGCGCAAATCGGAGCAGTCTCTGATTTTGGGTACAGCAAAAAATCGGACCAAAACGGATCTGACAAAAATCGGATGCCACTAAGGGCAAATCCGATCCGATCCGTGCCCATAGGATAACATGGGGGCCAAATCGGATCCATGGCTGTCCGTTTTACAATGGACAGCCACGGATCCCAAAAAAGTGTAATGGGAAAGCACCTTCAGACAATTTGGTAGCATCAAATCCTTGAACAGATCTCTATTGGACAACAATAAAACCTTCCCACTTCTTATCTATGAACTGCTCCAATATTTACATTGGCTATGGTCACAACTCCGTTTTTTTTTTAAAATCCTGATCTGGTTTTGAGCTTTCAAAAAGCTCAAAACCGGACCAGGAAACGCTCCTCATAGGAGCCAATGCTAAACACCGGATTGCTTCACAAGCAATCCGGTGTCCGTCTCCGGCACTGCATCCTGCATTAAAAATCATGCAGGCTGCAGTTTTCGGAGCAGTTTAAGCAGCCACTCTGCAGTAACCGGATTGCTCAGGATGTGTAATCCTGAGCAATGCGGCTACTGCATAGTTTGCTGATCCCGGGGAGCACGAGCACACACGGGCAACTCAGTGATTAAGGTATGAAGCACATCTTATGATTATAGGAAGGCAATTGCACTTATTATCCAATAGCATTGATAGGAGACTATTGATGTGTATTAAGTTGCAGTGTTGAAGTGAATTACAACAAACATAGAGGGATGTGAGTTATCACTAGAAACAGGTGTCAATCTGGTGAATGGTCAGCTGATAGTTGTGTTCATAACCATCCTGGTAGGAACTTCAGAAGTTGCCTTGTTTTTAGTTCAATGTATGTAGGTCAGGATTGTTGGTAACATACTGAGCATATTGAGTCCACTTCATTGAATATAGGTATAATATAGTGATGTTGCAAAATATACTATACTGTTAATCTGATTAGCCTGGCTGTGTTTTCTTGTGACTCCCTCCGGAGGGAATGCTCTGAACTATAAATATTTTATTTTTTTGTAAATTTTTAAGAGATTTAATAAAGATTTATGATCATGAAATCGTTATGTTGAATCTTTCCTTTGGATGAGAATTACATCCATGTGTATAAGATTTAGTGTTTGTAAGGAAAGCAAATTGTGTGGGACTTTGTTTTGATATACATATATATATATATAATTATATAAAGCTGAATGTGTGTATGTGTGTATGTCCGGGCTTAGCATCTACACCGTCGCAACTACAGCCTCAACATTTTGCACAGTCACACGTCTGGACCCTGAGAGCGTCATAGGCTATGTTGTTTGGCGAAGTTTTAACCCAGCGCGTTCCAATTCACCAAACAATTTTGGCCCTATCTACATACTGGAGAGAAAGTGGCAGTTACCAGATGACAGTTGTGAATGAGAGGGGCTTAATGATAGCGCCAAAGACTAACAGCATATACCAGCATATAGTCACAAAGGTGGGGCCCTGACATGGAATATTCACCACGCACGGGGACATGTATGCATACCACATGCACAAAGAGTAACAGCTAAGGTGGAGCCCCAACATTGGATACTCACCACGCACCTGAACACAAACACACACACCACAAACACACACACAACACAGAGACACACACCACACAGACACCCCCCCACAGGGACACATACACATACACACCCTATAGGGACACATGCACTTACCCCACAGGGACATACACACATACACACCCCACAGAGACCCAGAGACACACACACACCCCATAGGAACCCACAGACCACATAGGGATTGACACACACCACAGAGACACCCCTCCCCCCACAAGGACACACATTACAGGGACAACCCTCCCCCCAAAAGGACAAACACCACAGGGACACACGCACACCACTGGGACACACACACACCCCAGGGACACACAGACAGACACAGATGTGCACAAATCACCTCACACAACTCGCCTCATACATCTGGTATCTTAAATTTTCAAAAATAAACATCTGATTAAAAACAGCCAATGTGCAACACGTGCCATATAGGGAATTAAGGCAGATGTCAGTCACATGAGCTGTCTTTTATGTGTATGTGAGAGGTAATATATACTGCCCGGCTGGGGGAGGGTTTACTGTTGGCTGGAGATTTATTAGGCTGCCTATAGCAACCAATCACAGCTCAGATTCTGTTTTCCTACAGGTCATTTATATGACATATTCAAATTCTATTCTGTTATAGCTAACAGCAGTTATTTATTAACCTGGACGTAGCCGTGTAGCACAGCCAGTATATATATTATATATATATAAAGACACACGCGCGCACACACACACACATATATATATATATCTACTATATAATCGTCTAATGTTCTCTGTCACGGAAATCGCGCAACCAATGAGCACCGCGTATGCAAAAAGCCACGCGTATTCATAATTAGATGATTATATAGTAGCTGTAACCTGGCGACAGCGACGCTTAGCATCGCTGTCGCCAAGCTACATGTATGGCTGCGGCGACCCCCGGCACCGGTACCCGCCGAACCCACCTCGCCTCCCCCTTGCCTCCCCCCTCGCCTCCCGCTGTTCTCTCCCGGTTCCCGCCACCCCACCTTGCCTCCACCTCCCCTCTCCAACTCCCACTGTTCTCACCCGGTATCTATCGTCCCCACCTCGCCTCCCCCCTTGCCTCCTGCTGTTCTCACCCGATACCCGCTGCCCCCACCTCGCCTCCCCCCTGCCACCCACTATTCTCACCCGGTCTTCTCCCTCTATACAGGGGTCATGTGACAGCGTGGGCTGATGTGACATCACACAGCCCGCCCTGTCACATGACCGCTTTAGCTGCAGAAGACGGGTTTGAACAGCTGGGCGAGGGGATCCTCCCGCATCCATCCTGCCCCCCCCGCATCCATCCTGCCCCCCCACATCCATCCTGCCCCCGCATCCATCCTGCCCCCTCGCATTCATCCTGCCCCCCCAGCTCCATTCTGCCCCCCCCAGCTCCATCCTGCCCCCCCAGCTCCATCCTGCCCCCAGCTCCATCCTGCCCCCCCGGGCTCCATCCTGCCCCTCTGGTCCATCCTGCCCCCCTTGGTTCCATCCTGCCCCCCGCTCCATCCTGCCCCCTGGCTCCATCATGCCCCCGCATCCATCCTGCTTCCCCCGGCGCCATCCTGCCCCCCGCATCCATCCTGCGCCCCGGCTCCATCCTGCTCCCCCTGTCTCCATCCTGTCTGCCTGGCTTCCTGGCTTCATCCTGTCCCTCCGGCTCCATTCTGACCCCCGACTCCATTCTGCCCCCCCGCATCCATCCTGCCCCCCCCAGGCTCCATCCTGCTCCCCCTGGCTCCATCATGCCCCCCCATCTCCCCGATCATCTGCCCCCAGCTCCATCCTCCCCTGGCTCCTGCCCCACTCCATCTGCCCCCCCTCCACCCCCCCCCACATCCATCCTGCCCCCCCCCGACTCCATCCTGCCGCCCCCCAGCTCCATCCTGCCCCTCCTGGCTCGATCCTGCCCCCCCAGCTCCATCCTGCCCCCCCCCGCATCCATCCTGCCCCGTTCACTCCTTCCTGCCCCCCTGGCTCCATACTGCCCCCTCGCATTCATCCTGCACTCCCCAGCTCCATCTTGCCCCCCAGCTCCATCCTGCCCCCCCCAGCTCCATCCTGCCCTGCTCGCTCCATCCTGCCCCCTGGCTCCATCCTGCCCCACCCAGCTTCATCCTGCCCCCCCTTGCTCCATCCAACCCCCGGCTCCATCCTGCCCCCCGGCTCCATCCTGCCATCCTGCCTCCTCAGCTCCATCCTGCCATCCTGCCCCCCCCCCGGCTCCATCCTGCTTCCCCCCACCTGAAGGAGTGGGACAGCCAACACCAATGTTATGGTGATTGACAGTGGGCTCCCCACTATCTAACTGGGGGAGCTGGCTGTCATTAAGCATGACATCGGATGTGATGCCCCTCAACAGAGCAGAGAAGCCACCTCTCTGTCCATGTGACATCAGCTGCAGCTGCAAAATCGCAGACAGGAGCCGTCTTAGACTGCTCTGTGATGGCAGTGACTAACTCCAAGGTGATTAGGCAGACTGGTAGCAAATACCAGCCTTTTAGGCTACGGTCACATTAACGTTTTCAGCGCAGCCTGGGGGTCGCGCTGAAAACATAGGTTGCGGCAGCATAAACGCTGTGCTAACACCATGGTAGTGCCGTGTTAACGCTGCCCATACTAACCTATGGAGGCCCTGCCTCTAACACGGCTCCTAATGCCGCCGGCATCTGGTTGAAATCTCGCGGTATTACCTAATGTGAGAAAAGACGCTTTCTGCAACGTCTTTTCTCGTGTTAGGAAATACCACGAGATTTCCCTCTGATGACAGCGTTGGAGCCACGCTACGGGCCGTGTCGCCATAGGTTAGTATTAGCAGCACTGACGTGGGGCTACCATGGAGGTTCAGCCTGCCATAACCTATGTTTTAAACGCTATCCCCCCCCAATTGCGGCTGCAATCCTAATGTGACCCTAGGGTTAGTGCTTGGGCACATTTTTTTTTCAAATCCCGGATCTACTCTTTAAGTAATCGTACTTCTTATCATGGCCAAAGGATAGATTGAATATCATGATACACTCGCCGAATGCTATATTTGCCTTTTTGTACAGTTCTATCTTTCAGAATACAAATCAAATCTAAATTATGCTGCAGAAAAGAAAGCTTACTAGCCCTGAAAAATACAGCAAATTAAATGTGTAAACTACTGAATAAAAAGCGCTTACCTCAATTAAATGTATAAATGGGGTCAACAGAGAAGAAGTGTGATGAGCAGCGAAGAAAATTCATATTAACTGTGTCTTGTGTTGCTCAGAATTGTAAAGAACAATATAGAACAAAACTGAAAAAAAGCATAAAACTCAATCAAAAGAAAAACATTAGTAAATAATCTTCCGCAGAAGTGATTACATTACACAGTATTTGTGTTTCGGCAGCTCATCCTCATTGTTTTTATTTGGAATTAGAAGCTCTTGCTAAATCCCCAAAACAATGCCGATTTCTGATTCCGTACTATTAATTATCTCAGCCAATGGACTTAATTAAATTGCTTTGCCAAGATTAATTTGATCTGGACCCCAGTGAACTTTACAGTGTTATCTGAAAATGATTTATCTTGCTGCTCTTTATATGGTAAAGTAAATATGCTTCGTTTCAGGCATAATAGGATTTCTGGATGACTTTATTGCTTTTTAAAAGGAAAAAAAAAATGGCCTCCCGTGGATTATTGGAGAACTAAGTTATACAAGTATGTGTTGCTGTAGAGCATGTAGAACTTTATTTGTTAACACACACTAGAAGTAGAGATGAGGGAAAATTAGAATTCATGTGTTCTTATGGATTTTCCCAGAAAATTCTATAAACGGAGAAGATATTCTCTGTAAATACTCGTAATGTCCCATATTATCAGGGGCGGACTGGCCCAGGTGGCAGGGGGGCAAGTGCCCCCTGGGTTGGTGGTATAGCCCACATCTAGGGCCGCCCCCCTATAGAAACGGGACGGCCGCGGGCGGCGATTTGCGGCCGGCGCGGCGACACCGCAGCATGCATATGGCGGCGGAGCTGGTAAGAGAGCTGCGAATTTCTGATAGCACCCCCGTCCCCCGGTCCTCAAAAATTACTGATATCACATCCCTCCCCGGTGCTCAAAAATTTCTGATAGCACCGCCGCCCCACCCCACCCGCTTCTCAACTGTGGGCTGGCAGTCCGAAACTGCCACCTGGGGCCGGAGGCCCCAGCCAGCCCCTGCTTATTATGCTCTTTGGTGTCACAGTTCCAAAGTTATATAGTTACCTAGGTTGAAAAAATACCTAGGTCATAGAATCATAGAATGATAGAGTTAGAAGGGACCTCAAGGGCCATCCGGTCTAACCTCCTGCGAGTGAAGGTTTCCTAAAGTGTTTATCCATATTGAGGATATCCATTGATGGAGAGCCTACTGCCTCCCGAAGAAGCCTGTTTCACTCTCTGACGGCCCTTACTGAGGTCCATCAAGTTAAACCTTCCTCCAATTATCAGTTTTTATCACTAAATTATCTATAGCCCTCAATGTTATATGTACTTAGGAAATCATCCAGCCCTTTTTAAAAGCTGGTACACTATCTGCTAATACGACTTTTTGTGGTCGGCTTTCCACAGTCTGACTGCTCTAACTGTAAAGAATCCTTTTCTTATTTCTCTGCCAGAATCACCATTCTTCCACCCATAGTAAGTGCTATTTGTCCCAAGTATGGTCTTTAGAAAAAAAAAATCATGTGACAGTCCTTTGTATTGACCACTCATGAAA
Organism: Allobates femoralis; assembly: GCA_033576535.1. Lineage (NCBI taxonomy): Eukaryota > Metazoa > Chordata > Amphibia > Anura > Aromobatidae > Allobates > Allobates femoralis. The sequence goes on along the minus strand of JARQOC010000002.1, from coordinate 55,239,605 downwards.
TTATATGAGATTTCCTCCGAGACATCTTTTTTCTAAGATAAACAAGCCCAACCTCTCGTCATATGGGAGGCCTCAAACCCGTATAATAATCTAGTTGCCACCTTTGAACTAACTCTAATTTATGAATACCCTTTTAAAATGTGGAAACCAAAGCTTGATCCCACATTCTAAAAGTTAATTATAGGGAGTTAACAGTATGTTGGGCTTCCGAGATTTTATCTCTTTTTATGCAACCTAAAATCTTGGTTGCTTTTGCAGCTGCTGCCTGACATTGGGAACTGCTGCTCAGCTTACTTGTAACCAGAATTTTAAAGTCCTTCTTCTATTCTGTAGTCTCGAGTATATTACATTTACTGTATATGCATCAATAAGACTACTATGTCCTAGGTGCATTATTCTACTTATATCAATATTAATCTCACTTGCCAAGTGTTTGGCCATTCAGACATCTTATCCAGATCGTGTTTACAGGCCCCAGAGCATAATTGGCGAAAGGTGTAAAACAGTTTAAAAAAAAACTCCTTATACTCATCTTACCCCAATAGTCACTCCACTCCATCCATCACACGTTCATACCTCTTAAATTCTCTGATCATGATCGTCAATGCAAGATGGTTCTGTACAAGCACGCGTAAGGTCACAATGCCATGATATTACAATGTGCACTGTAACCTTGTGCACAACCATCCTGGGCCTCATTAGAGCCGTTTATCCTATTTATGGCCCTTTATGGCTGATTTAAACCCCTCTCTCTATATCCGTGCAGAAACAATTTACATTTTTGATAATGCAAAAGTTTGTAATATTCAACTAGAATTTTTAGAATTCTAGAAAAGTTCAAAAAGTAACAAAAGTCCCTACAGTTAAGCCTCTGTTAGTACATAGAACAAGTACATAGAACAAGAGAAATGCATTAACCTTAGCTGAAAAGAATATTTACATTATTTACATTACAAGTTCTATTTCCCTCTCCTGGGGCTATTCATCTCTATACCGAGCTGGAAACTGACCTTTGTTGCTATGCATTGACCTACACAATACCAGGATAGTAGTGTTACATAACACTGGTGTTTCTGTTAGATTGTTTGAATCTGTAGTGTCTGTAGTGTAGCTATATGTGCAAAGGGTGCACTATTGTCTGGTGCCTGTGGTTCTGGTGGGATAGCAGTTACAGTCTGACTCACCAGGGGCCTGACAGGCTCCTCTATAGCGCAAGGAGTGTTGTCTTCATCCCAGTCTTCAGTTCGTAAGGTCCTGGCAGGCGGATCAGTCACTGGCATAGGGAAAGTGAGCAGTGGGACAACAATGGCTCAGTTAATTTGAGTCCAATCCTTAGAGAGGTCACCCAGCATGGTGTGGATCATCTTTTCTTTTTCTGGTTTGTGGACAGGCATTGACAAGCCCAGTTCAAGACTCCTTAGCCGTAGAGAACATTGTTTCAAATGATCTCGGGAAACAGTAGCCGAGGTTTCTCCCTCATCCCGGCTTATCAGCAAACCTTCTGGGGGTCTAGATGAGACTGCATAACAGTGTAGGGCTCTGCCTCCCATTGGTTATCTAATTTGTGGATCCACTGTTTCCCCTCAGAGACTTGTTCTCCTGGTTTCAGAGGACCGGCTGGCGCATTTTGGTTATAGACCCTCTCTTGCTTCTCCCGAGCCTGTGCCAGGTTCCTCTCCGCACATTCTTGTACCTGGTGGTACTTCTGCTGATGCTCAGTATCATAGTTCATCTCTGGGAGGTTACTTTCAGGGGTCAATACCCCCATCTCAAGGTCAATGGGCAGCTTACTGGGTCTACCGTTCATTAGGTAAGCAGGACTAAAGTTGGTGGAATTTGCTGAAATGTTATTATACATATCCACCAGATCTGGTAGCTTTTCCGGCCACATGTTCCTCTCCTCTAATGGAAGTGTCTTCAGCAAATCCATCACAATTTGGTTCATTTTTTTCACATAAATCGTTTGTCTGTGGGTGATAAGGTGTAGTCCGGATCTTCCTACACCCATGAAGGCTGCAAAATTCCTGAAACACTTCCGCTTCAAAGGCTGGACCTTGATCAGTTAATACCAGCTCCGGGTAACCATAAGGCCTACAGAAGTGCATCTGGAAGGCTTGTGCGGCGGCTCTTGCTGTCTGGTCTTTCACGGGTACCACTACTAAGAATCGAGAGTAGTGGTCCACGATTGTGAGGGCGTAAACATAGCCGGACTGACTTGGGGTAAATTTCACGTGATCCAATTATAGGGGCTGCTTAGTGACAATAGGTTGCAGTGGGGCCCTCTGGCTATCACGGTCTTTCCTTCGGAGACTACAAGGGCCACAGTTCCTGCACCAGGCCTCGATAGTTGGTCTCATACCAATCCAATAGACTCTTCCACGCAGCAGGGCCTCATGGCTACATCTGTACAGACTAAGTATAGACTTCTGCCATCAAAATCACCAGAAAATACCTACAGTGAGTACGGAAAGTATTTAGACCGCTTAAAATTTTTCACCCTTTGTTTTTTTGCAGCCATTAGGAAAATTCAAAAAAGTTCATTTTTTACCATTAATGTACACTCTGTACCCCATCTTGCCTGAAAAGAAACATGAATGTAGAAATTTTTGCAAATTTATAAAAAAAGAAAAACTGAAATATCACATGGTCATAAGTACTCAGGCCCTTTCCTCAAAACTCATATTTACCGTAAGTCACCTGCTGTCCATTTCCTTGTGATCCTCCTTGAGATGGTTCTACCCCTTTATTGGAGTCCAGCTGTTTTTAATTAACTCTAGGACTACCGGACTGGTCAACCCCCCCCCTTAAAGCTACCAAATGGAGTCATTTTGACTCCTGGCTTGTTTTCGTTTATTTTTAGAGTTTTTAATAATAATTATATTTTTTCCTATGTGTTTTTATTGTAAGATCCAACAGTAGTGCTTTGGAATGTTTTTTTTCTGATTCTCATATTTTTCTACAGGAAATAACAAAAGTAAACTAAGTAAAACAATAATAATAATAGATGTTTTATCATCATTTATTATTAATTTTGTAAGATCAAATGCATACATATGTTAAAAATTAAACTGCACATAAGTGAAGATGGAATACATTGTTAGTTTTTGCTTTGAATTGACTTTTGAATTGCAACTTGGCTGACAAAAGCAATCATCGTGATAAATGCGATTGTATTTGCTTGAAACAATCTGATTTCAAACTGAGACTTGACTTATTTTGTAAGTTTCGAAAGTACACACATAGAAACAACAACAAACTTTTGAAGGTGAGTTGACATAAAATGTGGTAAGTACAAACATATAAATTCAAAAGAGACAGCAAAATTCTTACTAAAAAGTATGTAAGAATTGACATACTAAACATTTGTCAAAGTTGTTTCACAGTTCAGGCATCGTCGTTCATTTACGGCAGTACATTGCCCATACAAGGATGTACGGCAAGTCATACAACTTCCAACTGATCCATTCGTTTTGCATTCTAATTTTAACTGGCAAAATTTTGTTTGCAGCATCCCATCAGAAGAATTTGCGAATTCGCCACACTTTCGCCTAGATCTAACATAAGGACCACCCAAGTCTGTAACGAGCTTTTGCAAAAACGCATTGCGTGGAATACTGGCAATAGAGTGCTGTCTCGTGCCTGCTATTCCCGAGCGTAAAATATGGCAATAAATGCCTCTAGCTCCACATCGGAAAGAGTAAAATCTTGATCATTGTTCCTGCGCGCTTCTGCAATTGTACAGTTCTTTATGTGAGTCAAGATGAACGAATCGAAAAATAATCGCCATGCACCCAAAGGACTATCTCTAATTACATTCCTTCTCATGTATGCTGTAGGGCCAGGCGCTTCTCTAAGTATGTTTTGGTTTGCACGCCTACCAGCTAAGTGTTCTCCAATCTCGAGAGGTTTCCATCGAATTCCATCGGCTGAAACAAGTATTCCTGGAGATTCATCATTGCCTTCTGTGGTGTTGGTTGCTGCATCGAATTCGCCGCCACCGTTATCTGTTGAGGATACATTTTTGCGACGTTTTGCAGATTGTTTCTGTCCACGACCTGGAGGATGGTCGCGAGGCAACAATGCCGCACGAGCGTGATCCCCAGTTGATGAGCTTGCAACATCTGGAAAAAAGTTGTTGAATATTTTGTATTTTTGTTTTGTAACTCAGTGTATAGAACAGAGGTCCCCAACTCCATGCCTCAAGGGCCGCCAACAGTGCAGGTTTTCAGGATTTCCTCAGTATTGCACAGATGCTAATGTGATCATCTGCACAGTAGGGATGGGCGAATCTACTCGCTAGGACTCGTTACTCGGCGAGTAGTAAGGGACTCGCAGGACTCGGTACTCTGCGAGTTTCCCAGTGATTACTCGCACGAGTCCAATGCAAATCAATATCAATCCTAGTTTTGTCAGAAACGCAGACAAAACTAGGATTGCCATTGTTTGCATTAGACTCGGCTACTGTGCCAGTGATAGCAGGGAAACTCGCAAAGTAACTGCTGTTTCTTTGCGAGCCGAGTCCAGCTGTCTTCTCTGTGCAGCTCCAGGGTCCTAGAGCCCGCCTGCTACCTGATGTAGCAGTGCTGAGATTGTTCTCAGTCTGCTCATTCCCTGTGCATAGACATCTATATTTATGCACAGGGGATGTAGCAGAGAGGACATCGCGTTTTGGACTGCGTCGGACGGAAGAGGATTTTTTTAATTAAAGATGGAGTCCCTAATGGCTTTTTTTTTTATTTCAAATAAAAAATTTTCTCTGTGTTGTGTTTTTTTAACCCTTTATTGGAGATTCTTAGTGGCTGGGTCAAACGTGGCCTGACATTAAGAATCTCGGGCTTAATACCAGCTTGTATAACAAAGCTGGTATTAACCCCTTTATTACCCAGCGTGCCACCGCCACCAGGGCTGCTGGAAGAGCGGGGTTCAGCGCCAGAGGATGGCGCTTCAATGAACGCGCCATCTTCTGTGGCGGCTGTGGGCTGCAATTTGCAGCGGGGGGTGCCCAGAAAGCTTGGGCATCCCTGCGCTGCGGATTCCAGCCCCCAGCTGCTTAGCTGTACCTGGCTAGACATAGAAATTGTGCGGAGCCCCACGCATTTTTTTTTTTTATTATTTAATGAATTTCAGAGTCAGAGGCTCAGAGTCAGAGTCTCGGAGTCGGAGTCTCCTCAGAGTCGGAGTCGCCACGGAGTCGGAGTCGTCTCGGAGTCGGAGTCGTCTCGGAGTCGAGTCGGAGTCGGAGTCGTCTCGGAGTCGGAGTCGTCTCGGAGTCAGAGTCGGAGTCGTCTCGGAGTCGGAGTCGTCTCGGAGTCGGAGTCGTCTCGGAGTCGAGTCGGAGTCGTCTCGGAGTCGAGTCGGAGTCGGAGTTGTCGTCGTCTCGGAGTCGTTTTGGAGTCGGAGTCGTCTCGGAGTCGGAGTCGTCTCGGAGTCGGAGTCGTCTCGGAGTCGGAGTCGTCTCGGAGTCGAGTCGGAGTCGGAGTCGGAGTCGTCTCGGAGTCGGAGTCGTCTCGGAGTCGAGTCGGAGTCGGAGTCGTCTCGGAGTCGGAGTCGTCTCGGAGTCGGAGTCGTCTCGGAGTCGGAGTCGTCTCGGAGTTGGAGTCGTCTCGGAGTCGTCTCGGAGTTCGAGTCGTCTCGGAGTCGGAGTCGTCTCGGAGTCGGAGTCGTCTCGGAGTCGGAGTCGTCTCGGAGTCGGAGTCGTCTTGGAGTCGGAGTCATCTCGGAGTTGGAGTCGTCTCGGAGTCGGAGTCGTCTCGGAGTCGGAGTCGTCTCAGAGTCGGAGTCGTCTCGGAGTCGGAGTCGTCTCGGAGTCGGAGTCGTCTCGGAGTCGAGTCGGAGTTGGAGTCGTCTCGGAGTCGGAGTCGTCTCGGAGTCGGAGTCAAAAAAATGCGTGGGGCTCCGTGCAATTTCTATGTCTAGCCAGGTACAGCTAAGCAGCTGGGGGCTGGAATCCGCAGCGCAGGGATGCCCAAGCTTTCTGGGCACCCCCCGCTGCAAATTTCAGCCTGCAGCCGCCCCAGAAGATGGCGCGTTCATTGAAGCACCATCCTCTGGCGCTGAACCCCGCTTTTCCAGCGGCCCTGGTGGCGGTGGCACACTGGGTAATAGAGGTTAGGGCCAGCTTTGTATTATCAGCTGGCCCTAAGCCCGAAATTTATGGCGGTCACGCCAATATTAGACGTGACCGCCATGAATTTCTATTAAATTGTTTTAAAAAAAACACAACACAGAGAAATTTTTTTATTAGAAATAAAAAAAAAAGCCATTAGGGACTCCATCTTTAATTAAAAAAATCCTCTTCCGTCTGACGCAGTCCAAAACGCGATGTCCTCTCTGCTACATCCCCTGTGTATAGATATAGATCTCTATGCACAGGGAATGAGCAGACTGAGAACAATCTCAGCACTGCTACATCATCTCTGTGCACAGACATTCATGTCTGTACACAGGGAATGAGCAGACTGAGAACAATCTCAGCACTGCTACATCAGGCAGCAGGCAGGCTCTAGGACCCTGGAGCTGCACAGAGCAGACAGGACTCTTCTCTTATCTGTGCGAGTTTCCCAGTGATTACTTACAAAGTAAACGAGTCCAATGCAAATAAATGACAAAACTAGGATTGCTTCAGGCTGAAGCCTCCGAGACACATCTGCGATTTGCAAATCTCACACTACTCGCTATTACTCGCTTCCCCATTCATTAACATTGGACTCGCTAGACTCGCAACGAGTAGCGAGTCCTGGGCTCGGACACGCTACAGTCAAGCGATTCCGAGTAATTTAGGATTCGCCCATCACTACTGCACAGGTCCACACATTCCAAGCCCTGTGCAATACTAAGGAAATCCTGAAAATCTGCACTGTTGGTGGCCCTTGAGGCCTGGATTTGGAGACCTCTGGTATAGAAGAGCAAATAAATATACATAACTACTTACCTTCCAGATTTGTTCCTTCTGAATCTTCAGTTTCACTAGAAACGTTTTGAGGATTGAAATCTTTGTCAGTGTCAGCATGAAATTGATTTTCCTCAGTTAATAGGTTTTCCCAGGTTTTGGGGGCAAAAGTAGGGGGGTCGGCTTATACACGGGTCGGCTTATACACGAGTATATACGGTACTCTTTTTTTTTTCCAAAATTATTTATTGTCACAAAATCTTTTTTCGCATCCTAAATGAGTAATAGTCACCGAGTCTCAAGCCAGAATTTGGAAAAATGTGGTCACAGAAGAGACATAAAAATTGCAAATTGACTCCATTGGTAGTTCTAGTGTTAAACTAATAGGATTTTATTTGGAAAAGCACACACCTGTCTATATAAGACCTCACAGCTCACAGTGCATGACAGACCAAATGAGAATCATGAGGTCAAAGAAACTGCCCAAGAAGCTTAGAGACAGAACTGTTGCAAGGCACAGATCTGGATAAGGTTACAAAAGAATTTGAGTATTCAAGGTTCCTAAGAGCACAGTGGTCTCCTAAATCCTTAAATGTAAGAAGTTTGGGACCACCAGAAGTCTTTCTAGACCTGACTGTCCAGCCAAACTGAGCAATCGTGAGAAAAGTGTCCTGCTGATAGAGGTAAAGAAGAACCCCAAAATTACTGTGGCTGAGCACCAGAGACACAGTAAGGAGATGGGAGAAAGTTCCACAAAGTCAACTATCACTGCAGCCCTCCACCAGTCAGGTGTTTATAACAGAAAGGCTTAACTGAAGCCTCTCCTCAGTGCAAGATATATGAAAGCCACTATAGAGTTTGCAAAAAAAATAAAAAATACATGAAGGACTCCTAGACTATGAGAAATAAGATTCATTGGTCTGATGAGATAAAGATAGAACATTTTGGTGATAATTCTAAGCAGTATATGTAGAGAAAATCAGGTATTGCTCATCACCTGCCAATATAATCCCAACAGTAAAACATGGTGGTGGCAGCATCATGCTATGGGGGTGTTTTTCAGCTGCAGGGACAGGACGACTGGTTACAATTAAAGGAAACATGAATATGGCCTAGTACAGAGATATCCTGGATGAATACCTCTTCCAGAGTGCTCGGGACCTCAGACTTGGCTGAAGGTTCACCTTCCAACAAGACAATGACCCTAAGCACATAGCTAAAATATCAAAGGAGCGGCTTCAGAACAACTCTGTGACCATTCTTGACTGGCCCAGCCAGAGCCCTGACCTAAATCCAATTGAGCATCTCTGGAGAGACCTGAAAATGGCTCCACCAACGTTCACCATCCAACCTGACAGAACTGGAGAGAATCTGCAAGGAAGAATGGCAGAGGATTCCCAAATCCAGGGGTGAAAACTGCATCATTCCCAAGAAGACTCATGGCTGTACTAGCTCAGAAGGTGCAAATACTCAATACTGAGCAAAGGGGCTGAATACTTATGACCATGTGAGATTTCAGTTTTTCTTTTTTAATAAATTTGCAAAAATGTCTTCATTTTTGTTTTTTTTTCAGTCAAGATGGGGTGCAGAGTGTACATTAATGAGGAAAAAATAAACTTTTTTGAATTTTCCAAATGGCTGCAATGAAACAAAGAGTGAAAAATATAAAGAAGTCTGAATACTTTCCATACACACTATCTTTCATTTTTACATGGATTGAGATTGTTCTATTTTTTTCCTGCAATTTTCTGAACTGCGAAAATAAATGCTGATGCAGATATCACTGTGAATAAAGAAATTGTGAATATGAAAATTGCAGAGAAAAAATGGATGATGTAAATATGCCTTAATAAGTCCAAAAAAGCCAATCTAAATTGTGGTTTTATTACTAATTGTTTTAACAAATCTATGGTAGATGTCATTTATATTACTTTAACCCCATTTGAACAAGGTGATAACCCATCACATGGATGCTATTTTCTGGCTGCACTCATAGTATAAATATAGAACACGTCATTTTCCTACACTGGTGCAGTGATGGCTTCTCAGCAGGATTCGTGTCTAGTTAATTTGAGACTCTTCTTTCTAGTATGAATATTGCATTAAGTGGTATATTTCACATTATAATCGCACTTGGTCTCCATCTAATTGTGGCGCCCTCCGTTTCCTTGTGACATGTAGAAAGAGAAGAGTTATGTCATAGGACAGCAGTGGTAGGAGCTATTCTGCAACCCATATGAGGCATCCATGCGAAAACCATCATCAATTGTCAAATACTACACAGCATGCAGGGGCGCCGGTCCTCCGGTACTGTATGGCTCACATTCCCCACGATGTGACCTGGCCTTCAATAGACCAGTATTCAGAGACTGTAAATGATGTCTCCAATTAAAAGCAGAGTGTTGACCATGTTTATATTATTCAGGACTAGATGCTATCATAATGTCATTTTATATACATAAGGAGCTAATACATTGTAAATAATAGTATGTGTTCTCATAGTTATCAGTCCATGTCACACAGTGTAGCCATGATCACACAAAGAACACTTAATAATATCTCAGACACTTTTTTAAAGGGGAACATTAAGATGTCTTAGGCTAGGGTCACACTTGGAAGTGCAATTACGTTTACTGCATCCAGAGCCGGATGCGGTAATCGCAACTGCCTTCAGACACATTTTGCCTTCAAAATGTCTTCCTAAATCCGCATGTGGTATCCGGAGTGCACCTTAATGTTGAATCTTGTGGCCGCATGCGGATCTTCCCCTGCTTTCCTGCATGGTTTTTGAGGCGGGGAATGAATTCGGCTACAATCGGATTCTCCCGGATTGTCCCGGATTGACCCGGGTCCGGCTCGATCCCGCGCTCATTGACTCCTATGTTATTGTTTGCCGGATTGTGCCGAATCCGGGTGAATCCGGGACAATCCGATTTTGTCCATGTTTTGTGCTGTGGTTTACGATCCGGGTGCCACAACCCGGTTCCACTGACATTTGCGGTTGACATTAAAGAACCGGAATACGGCTGAGAAAACTGAGCGAAAACCGTTGCATGCATGATTTTTACCGCAGGCGACGAAACAGGAGCCGGTAACCGGATTGCATGTAGTGCAATCCGGTTACTATAATGGGCTCCTATGGGCTGCGGTTTCTGATTCGGTTTTGAGCTTTTTTACAGCTCAAAACCGGATCAGGTTTTAAAAATTCTGCCGCAAGTGTGACCCTAAGCCTTATTCTGCAACCAGAGAAAAGAGGCTGAATGGACAATGGACCTGATATAGGTTAGAGTCATGGCTACTTAAGGCAAAATGTTCACTTATAACCCAGACTGCACATACACCTTTATTGTCCCTTTCTTCATCCTTCTCTACTTCATTTCCTTCTTTTAACTTATTAATTTATTATTTTCAATAGATGATTTTGTAACTTTCTTCCTTACTAACCCTTAAACAGGTGATAGAGAGTTCTAGTGCACTAGATTGAGTCACTTCTCATTTATCTTTTTTTTCCGTTTTTCTTTCTTTCTTTCTTTCTTTCTTTCTTTCTTTCTTTCTTTCTTTCTTTTTCTTTCTTTCTTTCTTTCTTTCTTCCTCTCTTTCTTTCTTTCTTTCTTTCTTTCTATATTTTCCTGCTTTTTTCCGTAATTTTTCCTTCTTCCTTTTAATTTTCCCTTACTTGCTTTTCTGCACTTCCATCCTTTCCTTTCATACCATCTCTTCACTTCTCTTCTTTGCACCTTTATATAGTTAATACTGATGAATACAAGGCTATACAAGTATACAGAGTTCTGTATCTTTCCAAAGTCAAAACTCTTTGATAACAGTGGGTGGTCGAGCTGTTCAGCAATTATTGTAGCTTTGACAGTGTCTTGAAGAAAACAAATAGTTTAAGCACATGGAAGCCTGCTGCTGTATATTCTGCACTTATTCCTATGATGATTACAAAATATGGGGCAAAAAGCACGAATCAAAATAATAATAAAAATAATTATAAATGTAACCTATTTGTATAAAAATGTAAATTAGACACATTAAAGAATAAGTAAAATATAAATGATACAAATGAAAAGATATGTATAGTAATGTCTGCTTGGGCTTACTATGGAGGCTGTGTAGATATGAGTGGGTGTGCATTGTATAATTATTATTGCTATTATTTATTTATATAGCACCATTAATTCATTAATTCCATGGTGCTGTAAATGAAAGGGGTTTCATACAAAAAACAGATATAGATTACAATGAACAAATTAACAATGACAGACTGGTACAGAGAGGAAAGGACCCTGCCCTCAAGGGCTTACATTCTAGTGGATGATGACAGCAGCTCTAGGAGTGCTGAGGCAGCTGTGCGGGTGGTGGTGGTGAGGTGGCCTCTCCAGTAGTGATGGGGATGAGGTGGCCGATCTGTTACTGGTGGTGGAGCACCCGCTCTGGTCATGGTGTGGCAATAGCTTTGGTGGTGTTAAATAGGCAGCTACGGTGGTGGTGAGGCGGCAGCTCCGGTGGTGGTGAGGTGGCAGGCGTGGTCATTGCAGTCTGTAAGCTTCCCTGAAGAGATGGGTTTCCAGGTTCCATCTGAAGGATCTGAGGGAAGTGGATAATCGGACATGATGGGGCGCTAAATTACAGAGGATGGGTGCTATTTGGGAGAAGTATAGGAGGCGATTGGGTAAGAAACAAATAAGTGTGAAGGAGAGGAGGAGTCCTTGGGAGGATTGAAGATTACGTGAGGGAAGATAGTGGGAGATTAGTTCAGATATATAAGCAGGGGACAGGTTATTGATGCCTTCGTAGGTCAGTGTTAGTAGTTTAAATTGAATTTGTTGGGGAATTGGGATCCAGTAAAGAGAATTTTAGAGGGGAGAAACGGGAATAGTGAGGAGAGAGGTAAATTAGTCAAGCAGCAGAGCTGAGGACAGGAGAGGAAAGGTGCAAGTGTATTAGAGGGGAGGCCACAGAGGATGTTACAGTAATCAAAGCAGGAGATGATGAGGGCAAGTATAAGGATTCTAGTAGTTTGAGGGCTGAGGAAAGGACGGATTCTGGAAATATTTTGGAGCTGGAGGCAACAGAAGGTGGCGAGAGTTTGCATGTGCAGATCGAAGGACATCAGGTGTCGGGAATTAGGGGATTAGCACCATGCAAAACAGGCACATGAAAGGCAGAGCTCTTGCAGCATGTGCAGCACATCCGACAATTACGGAGACAGCATGGGTCATGGTTCCTGTTACATCAATGACCCATGCTGCCTCAAATGGATGTCTTTAGAGTCATGCGCAAACAGGAGCTCCTGCTTGCAAGTGCAACCAGAGGTGGCAATGTTTGAAAGAAAAAGTGTGGGCAAGACATCTTGATGTGTGTGAATGAAAAAAATAAATAAATATTTAAGACAAAGGAAAGGTGGATGATGAGAAATATATCCTTTGTAAAGATTATATACCAAAAACATAAAAGATATAATTATGAATCACGTAAAAAAAATTGAGGTGTAAAGAAACAAGTGAAACATTCTGCTAACAAATCACAGTAGAATGATGCCAAGAGAAAGAAAAAAGGAAGAATAGAAAAAGAGAAGAAAACAAAGAAAAAGAGAAAAGAAATGAAACAAGAGAATAAAAAATGAATGATAAAAAATGTTAAGAAATTAGTAAAAATACAGTGCAATAACATGCAAAAACATATGAAAAACATATCACGTGAAGGGTGAGAAACCCCAAACCAGATGTTCAATGAGAATCCATATAGCAGGGTCCATACCAGGGGCCACAATCAAAAAACTACTAAAATGAGAAAATAGTGTTCCAAACATACATAAGTAAAAACAGATAAACAAGGACATTTAAGATAAAAGGGTGGAACTCAGCTTCTCATCTGGGCCAGAAGGAGTCATTGTACCCAGGGTGATGATCCACCCGCATTCAAGCTGTGCCAGAACATGTTTACAAATTTGATAAGTGCACAACCTTTTTTACTAGTTGAGGTATTTAAACACAGATGAGCTATTCGATTTGTGCTGCTCTGGACCAGCATTCATTTTGATCCTTCAGGCAGCCAATTTTCATTTTTTTGCCTGCTATCTTTGGTCCTAGTGGCAAAGCTTCACACAACGTCATGATGCTACAGGGTCTATAAGGCTCTAGAGGTACTCAGTATTGACAGCCAAGGAGGAAGGATGTATACGTGAAGACCGGCTACCATAAAAGACCGTACTCGATGACAGAAAAGGGCAAAATAATAGAGTTGCGCTAAGGGTAGAGACTGACTGGCGACACCTGTATTGTGTAAAGGTGATGGCTGGAAAAACACATTATAAAGTAAGGAAAACCGCTGAACACTGAGAAAAAACATGATCTAGCGTAATAGCTATAAATGAAGTACACTATACCTGCAGATTTATATTGCAAACAGAGGACTTAGATGAGAGACCCGATATAAGGAAACACCTTGACGATAGTTATCGGGCTCTCATGAATTGGCGAATGCATCAGTTAAGTTTCTCTTGTTTTCAGTATTCCTAAGAAGTTTTTGCTATGTTTTTTTCCTTATACACAATTGTAGTAGCTTTCTGTACTTGCCTTACCATTCATTACTACAGCCATCATGCTAGATCATGTTTTTTCTCAGTGTGCAGTGTGCAGTGGTTTTCCTTATTTCATAATGTTTTTTTTTTTTAGCTAGAACCTTTACACAACGGAGTCACCATTGAGTCTCTATCCTTAATGTTACTATATTTTTCTGACTGTGCACCCTTCCCCCGCCACATAGCCATGTTAAGTGCACCATCTTGTTAAAGCCAGGTTCCTAATCACACCCATATATGCAGGTTTTAATTTCACCAAGAGGTATACGTACACCCATACATGCAGATCTAAATCACAAGCAGAGGCATTAGATTAGGGACCATATAGAAGAGAACACCTTGATGTTGGTCATCGAGCTCTCATGGATTGGCCAATGCATCAGCTACGTTTCTCTTGTTTTCAGTATTCCTAAGCAGTTTTTGCTATGTCTTCATTCCTGATACACATTTGTATTAGCTTGATTTATTTGCTTTGCTATTCATTACTATAGTCATTACGCTAGATCATGTTATTTATCAGTGTTCAGTATGCAGCGGTTTTCCTTATTTTAGAATATTAGAGATCTAATCTAGAGTTTGGGGAGAAAAACTGGATGAGAGGTTATGTTCCCCTGACCTTGAACAGCCTGTATTTGCAAAGTGTTTTGAAGGCAGCACTCCTACATGGAAGCCATTAGGGGGTTTTTACAAATAATGACAACCAGTTTTATCAAGCAGCAAAGAGTTAGGTGGGTAAATAAAGATGAGTGAACCTCATAAAATTAAAATTTGCTTGTTTGTGCAGATTCTACCAGTAAATTTTACTAGCAGAAAAGTTATTCTATGCAATTGACTCACCTAGGGGTCTATGGGAACTCGGAACCTGGGCGTGGAGTTGGAGAGATGACACTGGTGGCCCGCCCGGACCCGTAGACCTGGTGCTGGCCCAAAAATTGGGGGAAATGTAAAAAGTGGAGTGAAATAAAAATAAAAATAAAAGTTTGTCGTAACACCACCTGTGATTTCTGATGAATGCACCAGCGCTGCTGTGGGCCTCCAGGGATGATGGATGGGCAGCTGGGCGGTATAGCTCCCCACAGGCAGGTTCCCCAGAGCTGTGATGAGGTGACAGGGGTTGGTGCAGGGAGTTGGCGGTGCTGCCCGGCAGCTGTGGCAGCCTCCGTAGTGGATGGGGTCAGGGACTGAGGAATCGACACACGCTGTAAGTTGTTTCTGTACCTTTACTGGTGGAATTGCAGGTAATGTCCAGGGTACTATCCGGTGGTCAGGAAACACTTCTGGATCTCCACAGTGAGTGAGTTTAAGGCCTCCTTGTCACTTTTCCTTTTGTGAACCTCTGACCTGTGTGTAACTTAGCCTGGCCTCCTCTGCTTTTCTGTCACTTGTGTGTTGTAGTGGGAAACCTTCGTGTGGACTACCGCTATGTCCTTTTCTGTGGTGCCTGGCTCTCTTTTTGATTGCTACACAGATGCCAGGGAGACTGGATTCTCCACAGTAAACCGGTATCTCTGCTGGGTTAAATGCTCTCCTGTAGACTTGGACTCCAGTGTCCAGGAAATTTGTGCTTGGAAGAGGTTAAAAAAATCATAGTACAACTTCTCTTTGGCCCTCCCATTAAATCACTCACCTTCACCAGTCTTTCTTCTCTCTTCTATTCTCCATCTTTTTCTGCTTACATAGAATGTGATGAACATCACCCATGTTCCACATAACATGGCCTAGTAAAGAACAGAATCACAGAAGTAATTATAACATAGTAGGCAGAACAGAGCGGATCCAATCAGAGGAACAATGGTGGTTGCAATGGTATGTGGAAGGCCATGGAGAGGTGAGTATACAATTTTTTTAACCCTTTCCAGTTCCTCAGAATCCAGCAAAATGACAACCCAGCAAACATTTTGATGGAAATTATATTAATTAAATCTAAAAAAAAGTAGAGCAAAAAAAATTCTGATTTTTGGAATATTCATAATGGATTTGATTGTTTATTCATTACAGATTAGGAAATCTTTTGAAATTCAAATTAGCTTTACTGAATTTCTCCCAAATATTTAGTTTGACACATATTAAAAATATTCTAATTGCACTGAAGAGATCTACAGTTTATTACAATCTGAGGTTTACTAGACTGTGCTCAACCCTTTTCAAGCTATTTAATCCAAATACAGTGGGTAAAATAAGTATTGAACACGTCACCAACTTTCTTAGTAAATATATTTCTAAAGATGCTATTGAAATGAATTTATCATCAGATGTCTGTTAACAACCCATCCATCCACACAATCAAAGAAATTAACCCATAAATGCCTATAAATTTAATATTCTATAATAATCAGAAATGACACAGGGACAAAGTATTGAGCACACTTACTGAAATTAATTCAATACTTCATACAAAAGCCTTTGCTGGTGATGACAGCTTCAAATTGTCTCCTGTATGGAGAATCTTGTAGTCTGCATTGCTCAGGTGTGATTTTGCTCCATTCTTCCACACATACTCTAAGCTATGATTCCTTCCATAAATTTTCTGTTGGATTCAGTTCCGGTGATCAGCTCGACCATTCGAGCAGCTTTATTTTTCTTCTCTGAAGCCAATTGAGAGTTTCCTCGGCTGTGTGTTTGCGTTCAATGTCTTGCTGAAATGTCCACCCTTTATTCATCTTTATCATCCTGGTAGATGGCAGCAGATTTTCAAGAATGTCTCAGTACATTTTTCTATTCATCCTCCTTTATATTATATGAAGTTTACCAGTGCTCTATGCTGAAAAACAACCCCACATCATGATGTTTCCACCTCCATACGTCACTGTTAGTACACTGTCTTGGGGTGATATGCTGTGTCTTTGGCCTCCAAACATGTTGTGTACAGTAGTATGGTATCCAAAGCCTTCAAGTTTGGTCTCTTCTGATCAGACTATATTCTCCCAGTATTTCACATGTTTGTGTAAAGGTCATTGGGCAAACTTTAAATTCGCTTGAACATGTTTTTTGTTTAGCAATGGAGTCTTGCATGGTGAGTGTGCATACAGGAGCGTGCATATAGGCCATGGATGATGAGTGCATTTCTTATTGTTTATATCTACATTATAAAGCGCTGCGGAATATGTTGGCGCTATATAAATAAAGCTTTATTATTATTATTGTTTATATAGAAAGCTAGATAGATAGACACACTCACCCACTCATTCACCACCAGTCTATCACCTCTTCAAACTCTCACAGAATCCAGGACCTGCAATGACATCAAGATCACATGACTAGCAACATACTTGTGATGTCCTCAAAGGTCCTAAAAGTTCTATCTATATCTATACTCACCTTCTGGCAACTTCTGAGTGTCCCACGCTGAATCTCCCAGCATTTGAGGACCTGGCATGATGTCACTGGGAGGGGCGGGGCAACATGATTACATGACCGCATCAGCACCAATTAAAACCTGCGCTGATGTGGTCATGTGATCGGGTTGCCCCGCCCTCCCAGTGACATCATGCCAGGTCCTTGAATGGCCGGGAGATTCAGCGTGGGACACTCAGAAGTTGCCGGAAGGTGAGTATTTATTATTTTTTATTTTTAATCATCCCTTTATTTAATATCACTTTAGCAGTGTATATAGATACACTGCTAAAGTGATATTAGACAGATTTAATATGGGTACAGAGCAGCGCTCCTGTTCTGTGCATGCTCTGTACCCTGGCACCGGATCTGGGAAACGATTCTGTTGCTTCCCAAATCCGGTGCCATAGGCCCCCATGTTAAGTGTTCCGGACAGGACAGGATTCGTTTCTGTCCTGTTTTGTCATTGGAGCCCAAAAACGCTGCAGGCCTCGTTTTTGGGACCGGTAA
The DNA here is from genome assembly GCA_033576535.1 of Allobates femoralis. NCBI lineage: Eukaryota > Metazoa > Chordata > Amphibia > Anura > Aromobatidae > Allobates > Allobates femoralis. Next base: position 55,222,290 of record JARQOC010000002.1, on the reverse strand, counting down.
AAAAAAAGGACAAAAACGAATCCTGTACCAGATTTAAAAAACCAGATGGCCAAATAGGGCCAATCCGATGCCATAGGGATACATGAGGGCCAAAAATGATCCTGTTCTGTTTGTTTAAAAAATTAACAGAACAGGATAGTAAAAAATATAGTGTGAAGCCAGCCTAACAGCATGCAAGTAGGGATGCAAATGCAAATTAAATAATTGGATAATTGCTTGCAAAAAAAATTAAACACAGTTTCAGCAATTGTATGCAAAGAAACAGTAGTAGTAGTAGTAGTAAAGACATTATGATACTTACAGCAGACAAATGGTTAACAACTTTGCGGCTATAATGTAAATGTATCGTTGATAAACAAGCAGGTGTTTAATGAAGAGTTAGTTAGCCAGTAAAGTAGATGTTGAGATAAGCTCCTGAAATACATGTAGAAAGGAAATAGTATGGTTAAAGAATATACAGATTTCCGATGATTATCAGATTATCTGAAGGGTGGTTTCCCAATCACTAGAGTAATCCGGTACAGATGTGTAAAAATGGTACTGCCCCTAGGGAAGAAACCAAGAGTAATTAGAGCCAAAACATTTGAGTAACATTATGTCAATAAGTGTAATTTTTTATTTAGTCATCTGCTATGAAAACCCATTAGCACCCTATGGTGGGATCACAGAGGTCAAACCAAGCACAACAAATAGCCTTTCTGATAAACCTCTTTTATTCTACAGTCACTATTAACCATGATAGTGTAAGGCTGTAGAGTCATCTCTGATCCCAGCCATGGCTGCAATGTGTCGGTTGAAGCTATGGCCAATTGTATCTATCTGCCACACATGTACTTTAGTGTTTGCACAGCCCCAGTGCCATGCATACACGGTATCCTGCATTATGGCATTATACATAGGCTGAGGTCATATAGCATCTAACATAAGAATTGTGGCTATGGAGAGAGAGAATTTTTTAACTGGTAAATATAATTTTTGTTGTAAATTTAAGTTGGCCATACTGTAAACTTTTCTCTCGTTATTAAATATTATCAAAGAGCAGGAGAAATCAAGGGGTAAAAATGTGCTACCATATACCAGGACTCACACCGAAGTCATATAACGTGAATTCATTTCTCTAAACGTTTCAGGGAACAATCACATCACCTTCTTCAGAAGTCAGATCACTGATGTACCTTGTAATCCTTAACAAAGAAAGAGGGAATGAGTGTATATATGCCCATAGTTGTTGTAAAAACACCACTGAGGTCCACACAAGAGTTCAATGCAATAATAAATTGTTTTATTAATTACACAAGGACTCATTGACAGTGGTGCACAATAAAGAGAAAGTACCAAGGATAATGGAGTTACAGGGAGGGGGAGATGGCACAACCTACAGGTAGAGAGTAGTTACACACCAGGGGTGCCTATGTTATCCTGTCTGTGATAATGTGCTAGTGCCATTTCAAAGGTGAGAATAGTGCAATATGTTGAGGGACCAGCCCTGCTAGTAATTGTCTCACCTACTGAATAATGTGCAGTAATCATACACAAACGAACAATATCAAGGCTTACCCATTTGGGTCAGAGACCTCTCCCTTGTAGAAATGTGTTCACTGCTTTGCAGTCCATGTGAAATGCTGCTGTAGATTAAACCTGTGTAAATATCCTGTGGCACATCAAAAGTCAAAGCCAGAAGCTGCTATTTTGTGTGGCTCTGCAAGTAGGGGGGTGTCAGATCATTCAGTTCTCCACTCCCTTAGCCTTTAAGTATTTCCACTTCCTTCCACTAGGTGTCGCTGGTAGAGTTTATTCTCTACAAGGACTCCGTGTAGTGAAGACCTTCGTGCTGCTTCCTTCTGTTTCATTCCCTGTAGGAATTGCTGTGTTTCCCGTTCTGTACGTGGAGGTGAGAGCTCTTAGCCTAGGACTTATCAGGAGCATAGTGCAAGGGTGGTGATGCAGACCTTCTCACCTTCAGAGTTACCTCTGGGAGCAGGGTAATCTAAGGACCCCAGTCTAAGGGTCGGACTGATTGCCTGAAGTCCATTTTACTATCCTGCTTCTAAATTCCCTTACCACTGTGCCACCTTGTGACACTCTAATACACCTAGACATACCTTGACTGATTAAAGAAATACATTTGGATAACAAGCCCTATTAGAGGTTATAAGTAGGGATGAGCGAGTATACTCGTTACTAGTCGCTACTCGCAGAATAATATGGTATTCGGGATATTCGTTACTCGGTGAATTTTCTCGTTACAAGTAGCGAGTGCAATGCAAGTCAATGGGAAATGCTAGTACTATTCTGCTGGACCCTACAAAGCGGTCAGCGGGCCTGAGGAAAAGGCTGAAATAGTGATTGATTGTTTAAAAGCCGAGTGGTAAAAAACCGTTGGCTTTTTTAAATTATCAGCTGATGCATGCTCCCCACCCGGTCCTTTGCTCCCCATGAGTCCTTTTCTCCCGCCCGGTCCTTTGCTCCCTGCCTGATCCTTTGTTCCCTGTCCGATTCTCCATTCCCCGCCCGGTCCTCCACCCCCAACCAATTTTCCACTCTCTGCCCGGTCCTCCGCTTCCTGCCCGGTCCTCCACTTCCCCTGCTTTCTATCTATGACTTCGAGTCTCCCTGGCTGGAAGCAAGCTGGGTGGTAAAAAGCCAGCTTTAAACAATCATGCAATCAATCAAGCCTTTTCCTTAGGCCCCCAGACCGCTTTGTAGGGTCCAGCAGAATAGTACTCGCATTTCCCATTGACGTGCATTGTACTCGCTACTCGTAATGAATAGGCGAGTATTAGAACCTACTTGTTGCGATTCTAGCGAGTGCGAATATTTTACTACTTGCCCATCCCTAGTTATAAGGTTGGGTTCACACATTATTGTCAATGATTATTTTTTGCAATGATTTCCATAAATAAAGGGCAAAACTGAAGATTTTTTAATGAACTATATTTAAAATTGTAAAATAAAATGTGGCTTTGACATAATTCTTCAAAAGAGCTTCGGAAAACACATTGCATCTGCCCTGTAAATTTCAGAAGTTCATGTATTTGTGTTTATCATTGGTTTGACCATTTAACAGGACGTCCTTCATTGTATTCAAGTAACACATTTTTGTATTTGCAAAAGGTTTGAAATAAATGTGTCCTCATCTCTATAATTTACACATTATGTTCACAGTATAGTGTCTACTGGCATATGTACCCTGTAATTGAATGAATTATAAGACTAACCATAAATAGTAATTTATTGTGTATTATATAATTTACATTTTATTATAGTTTACCAAGGGATATTTGCACACAAGCATAATTTAAAGTAGTACTCCAGCAAATTTACTTTACTTGCAAAAGTACTAATTCATGAGCAATATTTTACATCTGTAATGTGTTTTATTCCAGCTCAGTTTTATCCATATTTAAAATGTGTACATAGACAGATGGGACATGTAATCTCTAGTCTGACAGCCAATCCAGTACACATACTTCAGAATTATATCTTCATCTACCATTTTCTCAAGTTCCTTGTGGCAACTGTAAGGGCCCCATCACACCTGGCGACGGGGCTGGGAATGTCGACGACGACTGGCGGGTGCGCGCACATTTTTGGCGCCCCGCCAGCATCGCCGTCCCCCATTTACATGGGGTGACATCTCCAGCCTCGTGCCGGTGAGCTGACAGGTGGCATCGCCGCCGGGTGTCTGAAAACCCCAGCGGCGATGCAGGACAATGGGAGCCTATGGCTGACAGGTCGCCAGCGGCTGGTTACATCGGGCGATGTGTGCACATCGCCCCAGATCGCTTGCCTGGTTTCAGAGCACTGCTCTGAAACCAGGCGACCTCCCGGCGGCGCCGACATCGCCCCTTTACATGAGGAGACGTAGGGCGATGTTGCCGCCAAAAACGCCAATACGTCGCTCCTAAGGGTACCTTTACACACCGCAACTGCGGTGTGAAAACTGAGAGGCAATCTGGAGCCCCGTCACCATTGCCATGAAATTGCTATGAAAATGTGGCATGTATTTGGGGAATCCAGTGGTGTTTTTGAAAGTTGCGCCCGGTTGCGATTTCACTGCACTGCTCCAAAACCAGAGGCAACCATGAAGGGGAAATTCCCTGCTTTTGGCGTGTGAAGGGACGATAGGGATGGAATCAGCGTCACCTACTGATTTCCCGGAAGCGTGCCACAGAATGCTGGATACCGCCCCCTCCCAGCGATGATTGGTGGTGGCTACTGTGTTTCCATTGGCTGTCCCTTCACAGGGCGCCATATTTGTAGAGCTGTCCATTCAAACAACACTATTGCAATGGCGTCATGTTTTAGCCAGCCTTCCTGCGTAGGCTGTCCAATCATGACGCTGTTGCGTTGTCTAATCAGCGTGTTTGGGACGTGGAATACACAAGTCTGTCATGCCTTTGTTCTTGCGGTGCTGAACATGTACGCCCTCATTCCTTTGGGGATTGCGGCGTGCGAAGCGGCGTCAGGAGTCTACCGGATCTTTCCCACTGTTGGTGTGGGAACTTGCGGGACGACACATCGCCTTAGGTTGAGTGCGAAATTGCGGCGTGTAAATGCGCCTTCGGCGTTCAGAGGCAACCATGGAAAATGTGCACGTGCACGTTAGGTTGCCCCCGATCGCCGCCAAATGTTTTCCTATATAATCTGAAAGCACCATATTGTAGGAGCAAAGTCCAAACTTACAAGATTGTGTAGCTTACTAGGCTATGTGTTGTGTGTTTTGTGGTTGGTGTCTTCCTCTATTGAACCATAGCCTGTTTTGCATCTGTCCAATTTCTGATAGTTCTCTTGTCTTGCTTTTCCTTTGTCTTGCTTTTCTTTTTAATTTTATTTAGGTGTTTTCACGTTCTCGTTTTATTGGCCCTATCACATCTTCGGAGGGGCTTTTTATATTCATTATGCCTCATTCTGATTGTGTGAACTTCCTTTATGGTTATAGTTGTTTTGCGTTTCACTTTATTTAAAGTTAAGGGTGCAACTAAAGAACACTCAAGGTTTGCTACCTTTGAGTGGGGTTGCAATTGCATAATCTTAGGTTGCCAACCACCGCTGGCCAGGCAGGGACCTGTGGATTGTAGGTATACCATCTCTCCTGATTTCTTCATCTCCATGGTAGTGCTCAGTCAGAACACTATGTTTTGTTTTTTCAATACATCCAGTGCTTTATTAGTGGGAGATTATCACTACAAGACAACCTGGCATGTGCAGAGTAGTCCAACCATTCCCCAAATAATGATTATCATCTTTCTGTCACTATACATGTGGCACCCTGCAGAATTAGGCATCACAAATATCTGTAAACTCAGATTTATATATTCAGATATGATTAGTGCAAGGGCTATTGAGAAGCCTGGCGGTTAGCGGCCCCCGTAAGAGAACTAGTGAGCCTAGGAGAAGCAATAGTGCTCTCCTTGGATTTGCGGGAGAGAAAGGAGGCCAGCTAGGATTATACACAGCTCAAGAACTGGCTCTGCTAGCTCAACAGCAGAAAAAACTGTAACTTCATCATATGCACCCAGTATATTAAAGGGACTCTGTCAGGTCATTTTTCAGTATGATACTAATATTACCCTTAAATAGTGCCTGGGCAGACCTTTTAGAAACAATCATTAATGTACCTGTAGTGCCCGCTGCGGTCTTGTCGCCACAAGGGGTACTACACCCACTCCATGGGTGTGGTATTCCTGTTCACAGGGAAATATCAAATTATAAATTCCACAGCACCATGTGGCAGTTGGAACTCAATGAATTCCTAGTGGGGGCGCACGTCGTCAGTCAGGGAGCTCCACCTGGCATAGGTATATAATCATAAAAAAGAACAGCGCCTCACCAGCCGGTATAGTTCAAAAATCCACGTTTTTATTCCGTCATCTCAGCACGACGTTTCGGTCAGATGACCTTTTTCAAGTGCATATATCCCATTACAACAAGGTGCCATTTATATCATCAAAACTCCACCCACAATACCAATCAACCAACCAATATACAGTGCATGGTAAACAAAGGTTAAAAAGTCATATGAGCTAGACAGAGATCAACTACCAGCATATTACCTGAAAGAGAACACATAGTACAACCTCCCGGTATTTGAGGGACATACATCGCCGCTGTCTGTGTCTAAAAATGTCCACAACACACATCCTCATACAGCAGCGAGAATCCCCCAATCACTGGCCCGCATCTGTCCGTTGGCATGGCAATAGTATAATCAGGGAGCCCACACCAATCGCAGCTTCACTATGCTGTATACATCCGGGCTTCAATGCAGGTCCCAATGCGCATGCGCCGGCGTCTTCCGCTGATTTGCCGCTTCGGCTGTCACTCAGAGTTCAGAATGAGGCAGTACAGTGACGTACTTCCTGCCTCCGGCGTCCATAGGGACCGCAGTATATCTATCCAGGTCAAATGTCTACATATCTCACAAAGTTAGCGAAATATCAGCAAAATTGTGTCAAAATGACACTAGAGGTTACCATGAAAGAAAAACATCTTCTGCATTATAAAAAAGGTAGAAAAGTTTACTTTTTACTAGGCAGCTAGTAGATGCATAACCGGTAACAAAAAACCCCGGGAACCCATATTAACATTAATTAACACTATATAGTCACAATGGAGGTAGCATCATGGTAATATATAGATGTAAAGCAAGCAGTGTATTATACCTAGATGGAGCAGTACTTTGGTGCATATATATAGAAAATATATCATCGCTATATACCGAACTGCGTTCGGTGCAAGCTCATTATGCACCAAACCCTTTTATTCTAATAGAGATCATATGACCCCTCCATCAGCCCTCCATATTGTACACATACTTGAGTATAATATTTACTCTATGATACTATCTTACCCCAGGAAAAGACCATTTATATACAAATGAACAATCTTCAAGGCGTGACCATAGTGCATTTATACTATGCGTTGAATACTGTACTTCCATAGAGTTGCATATCTTCCCATCTAGATCAAAATATGACATGATTAAAATGATAAAAACAACCTACAAATGAGAAAGCTAGATAGACATCAGCATGATCCTAATAGACAACCCCGTTGATCGTAATCAACATTCATACCTTTAGGGACCAGGGTGTCCAATTCGAATATCCATTTTAATTCTTTCTTCTTTAACATGGCCACACGGTCTCCACCCCTTCTAGGCAAGGGAACATCGTCAATGACCCTAAATCTGAGTTGGTTGACCGTGTGGCCCATGTCGTGGAAGTGTCTTGGAACCGGCAATTCAATCATCCCCGTCCTAATTGTGCTCATATGTTTCCCTATTCTTGTTTTTATTTCCATTGTTGTCTCTCCGACATAAAGGAGACCACATGGACAGACAATAGTATACACAACGAAATTACTATTGCACGTGTATCTCTTATTGATGTAATACTTTTTTCCGGAACGGGATGACTGAAGAACCTTCCCTTTAACAAATTACCACAGCACGCACATCCCAGACAAGGGAAATTCCCAAGGCTAGGGGGTGCAAAGGTTGTTTGAATACTCTTTTTAGAACTCCCTATGTCCGAACGGACAAGGTCGTCCTTCAAGTTACGTCCCCTTCTGTAGGACATTAAGGGAAATAACTTGAAGTCCTCCACTTCACTGTGCCCCTTCATAAGAAGAGGCCAATGCCTTTTAATCACATCCGTAATTTTTCTGCTGGTCCCACAATAAGTGGTTACAAATGGTACTCTCTTAGCAGACATTACTTTAGGTTTGGGAATCAATAATTCACTTTGACAAATGTTTAATGCTTTAGCTTTATATCCCACAACATCAGATTTAGGATAACCTCTTCTAAGGAATCTGTTGACCATTTCCTGTAACCTTTTATCAATTATTGAGTCATCCGAGACAATCCTACGGACTCTCAACATTTGACTCCAAGGTAGGGACTCCACCATTTTCCTTGGGTGCTCGCTCGAAAAATGCAAAGTACTATTCCTGTCTGTACTTTTAACATATAGATCAGTCATTAATAATCCATCTTTCTTATAGACCATAGTGTCCAAAAATTGCATTTTTTCAAGGGAGCATGACATGGTGAATCCCAGACCAGGGTGAACATTATTTAACCTTAGGAAATGGTCAACAGGTTTCTTAGAAGAGGTTATCCTAAATCTGATCTTGTGGGATATAAAGCTAAAGCATTAAACATTTGTCAAAGTGAATTATTGATTCCTAAACCTAAAGTAATGTCTGCTAAGAGAGTACCGTTTGTAACCACTTATTGTGGGGCCAGCAGAAAAATTACGGATGTGATTAAAAGGCATTGGCCTCTTCTTATGAAGGGGCACAGTGAAGTGGAGGACTTCAAGTTATTTCCCTTAATGTCCTACAGAAGGGTACGTAACTTGAAGGACGACCTTGTCCGTTCGGACATAGGGAGTTCTAAAAAGAGTATTCAAACAACCTTTGCACCCCCCAGCCTTGGGAATTTCCCTTGTCTGGGATGTGCGTGCTGTGGTAATTTGTTAAAGGGAAGGTTCTTCAGTCATTCCCGTTCCGGAAAAAAGTATTACATCAATAAGAGATACACGTGCAATAGTAATTTCGTTGTGTATACTATTGTCTGTCCATGTGGTCTCCTTTATGTCGGAGAGACAACAATGGAAATAAAAACAAGAAAAGGGAAACATAAGAGCACAATTAGGACGGGGATGATTGAATTGCCGGTTCCAAGACACTTCCACGACATGGGCCACACGGTCAACCAACTCAGATTTAGGGTCATTGACGATGTTCCCTTGCCTAGAAGGGGTGGAGACCGCGTGGCCATGTTAAAGATGAAAGAATTAAAATTGATATTCGAATTGGACACCCTGGTCCCTAAAGGTATGAATGTTGATTACGATCAACGGGGTTGTCTATTAGGATCATGCTGATGTCTATCTAGCTTTTTCATTTGTAGGTTGTTTTTATCATTTTAATCATGTCATATTTTGATCTAGATGGGAAGATATGCAACTCTATGGAAGTACAGTATTCAACACATAGTATAAATGCACTATGGTCACGCCTTGAAGATTGTTCATTTGTATATAAATGGTCTTTTCCTGGGGGTAAGATAGTATCATAGAGTAAATATTATACTCAAGTATGTGTACAATATGGAGGGCTGATGGAGGGGTCATATGATCTCTATTAGAATAAAAGGGTTTGGTGCATAATGAGCTTGCACCGAACGCAGTTCGGTATATAGCGATGATATATTTTCTATATATATGCACCAAAGTACTGCTCCATCTAGGTATAATACACTGCTTGCTTTACATCTATATATTACCATGATGCTACCTCCATTGTGACTATATAGTGTTAATTAATGTTAATATGGGTTCCCGATGTTTTTTGTTACCGGTTATGCATCTACTAGCTGCCTAGTAAAAAGTAAACTTTTCTACCTTTTTTATAATGCAGAAGATGTTTTTCTTTCATGGTAACCTCTAGTGTCATTTTGACACAATTTTGCTGATATTTCGCTAACTTTGTGAGATATGTGGACATTTGACCTGGATAGATATAGTGCGGTCCCTATGGACGCCGGAGGCAGGAAATACGTCACTGTACTGCCTCATTCTGAACTCTGAGTGACAGCCAAAGCGGTGAATCAGTGGAAGACGCCGGCGCATGCGCATTGGGACCTGCATTGAAGCCCGGATGTATACAGCATAGTGAAGCTGCGATTGGTGTGGGCTCCCTGATTATACTATTGCCATGCCAACGGACAGATGTGGGCCAGTGATTGGGGGATTCTCGCTGCTGTATGAGGATGTGTGTTTTGGACATTTTTAGACACAGACATCGGCGATGTATGTCCCTCAAATACCGGGAGGTTGTACTATGTGTTCTCTTTCAGGTAATATGCTGGTAGTTGATCTCTGTCTAGCTCATATGACTTTTTAACCTTTGTTTACCATGCACTGTATATTGGTTGGTTGATTGGTATTGTGGGTGGAGTTTTGATGATATAAATGGCACCTTGTTGTAATGGGATATATGCACTTGAAAAAGGTCGTCTGACCGAAACGTCGTGCTGAGATGACGGAATAAAAACGTGGATTTTTGAAATATACCGGCTGGTGAGGCGCTGTTCTTTTTTATGATTGTTCACAGGGAAATGAGATGGTAAGTCCAAATGAGGCGCCCCGCCAATGCAGGCATCACAGAGGGGTACTGCATCCGTCAAAAAGGTGCAGATGCTCTAGCTGCAGGTAAACCCTAGGATGGTGGGTGGGACCCATTCCCAGCACTCCCACATTAGTGTAGGGTGGGAGGTTACCCGGGAGGGAATAAATTCACCTCTAGGGGGAACAAGGAGGTCTTCTTTAGGTCTTACAGAATCCTGGACAAAGTGCCTCAATGTCCGCGCTGCTGCTCCGAGACCAAAGACACACAGACACAGGAATGTCTGGATCAGCGATAGCCTTTATTTTCCGACGCGTTTCGGAGCCTCCTCCCGAGCTCCTTCCTCAGGGAACACGTTCCCTGAGGAAGGAGCTCGGGAGGAGGCTCCGAAACGCGTCGGAAAATAAAGGCTATCGCTGATCCAGACATTCCTGTGTCTGTGTGTCTTTGGTCTCGGAGCAGCAGCGCGGACATTGAGGCACTTTGTCCAGGATTCTGTATTACAACCACGGTCACCGTTGGGAGTGCGGTCCCTGCAGCAGCTGCCTGTACGCTATTCTACCAGTTGTGGGTTTCACAACTGACAAAGGTGAGCAATTCCACATCGATAAGCGACAGTGTATCATTGAGATAAGACCCTATTGCGCATTCTTTTCGTTCACAGATTTTCTTTAGGTCTTTGCCCTTTAGTCTTTGAGCTTAGGGTCTCTTGGCTGAGGGACCAGAAGGAGAGATGGAAGAAAAAGAGAGGGTTTAAGGAGAATGGGAAAGGAGCTTTCCAGGCGAGCAGCCGGTCTGGGAAAGAGGAGCCAGCATATGTTTTCCCAGACAGCTTACCGGGCACCGGAGCCCGCAGACTGCTGGAGCTATAGGCACGGCAGATAATCCAGATTCCCGTGGAGTCTTCAAGTCTCCCGGACACCAGAGCAGTCTACAAGAAATTCACCAGGCACCGCCAAGGGAACGAGCGGCCAGCCAGTAGAGGGCTACCTGACGACAGCGAAGGTGAGAGAGGACAGGAGGCCAGGCTGGATTCTAAATCAACCAGGATTCCCACCAAACTGGAAAGCAGGGAAGAACAGACACCGGTTAGTTGATCAAGGCACACCAAGGGTTTCATCATACCACTTGGGATCCACTTGCAGCCACCCATTAGCTACCTGTTCTTGTAACATCTAAGTGCTGAACAGTGAACTGTAACTGCAACTGCTACAACTAACAGTAAAGTACCTGGAGGAAAAGTTACTTTGCCTCCACCTGTGTTTCCTTTTGCATGAATTTGTTCCCTATACAGGAACGCTGCCCCGGAGGTCCTGCCCTACCTGTAGAGGACTTTGCCAACTAGCCACGATACCATCTACTTCCGGCGGACTGTGGCGGCGCTGGTGGCTCCTCACCAGGAACTTTACAGGTGGCGTCAGGACAACTTGTAAATATAATCCCCTGTAAATTTACCCTTTACCAAAGAAGTCCCCCAGGACACAGGATCAGGCGCGGCCACCACTCCCCGTGACACAGGAGCGTTAACTCCTTAGAGCCTGATACCCGAGTACCCCAAAGCCTGGGGCTCGACACAAAAACGTAACAAACACCCAGCACACCCGGTCACAGGGACAGTGGGCAGACCCGATAGAGGGAGGGCTCAACCAGGGGAAAGAGGGAAGAAATGTGGAGGGTGGGAAGTTAGCGGTAGGAGTAGTCAGTCAGAGGAAGCTGGAGAAGGATAAGGGAGGATCCAGAGGACTTGAGCAGCGAGGAGCTCATCCCAGGTCCTGGAACAGCAGACCTCAAGTAAGCCAGAGGGAGCCCTAGGCGTTACGGCAGTGAGCGATCCACACATGCACCCGAATCTGAATTTAACAGAAGGGCTGGTTGAGAACCAAGTGACCGGCCCTGAAGGTGGCCAGGAGACTCTTCGCTCCAACCACGGAACCGGAGGCCACTAGATCTAGAGGAGCTGTGGCCGACACCCGACACATCCGCCGAGAACTTTACTTTTGCTGTCTTATAGCTTCTACAGAGACAATAAAAAGGGCTGACACAGATCTAAGTGTAGCAAAGCTGTTAACAGTAATGGTTGTATATATTAAAACTGCTCACCTTTATGGAGTCTTGGAAAACAGCTTATAATAAAAGATCTACTTTGGTGTGTAGCACGCTAAGCCGGAGGTATCAGGTGTCTAGGAAGAGGATCCTGCAGAATGTGCCAGAAAGGGGATTCCGGTTTGATTTCAGCAGCGCTTCCAAATGGAGCTTCCAAATAGAAAAAAAACCTCTAAAAAATAAATCAGACCCATCCAATGGATTTTATTGATGAAATCAATTATATATTAAAGATATAAAACTAAAAGAGATTACAACTCAGCTTGACCTATATAATGAAAAATTCTCTGCTTATTTCATTTTAACAAATTTTACCTGAGGAAGGCTCAAAAAGAGTTGAAACGTGTAGTACTATCTCCATTACAGTACTTTTAATATAACGATTGAAGAAATATCCCTGGCTCCATTTGGAAGTGCCGCTGAAATCAAACCGGAATCCATTTCTGGTACATCCGCCAAGAAGGCAGCCGTACTAGGGTCAGGAAACTTGGTACTGGTCGCCCGACAGGACCCATGGCTGCTAGATTGAGGCACTGTGTGCGGAGGCACGAGCAGGAGAGAGGCGGACAATAATCGCTAAGAGAGAGAGCAACCCGTGAGAGAAAGGAACATAAGGAGGTGTTTTGCACAAACTATTCCGGTTCTTTGGGGACTATCTGGACTGAGACTTGGCAAAGACCGGCGACATCGCTGGAGTGAAGGCTAAGTAAACCGGGTATAGAACTCCAGAACAGTGTCTGAGACTGTTCATTTACCGCCTTGGGAGTGCTAGACTGATAAGACGTGCAGGCCACAGAAGACCCGACGGTTAGTGGCTCCATACCCCGTCTCCTGTCAGAACAGCTCCGCTGGCCTTCCATCACCGAACACTACATTGGTAGCCCTGGGGAACCACCCCAACCATGGGGAGCAAAACCACCAAATCTATGAATCCATCATTTCAAGAGGTCTCGTGTTGTGAATTCATTGGAGCTCCCTCCGGTGGTTGTTGCTGGTGAAGCAGCTGACTGTGTGGGCTTCACAATGATGAGGATGATTGGCAATCTGGTTCTTGGAGCATATAATGTTTTGAAGTGAATAAATCATTGCCATCTGTCTTTGGTTCCTGGAGGAGTTCACATCTCTCAGTTTCTTTTTTATTTAATTATTTGCAAGCTAAGTGGATGGTTTTTTGATATTTTGTGGCACACCTTTGTGTGCTTAAGGTTCTGCTTATGTTTTGTCTTATTCTGAGTTGTGGGTTTGCAATTTAGTCTGTATATTTGTTTATCTGCTCTCAGATAGGAAGTTTTCTTCCTAGGAATTTTACCATTCACTATTATCTGTTATTTCCAGTTCTGCTGGCTTTGATTTATAGAGGTCTGCAGATATAGAGGGCGCCAAGTCTTAGTGACTCAGGGTAATTTTTGTACTATCTGCTGTTGGTGTTTTTTGATAGTGTTTTATACTGACCGCAATAGTATTCTATCCTGTCTTTCCTATATCTAGCTAGTTTGGCCTCTTTTGCTAAACCTTTTACTCTGTCTGTGTTTGTTTTTCGTTTCTCTTATTTCCCAGTTAATATCTGTGGGGGCTTGCTATTCTTTTGGGGTTCTGCTCTGAGGCAAGATAGCTTTTCCTACATCCATCTTTTGGAGCAGTTAGTTCTCCGGCTGTACAGAGGTGTCTAGGTCTGGTTAGTTACATCCCACGGCTACGTCTAGTTGCGGTGTGTAGTCAGGGATTGCGGTCAGTATAGTTAGCAACAACTTCTGTGGAATCTGAATGTTAATCCTGAGTCATCGGTTCATAACAGTTTTGAACCACAGCGTTGGCCATCAATAGCACAACAACCATCCCTAAATCCCTATTCCCCGAACTTTTAAATTTATCCTCAGGGTCACAGAGCTGGCTCTTGACTCCTGTGAGTCCCCGAAAGCATCAGAACCTGGTTCTGAATATCCCACGGCCCTGGGACACGGCATACCCTGTGAAGTTCTCTTGCTTTAAGCATTTTTACACCCTGCTAAATGTTATTTAAATATCCTTGCCCAGCAAGCTGGTGTTTTGTCCCTTCTCTCTGTGCTTTAGAGGGGGGAGGTGTTTTGTCCTGCACTGTGTGCTATCTGTAAGATTTCTATTACATGAACATTGGTTTTCCTGCATACATGTAATATGTGTATCTGCTGTACAAATGATCAAAGGTTCATTTAAACATAAATAAATATCTCAGACTACACACACTACACACGTGTCTCAGATATACACAATGATATGAAGAGGTCAGAGCTACAGCTAAGATCAGATATCTCCTCCCCCCTCCTTTTCCTTTGTCTACAATGAGTCACACAGCATAATAGAACACAAGAGGGCAATGCAGTGTAGTGATATATGAATATTCATTCCTTGGGGAGTGGGCAGCAGAAAACTCACTGTGATTGACAGATGCAATTTTCTTTATTTTGAAGTTTACAGAGGATAGGAGGGAAGTATATATGATACAAACACATGACTAGAGAGAGCTTAGAGAAAGGAATTTGAAAATTAAATCAGTTCCAAATAGATTTTTGACTTGATAGATTCCCTTGAAGTGATAGATCATTGGAATTGAAGTCTCTGTCCTAAACTCATCATGATGTCAGATTAATAGTAAAACCTGCTTATGGACAGGGCTGAAACTAAGAATTTCAGGGCCCCTCTCTGACAAAATTTTATGAACCCACTGAGACTCGACCAAGACTCCTCTCCAGCTCTGCCTCTACCTAGCTGTATACACAATGGAGAATGCTGCTAGCTGTATACACAAGGGAGACTGCTGCTACTTGTATATGTGGCACCCCAGAGTGTGGATGCCACTATGTCATTATCTTCCCTGGGGGGTAGTGTCATTACTGAGAGCAACAGAGGGACTTCACACCAGGCAAAAACCCAAAGCACACAACACCTTTCTGACTCCAGGTCTGAAGGGGAACACCTAAACCTGGGTTCAGGGTGAGCTCCTCTAAAATTATGGTCTGGGTTAGTCAGTTCAGTTCCTAGGAGGAACTGAGGAAAATATCCTGTGGACTGGAGCAGTACTAAGCTTGTCCCAGGAGAGCCAGACCTAGCTTGAGTGACCCATAGTCAAGGGTCTGAGGAAGGAGAGGAGAGCCTGGGGAGCAGAGGGTGTCAAGCTCACCCAGAGGAGTAAGGACCAGACAACAGACACCGGAGTCCAAGGCTGTGCAGGGCCTAATGACCCGCAGCCAATACTGGAGGGTGGGGTAATTCCAAGTTCCCCATCCACACCAAGTGCCTGGAGGCAAAGCAGCATTGGAGAGCCCAGAAGTAGCCCTCCATGAACTGGGGCTAATAAAGAACTAGACTGCCTGTCATACCGATACGTGCAGGAACAAGGGATAGAGATGGCTGCAGCTCAGCTTCAAGCAGCAGGGGCCCACAGGAGAAAGCGCAGCAGGGAGGCCTCAGAACTTGCCAGGTGAGGAGATCCCCAAATTGCTCCCAGGTTGCCGGATTCCAACGAGATCATCAGTCCCTGTATCTGTATCACTAGTAAAGGATTTGAGGAACCAACAAAACGTGAGTCTTCTGTTAATGCGCACCCCACACCCTCATCCTGTACCCTACACCCTTACAACATCCACTGCCCTGGGGATCTACTCTGCCCATGGGAAGCTGCTTTCATCATAGCTGCTCGTCCATCACCCCAGAAGTTTGCAGCAGCAGTGGCTGCCCATAGCCACAAACCACAGGAGGCATCATGAAAAACACCGGTTATAAATCACCCCTTTTCCCTACACAAGCCAAGAACTGCATTTTACAACTTAACCCAGGGTCACAGAAGCCAGGTCTTGACCCTGTGACTCCCCAGACTGCTTAACATCCCGGTTCTAAATACCCCTCGGGCCCTCAGGTGCATCATATACACAATGAGACTGCTGCTAGCTGTATACACAATGGGGATGCTTTTAGCTGTATACACAAGGAAACTATTGCTAGCTGTTTACATAATGGAGATGGAGACTGCTGTATACTTGTATACACAATGGAGACTGCTGCATAGCTGTATATACAACAATGGGGAGTGCTCTACTTAATACACAATGGAGACTGCTGATAGTTGCATACACAATGGAGACTGTTGCTAGATGTATATACAATGGAGACTGTTGGTGGGGCCATATAAACCATTAAGAGTTGCTAGCATCTGTGATATCTTGTTTGCACAGCATATACTGTATATCTACAGGTCCACCTACTCAACTACAGTAATAGACACACAAATATAGCATGTAATGTGGACCTTTATATACAGTATAGTGCTGTGTACAGACAGACAAAGTGAGACAGTCAACAGACAGACAGACTGTACACACACAGACACACATACATCAATACTTACCACCACAGGAACTGTGGTGATGTCACATGGAGGGGAGGAGTCAATGGTCACATGATCAGCTAAGGGAGGGATCAGGGATGTGATGAAAGTTGGTGGGAGGGCCTGGGATGTGACCTGTTGATACTGATTGGTCTGAGTGGGGCCCTGGTTTAAGGAAACACCATGTCCTCTGCATGTCCGTGGCCCCAGCCTCCTGCTTGTGCAGCTTTCCGGGCCCCTCTGCTTCAGCATGCCCCTGACGGGAATCAGGCCAGTGAGCAACTGATGGCAGCCATGCTTATGGATTCATTTAATTTTCATTACAAAACTTTTCTGCACTGTGTAGGCAAGCAAAAAAAAACATTTTGTTTTTGAAACCTGCTTTAATTTGTTTTTAAATCAAGTTTCATTTGTCAACCTATAACCCAGCATTTTCGATTTTCCAATACAAATAAAGAGATAATAAAAATGAAAGAGAAAAAATGTAATATAATATTTTCAATTTTATTATCAATGTACTTTATATTCAATTTCTATTACTGAACTTTATCACTCTCATTCAGTACATCTAAACTTTTGAAACTTTGTATGAAGTAATGTTCAGCTTTGCTTTGTCTATTATTCTGTAAATAAACTTACTTATAACTCTTTACAAAAACTGTATTTCCCTAATGTGCGTCATCTAAGGTCTATACAGGTTTAGTACAGGTTAACCTTTTAAAAGCATTCCAATAGCTAATAATATTTAGTATTAAAACTGTTTTGTTAGATTATTTTATTGATGTTCTTTTTTAAGTGTTCAAATTATAAATAATATAATGTTTGTCATGTTTATTTTATTTTTTTTATTTTTGCATATTTTTAAACTACAGCCTCATGTATCTGTACAAAGCCATAGACACATTATATACTGTCAGTCCTGAGCAAACTGCAGACCTATGGCCACAACAAGCCATTTGGTTGTTACTGTCTTGCCATTTGTCACATGGGGTGGTATAGTGGTCAGGCTAGGGTCCCACTTGAGCCTTGGATGCACTAAATGCTACCATTTTTCACAATTCCAAATTGTGGAAAACGGTAGCGTTAACGCTTCCACAGGCTCCCATGCAAAAAACGCATGGTCAAAATGCAAAAGTTTTGCGTTTTTGCTAAAGCCCACAAAAACGTGGTAAGGTTTTTTTAACATGTGAGTCTATGGGAAACATATGTACCATGCGTTAAGGCATGTGTTAACGCTAGCGTTAAAATGGCAAAAAAGGCAACAGAAAAAACTGCAGCCATTAACGCTGGTGTCAAAAAAAACGGCCTCCCAAGTGTGACCCTAGACTAAGGGAATTAATTAGGAAGCAGGATGGGAAGATGGGCTAAAGGCGATCAGTGGAGCTAGTTTGACCCTTAGACTAGAGGTCACTGGTTTACCCTGTTCCTGGAATTATTACTAAAGATGAGGATGGCCAGATCAACACCCTTGCACTATGTTCCTGATCAGCTCTAGGCTAAGACCCCCTCATTTCCATCATGGACGGGGAAAAAAATTGCAACTCCCACAAGTAGGAAAACACCAAGAAGTCATCAGCACAAAGTGCACACACACATCTTTTTAGCTGGCGGTTTTGCAGAGACTAAACTCTTTCAGTGACACCTGCTGGTGGAAAGGAAACTATTTAAAGACTGGGGGAGTGGAAAACTACCGTATGTCTTCTGACACACCCAGCAGTAGCAGCTCACCTTCTCTTGGAGAGCCCTGGAGAGCAATAAACCTAAAGACAGTATCAGCTTCTGAAATTAACATTGTATTTGCTAAAGGGAATTTACTCCAACTTAAACTACAGAGAGCTTCTATACCTGAACTGCTGAGCAGTCAACACCTGACAGCATTGGACTGGGACAGTAATAAGGGTTGAGACAGTTGCATGCCGGCTGCTGTGCATTTTCTGTATACTCAAAATGTAGATGCTGATTTATACAATAGTAAGGCTTAAGCCAAAGGCTCCCACTCCCAGTATTGAGCATGTGTCTCTGAGGTACATTACAGCAAAAGCAATAACATCACTAAATCATACCTGCTGTGCAAAACCACAGTCCGTAAAGTGCACAATCCAGAGTAGCGCCAAAAGGAAACGGGCAATGGGAATAGCATTTTTTAATTGCTAACTACTTGTCAGGGAATTTGTGTGGACATCATGTGTGTGGGGCTATCATACTATGTGAGTGGCTGTGGAGGTTCATTCTGTCTGTGGTTATTGTCTTACTGTAAGGGATATTGTGGAGGATCATGTGAGAAGTCATATTGTGTGGGGAAGATGTTGGGTCTATCATATTGTGTGGGGTGCTGTGTGGTATAATGCTGTATAGTGGGCTGCTGGGATCATCTTACAGCAAGTGGTTGACTGTGTTGCATTATATTGTTTTGGAGGAGATACGGAGGCATCATATTGTGTGTGGGGGCATCATACTATGTGGAGTAGATGTTGTGTCAGTTAGGCTAGGGTCACACTTGGAGGGACTTTTTTGGGACACCTGCGTTAATGCTAGGCGTTTTTTAATATTGCTTTTTTTTGCTAAATTACCGCTAACATTAACACATGCTTTAATGCATAGTACATATTTGTACCACGCATTAACGCATGTGTTTCCCATAGAGTCCCATGTTAAAAAAATGCATGCGTTTTTTGCATTAGAGCCTATGGATCCATTAACGCATGCATTTTTCACAAATTTCAAAGTAAATAATTTTAGCTTTTAACGGATCCAAGGCTCAAGTGTGACCCTAGCCTTATACTATGTGGAGAACTGTAGGGGATAATACTGATGTGATAGCAGCCATGTGTGTAATATTCTGAAACACTACAGCTTTTTAGAAAATCCAGTTTGAAAAAACATCCAGGAACTATAGAGAAGATTTTATAAATCCTTTACAATCTTATCCCTGAGTAGCTACTCACTGCCCCTATACATTTGATTGGCAGGTCTCTCCATTTTTACACACCCGTTTGAAAGGATAGGTTTTCTCTGACACACCCCAAAATTTCAGACATACCAAACTGCAATTATGTAGCCAGGCAGTGGGTATACAGCCTGTGATTCTGGTAATATAAATTTAATGTCAGGTTGCCTTAAACTTTAGATTTACAAACACTATTAATAATAGACATTAAATAGTTTTCTTTTGGTACTGACTTTTGATTTTGAGGTAACACACACTAGCTATGATTGTATCACCTTCTCCTGGATTCCTCTTCCTCATTTGGATATTTTGCAGCTCCTACCTGTGGGATTGTCCTTTAATATCTTTTATAATTATCCTTTAATTTTTATTCTTATTGGATCTTTTTGCCATTCCTTCATTTTTCTTTTTACTATATCATACAACCTTCGCATGAATAGGCAACAATTGGGTAGAAAAATGGTCCCATTGGGGGAAGATAAAAAATATTTCACCCTTTGCCATAAGAAGACCATATGCCCTCTATCAAATAAGAAAACATCATGAATTTCAATAACACAGGTATGTGTGGATGTTATGCACATGGGGCAACTCACACAGGAAAATAAGGCCTATCTCAAAATTACTGCACCTGAACCAACTGGTTCACAGTCCATAGTGGCACCTTTGAGGGCTGGATAACATTAAGTACAAAACTAGGAGATGAAAACTCAGACCTGACAGCTTAATAGGTCATCAGGCATTCCGCTAACCTCCTTAGGTACCAGTGAGGAGTGCAGAGCGCTATAGCCGTGAATAGGGATGGGCGTACGAAGAAAGAAAAGATCCTAAGTGGTAAAATGTAAAACACATATAAAAAGTCGAAAGATTAAAGTACAACTACTACAAAGGAAAGCCTCCTATAACCTGACTCCCACCTGACTCCCACCTGATCAGCATAAATCATTGACAGTATGGCTGGAACTACAAACAGGATACACATTGGAATGTAGCCAGCAGAGAAGAACAGGAAAGGGAAGGTATACATAGTCGTACCCACAATTTTATAGGGAAGAATAAATGTTAAATAGAAACACCTATAATGAAACAAACCCACCTGTACTTACCTTTTCCGGGTCCACTAGTAAGTCTCCACCACTGTTTCCATTTTCTGCCATTGGCTGTAGCAGTGATGTTGTAACCACTAGTGTAGATATCTCAGGAATCAAATGGTGTAGGGTGGCAAAGACATGTCTGATACTAAGTATTAAAGTGAAAGTCTGTATTAACACATGTGCACAAAATCAAGGTGTAGATGAAGCAAGCAAGGCACCGTTCATAAGCAGTTCAAACACAATGAAATCTCTAAATAATAATACACACTTAAAGTGGCCATGAATGGATATAATATATGAGCAACAGTTCACACTGGAAGTGGCCAAGTAATGGAACAGTCTTTAAAGGGAAACTATCTGGTTGCTCTACCCCCCTCTGCTATCACTATACCGGTCCTTGCACCTTCCTAGCTGATCCCTAACTGTCCCTGTCTGCTTTAAAAGTACGCTATAAAGATTGAGAAAATGACATATACTTACATACTAATTCATTTAAAGAAGGATGGCTCTACGGACAAGATGGTGCTCAGATTGAATTGCAATATACTATTAATGTAGATCTGGCACACCAAAAGGAATACAAGAATCTTTACTTTTCCAATTGAGTCGCACTTTTATTGTGGGAGCTTAGTTGCAAAAATTATAATTCAGACGTTTCGACCAAACGGTCTTCTTCAGTTATGTCAACTTAACAGAAAAAAGAGAAATGCATATCAAGATACATGTCAATTACAAATGCATACATTTCTCATCCATATTGCCCCTCAATCATAAAAGATAGAACCTCATTAATAATTTCTACTATACATTTGTACAAAGATAATTCTTTTGGATGATAACATAAAAGCGTTCAGAGTAATCCTTTACTATGCTATAATGTGCATAAAAACTGAACATTAGAAACAAATTCTTGTATCTTAAATAAAAACAAAACCTTGCATTAAAGTCTCAAAAATAATTTGGAATCTAGGTATAATAAGAGACACTTCATCCGGAATCCAAAAGAAAAGCAAAAAAGAAGTACTCCCCAGTAAATGTAAATGCATATACATGAGTACAATACTGATATGGGCAAGTATTTATAAAAAAGCCTATTACAGAAGTCCGGATTATTAGGTTGTCACATGGTTAGTTAAATAATAGTGAAAAAAAGGGCAAAATAAGGGCTAAATACCTGCTCCCTCAGGTAGTGATGTATAGGGTCAGCAAAGGAGAACTGTTTTAGTAGTGTTTACAGCTGTAACCTGTCACAATAAGATATAATATGGCACAATCCTGTTGTCTTTGACTCAATATGCATACATAATATGAATCGTGTGATTTTACCTTTATATTGATCATAATACTACAAGGACCTGCTATATCATCCCTTGACTACTGACTGTTGCCTCAGTGCTATATGTGAAAGAAATATCAAAACATCAAAGGCGCTAGTCAGAATAAATCACCAGAGAAAGCCAAATGTCAAAGCTCATTAACCTCACCATAGTGATATACATGAAAGCATACCTTACACTACAGGAAAAAACAGAAACCTGGTTTGAATCAAAAAAGAACATGTATGAGCCTCAAGCAAAACTTAAAAATACAGGCATAATGCTGCCTGTCTTACCACAACCTGGTTCGGACACTCACTGGTGAGGAAAGCGTGCTGGCAATGGCTGCAGGTGTTAACTTGTTCAGGTATGTCGGCTTTAAAGCCGTATGTGTTACCACCCGGGGGTCTGCCGCCCGTGCCCCGCGGCATGCTGCCGTTACTCCCTCGGCTCCCACTGCCCCTGTCCGGCCTCAAGGGCCCCAGGTGTCGACCATCCGCCGATGGCTCCGGGGCGCTGGCAGCCGCCGCCCGCGGACCGGTCGGGTAGCGTCTTCCTTACCGCATGCTCCTCGGGTGCGCGCACCTGTTTCCAGCCGCAGGGGTCTAGCACCCTCTGCTTGAGCAACACTGCTCCTTTCACTTCCGGGACCACTGCTTGAGCTGTGACAATTCATCTCTAAGTTAATATCTGCTGGAGGACTGCAGGGAGTGTGCTCCTCCCCTCAGCCAATCACCAGGTCTCTGTGTTCTACCAATCAGGTGTACCCTGTTATGATATAAGCTTCCTGTTTTCTCTTACTCATTGCCAGGGCAATTTCTATGTAGAGAACTTGCTAACCCTGGTCTGGTCAGGTTGTTTCTTTATCAGCTCGATATCTGATTACTCTTGTTCCTTCCCGCAGATTCCTTCCGTGCCGGCTCGACGCTGACTCCAGTGGTCTCGGTCTGTTCCCCAGATCTCTTTCCTGCTGAAGAGCTTCCTCCAGCCCTGCTCCGGATCCTCTGTGTTCCCGGTTCCCGTTTCTTATTATACCCGGTTGCTGTGTTGTTTTCACGTCGCCTGGGGTCAGTTTAACACTCGTGTCCGCTTCATTTGCCCCTCCAAGGTTGGTACCCGGCGGGATCCCTGTATAGGGGTTAAGCGCTCCGGGGCCTCCTTCGGTGGGTCTCCAGTGCTGCGACCTTGTGGCTCTCTCCAGGGGCGTGGGGTCTTGTGTTGTTGTTAATAAACCTGTTGACTTTACGGTACTTGTCTGACTCTCTATCACCCGGTATCAGCATCCGCTTTACGCGGTCCAGTGGGTCCACGTGCGAGTCCGTCAGTAGGACGTGACAGTATGTGTGATGTGGATGACGTCTCAGAAGCGATGCTTCCTGCTTCCGGTCTTTGGAATGCAGGAAGCGTCGTGTCCTGGTACGCAAGCCGAAGCCTGCGCAGCTCTGCCATCGGCAGAGAGTTTAACGCATGCGCAATGTCAGTCTTAAGGGAGAAAGGCAGTGATACCGCTCACATGATGCATAGCTGTATCTGAATGCAGGAACTGTTGTTAATATGCCTAAAAAGAGAAATATATAAGAAAATTAGTATATCAGTTATAACAGTATGCATGTTGAGCCTATTAACTATGGGATCTAAAAAGTATATCATTCCGTTCAAAAATGATCTTCATAAAGTCACAGGACGCTAATATTTGAATTATAGACAAACAAGTAAACACTTTCAATGTAACAGTCTCCTATTGGGATATAACAATAAGAATGGGACATAGTGTTATACACTAGAAAGATAATAACTTCATAACATCCATAAATCTTTTAACTATTCATGGTCTGTTTAAGGAAGTATACTTCAGTATATAACCTCGTACTCCCGATTTAGGCCATACGGTTTTAGAGTCTGCAGCTGGTGTATCCAATATGCCTCACGCTCTTTTAGCTTACGCAGATGATCCCCGCCACAGCGCAATAAGGGCACATGATCTATAATCTGAAATCTCAACTGAGAGATATTATGTCTCCTAGAAATAAAATGAAAGGGGATTGGCAATAAAGTATTGTGGCACCTTATAGTAGACTTATGCTTACTAATGCGGTCTCGAATGTGTTGGGTGGTCTCTCCAACATATCTGAGACCGCAAGGACATTTAATCAAATACACCACAAATGTTGAACTATATGTGATAAAATCCCGTATGGAATACAATTTGCCCGTTCTTGGATGTGAGAATTGACTTCCTTTTATAATGTGGAAACACTGAAGGCATCCCAAGCAAGGAAAGTTACCGAGCTTGGGAGTGCTCAAGAACCTTTGGATACTTTTATCGTTTGCACTACCCAAGTCGGCGTTCACCAACAGGTCTTTAAGATTATTGTACCGTTTGTAACAGAATAATAGAAAAGTAGAAAACTCACTAATGGAAGGGTAAGATTTAGTTAATATGGGCCAATGTTCCCTGATGATTTTTTTAACTAGAAATTGAAATGGATGGTAAGTACTGACAAATGCCACTTGTGGAGTAGTCCTGGGTTGTTTGGGTCTCTCTAATGTCTGTGGTTCGGCAAGTCTTTGAGGATAGCCACGAGTCATACATTTATTTGTCATTTCCTTGTGTCTTACTGACCTTACAATGGGATCTGAGACTATACGCTGAATTCTTTTGTGTTGTGAATGAGCCAATGAATTTTTAATATGTGGTGGATGACGACTGTTAAAGTGCAAAAGACTATTTGTGTCCATGGGTTTTATATATAAATCCACGTCAAGTTGTCCACGATCTTTGACCCCAATAAGAGTATCTAGAAAGTAAATTTTTTTCTGTGTTATGGTTAATAGTGAATGTTAGATTGGGCAGTAAGGTATTGATGTAATTGAAAGGGATGATATAGCAGGTCCTTGTAGTATTATGATCAATATAAAGATAAAATCACATGATTGATATTATGTATGCATATTGACTCAAAGACAATAGGATTGTGTCCTATTATATCTTATTGTGACAGGTTACAGCTGTAAACACTACCTAAAACAGTTCTCCTTTGCTGACCCTATACATCACTACCTGAGGGAGCAGGTATTTTGCCCTTATTTTGTCCTTTTTTTCACTATTATTTAACTAACCATGTGACAACCTAATAATCCGGATTTCTGTAATAGGCTTTTTTATAGACATTTGCCCATATTATTATTGTACTCATGTGTATGCATTTACATTTACTGGGGAGTACTTGTGGCATAGAATTGTATTCTTTTTTGGTTTTCTTTTGGATTCCGGATGAAGTG
This sequence comes from Allobates femoralis, assembly GCA_033576535.1. Lineage (NCBI taxonomy): Eukaryota > Metazoa > Chordata > Amphibia > Anura > Aromobatidae > Allobates > Allobates femoralis. The sequence continues at coordinate 55,197,048 of JARQOC010000002.1, read as the reverse complement.
TCTCTTATTATATCTAGATTCCAAATTATTTTTGAGACTTTAAGGCAAGGTTTTCATTTTATTTTAGATACAAGAGTCTGTTTCTAATTTTCTGTTTTTATACACATTATAGCATAGTAAAGGATTACTCTGACCGCTTTTATGTTATCATCCAAAGGAATTATCTTTGTACAAATGTATAGTACTTCTATAGAAATTATTAATGAGTGTCTATCTTTTATGATTAGGGGGCAATATGGATGAGAAATGTATGCATTTGTAATTGTCATGTATCTTGATATGTATTTCTCTTTTTTCTGTTAAGTTGTCATAACTGAAGAAGACCGTTTGGTCGAAACGTCTGAATTATAATTTTTGCAACTAAGCTCCCACAATAAAAGTGCGACTCAATTGGAAAAGTAAAGGCTCTTGTATTCCTTTTCGTGTGCCAGATCTACATTAATAGTATATACTTACATACTGTCTCCATCCGGAGACTGGAAAGTCAAGCTCTGGCACTCCATTATCCCTCCTCGCTTGCTCTCCGCACACCCAAGTGGCCGTCATCAGTCTTCCTTCTGATCCACCTCCTGTTTGATATTCCCACCTCCTCTGCTATGGTGATACCAGGCCGTAACGTCATATTTGGCCTGGTGCACTGTGGGACTGATCATGTGGTATGGGCCAGCTTCAATATGCGCACTGTGCATGCGCTGGAGCCGGGCCTTAGTGCGTAATCAGCCCCCAAAATGCACTGGGCCGGATATGGCGTTCTGGCTGGGCATCATAGCAGCAGAGGAGGTGGGAATTTCAAACTGAAGGTGGAATAGAAGAAAGACTGATGACACCCGCCGAGAGTGCAGAGAGCAAGCAAGGAGAGAGACTGGAGCCCGCCTTTCCAGTCTCCAGATAGAGACAGTATGTAAGTGTATGTCATTTTTCTCAATCTTTATAAGGCACTTTTAGAGCAGAAAGGGATGGTTAGGGATCAGCTAGGACAGTTAACGATAGCAGAGGGGGATAGAATGACCTGACTGGCTTCCTTTAAGTAACAGTTCATACTGAAAGTGGCCAATAACAGAATAGTTCATGAGTAACAGTTCATATCCAGGCAGGCCTGGAAACTGCACAGTCTCTAAAAACACAGTCCTGAACTGGATGCTTTTCAGAGCAATTAAATGAAAAGTCCAGGACAGTCCTGAGATCTGCAACTGCAATTAAATAGACTAAACTAAATGGCTGCAATAAAGCATTTTAGAGCAAACAGAGCTTACAAGAAGCAGGGCAGACTGGCAGAAACTGGAGCAGAAACACACTTGAGAGGCAGCTTTCACTGGAGACAAACTGGAAGCAGGTGAAGATCAGCTGGACTGCAGAGAAACTGGAAAGAGCTGAATAAGAGAATCTGTAGATTGAGTACAACTTGAGATGAACAGAAGAGCCAGAGATTCAAGCAAAATGCTCAAGAAAGGCCTATAAGATGGACCAGAGCTTATATAGGTATAAGACATAAAGGGTACATTGAAGAACCGGAATCCTGACAGATGTCATCCTAACATCATGGCAGCCAATCAGAAAACTCTAAGAAGCTCTGACAGGATATTCCCATGTTTTTGGAGCAATCCATTCAAAGCCAGTAAGCTCATTAATTGGCTAATGTGCTGTCGACATGATATTGGTGCGCAAGCAATGGCAGACAATGGAAACAACAGTGGAGACTCACCGATAGACTTGAGTAGGTTTGTTTTTATATAGCAAACTACAGCCAGGGATAAGACTTACTATAATTGAAAGGCAACAACTCTTTTCATTATTTTGGTTCAAAGTCTTATTGTTTACTGCTTTGTTCCAGATTTATCCTATTGGGCATCAGTCAGCATTTTCCTAATGGTAAACATATCAACGGGTTACCTTTTATAATTGGTCACAACATGATTTAGGTAACCTGAGTTTCTGATTCTATGCTAAGTAGTTTGTAAATGTGCCACATTTGAGATCTTTCTGTAATCTGTCCGATGCCCAATTATGAAAGAATAAAACTCACTTATTGTATATATTCTTTGAGTGTCAGTATCCTAAGCTCCCGCGTATCACTGTCAGTCATATTAATGACAAGCCTTAGTATAAGAATCGAAATAGATTCTTTATGAAACAGGGCAGCATATTCTAATTCTACCTTCAACATTTGCTTGTACTCTTTATTGCTGTCATTTCATACCTATAATTACATGTTTGTGAGTCATTGAACTGGAGAAGTTCTAATTACATGCAAATTACACATTTTTAGCTTCGTCTTAAAGGTCCCTTCCAAATGCAGCGATTATGATAAATGGTTGATAAAGAAGTTGATTGACAGATCAAAAGTTCCTTTCTTTCTAAAAACTTTTGTTGCATTAGCCTGGAACTATTGTAGAGGTGGGAGAACATTTTATACAATTTCTAGCAATGGTGGGTGTGGATGCGAATCAGTGTACTGTATGCGTTATACATTGTGGAGACGTTCATCACATTTTATAATTACAGCTATAATTCATTTTTGGTGCCTTAATATCCTGTTTCATATAACTTGCATGCAGTAAATTCAGACATGATAGTATCTACAGACTATTAATCTGTGGAAGAAGCAGATTTTTGATTTAAGAGTTTGATTTGACTGTTGTATGTTTTTATCGTATATTACATTGAGCTCAACTCATCAACGTGAGAAATAACATCTTATTCCCTCCAGAAGACGAAAACTTACAAAAACAAAAACTGCAATTCTCATATATTTTAGTACAGATGAGCATGAAAATGGAATTTTGTATGTTTCCCTCTAGAGAAAAGTTTGTTGGCATTCCACTGAGCAAAATAGAGTATCACTAATCACCCTGTTTTATTATGTATGATAAAAATAATTGGTTATCAGACATTATTAGAGATTATTGGCCAAATCCATCAATGTTTTCATGACTTAATTCTGGCTTATAGGCTTTGAAAAGTCTTAAAATGTAGGCGCGACTCTATGTTGTGCTTAAATTTTGAGACTTTTGACGTCACGCCAGTGTCTCCCAGCTCAGACAAAATGGGAAGAGCTGGGGTAGGACAACGGAGGTTGTATGTCTTAGGTTAAGTATTTTATGATAGGTATGAGTGAAACCGAACGGTAACGTTTGGCATCACAATATTAGAAAAGATCGGGCACCATCGTCAGACTGCGCTTACATCGGGATCCACAGACACCACTATTATTAGCTTTCAGAAGCTGTATGTTTGGCATTCGTACTGGACATCTAGTGTCCAGTTCCAAACACCCATCATAGATTTCTAATAGTACGTTCATGTTACTCTTCGGGTTTGGCAGCTGAATAAAGCTTGTTTAAAGGCTGTCTGTCTTCTGCGTTTTTCAAAACATAAGAAAACAGTCAGGCTCTTTTATGGTGTAGTGTACTAAAACACTGCTTCCACTGCCACTCTCTGTGTTACCATCTGAGATTGGTTCAGTCAGTCTGCTGTTTCCTGCAGTCCTCACACTGGCTGTTTATGCTCCCAACCCAAATGTGACTGCTGAAAGTGTACTGTAAAAACAAATAAACAATTTAAAAAAAATGATGTCAGCTCCCCTATTTGCTGACCAGGCAAGATAAAGCTGGGGGCTGATTTCAGGCTCGGAAGGAGCTAATGACCATGAACCGTCCCAGCCTGATGATAACAGCATGCTTCGGTCAACTTTACCTTGTCTGGTTAAGCAAAAATAGAGGGGACTTCACATTTTAAAAAAATAACTGGAGAAAAAAAAAATGTGGGGTGCCCTCATTTTTTATAACCAGCACAAGATAAAGCAGACAGCAGCAGCAGGTAATATCAGGGTGGGACGGTTCATGGTTATTCGTTCATCCAAGTCCCACAATATCAGCCCTTTGCCACTTTAGAATGTACCGATTGCCCTTGAGTGGTCGCAGTTGGGGTATTATATGGGGTTAATGACAACTGTAAAAAAATGGCCGTGACTAGATCCTATGTATCTCATTGCATTGCTGGAAGAAAGAATGTTGTATAATAGGTGCCTTAATAAGAGCTATATTACATCATCACCTCTACCAGTGATATACAGTACATGCACATGACAGGGCACTATAGCAAAAGTTCAAATATTTCCCCCCTACAAAAAAAAGAGATATAAAGATATATCTCTCTTGAAGCCCTTTAGCTAGGGTCACATTAAATTAACTAGGACTTGCATTAAAAACATAGAATTTGGCATCAGAAACGTGGTGCTACCGCCATTGTAGCAACGTGTTAACACTGCCAATGTTAACCTATGGAGATGCGGACCATTACGTTTTTCCGGTGTGTCAGCAGTGACGCATGACGCTCTGACTGTGCCCCTCTGCAGACCTGCGCTTCCTGGCTCCACTCCCGTGCCCTCGCCATCGAAGGTAATGGCGGCGAATGCAGGAGCAAGTGCAAGGGTTCTGCATCTATGCGCCAATGCGCTTGCCTGTGAGAGCACCTGCACTTGCGCTACTGCAGGGCAGGGAAAAGCAGGGGTGCATAGATGTGAAACCGCCCTTAGTGTTCTCAACAGCAATACCTCATATATGGCCATTTTGGAATATGATTCTCCCAAAAATGTTCCCACCCATATACACTGAGTATAAAATCTCTACAGTGAATCGTTCTCACACAGTTTTACCCTACACATACAGTTGCTGTGTCCTCTCAGTATAAGGCCCCCACAGCTTGGAAAGGTGACAGCGATACAAAATTTGTTGTTTGTATGTGAACCCTAAGAAATAGACCCTAGTGATATCATAACTGGCTCCAAAGCCAACCTTTTCAAAACATTGTATAAGCACAATGGAATAATATGGAAGCACAAGAACTTAATGGGTGTTATTTTTTTGCCCATTTGGATTGCTGATGGGTCAGAAGGTTAACAAGGAACTGTTGTCTTCTATTAAAATTGTATACAGTTTGCCGAATACCCAAATGTGACAGTGTGTGAAAGTGTTAATGATTTAAAATGTGTTATTTGCAAGTGAATTCTAAGAATTAGACCCTGATTAAAATATAACTGGCTCCAAAGCCAATGGCAAAACAGGTTTTAAAATTTTTAGCCTATTCACAACATTGTATAAGCCCTTTTCTGTTTTATAGCATAAATTAAACAGAATTAGTCTGGGATGAGCCTGACCAAGACTATTTATGGTAAAAGAAGCATTAAATGTGTGCTACACACCTTTGTCAAAATATAGATTTTGGCAATACATAACCATGCTTCCCTGTATTTTTTATTACTAGCCAGGTAAAACTCAGCAGCTGGGAGTTGGTGGCGGCCCGTACCTGCCTGCTGTACCTGTGCTGATGACCAAAAATATAGCAGTGCCCCATGTCACCAGCGCAAAATACTCCCAAAATCCACGCTAAATGCACAGCAAATATGCACTGTTTGATTACTGCTGCATATTTTCTGCACATTTAGTAACTAACACTGAGGTATTCATGTAATTTCTGTGTATTTCAAGCACTATACTAGAGTATAGTGTTGGCATTTAGGTCAGCCATGACTTTGATAAAGTGATACCCACCTCACAAGAAAGGCTTGTTCCCTATCTTATTCTGTAAAAAGTTAATTAAAATGTATGTGCACATGCCTTATACTGTGAGAGGACATGGTGAGGGGCAGCTTGAGTGGTTTCAATAACAACTTTATTATAATCAATGATTAAAGTTCCCGTTGGCTTTTGCCGCTGGAGCGGGACTTATGCTCCTGACGTAGAGGATTGTCAGAACTGGCATAAATCTCACTCCAATGGCAAAAAGCCAGAAACCAACTGGCTGATATAAGCAGGGTGTTGTCACAGTCTGTTTCACCTCAGGTCCGCTACAGTGACAAGGCTGAGCTGTGACCTGAGTTGAACCTGACTGGGATGTCACCTCGCTCACAGCGGTAGCCAAAAATCAATCAGTTTTCGGACCCGTCATGATACGACATGGCAGAGGATCATGGAGGATTTCTGTGGGAGTAATAAAGATAGAAGCAAGGAATGTGAGTGTGTTCTTTTTCCAAATAATTTATTTTTCATAGTGTGGTATATTACTTACTATTTACTTAGACGTTCTTAATGGCCAGGTCTAACATTGACCAACATTTGGAACCTAAAGCTTAGTGCCAGCTGGCAATGCATAGCTGGCATTAACCCCTTAATTACCCAGTTTGTCACTGGAACGAGGGCAACTGAAGAGTTGCTCCAGAAAATGGTGCTTCCATGAATGCACCATTTTGTGGGGCAGTTGTGGGCTGCAATTCACAGTGGGAGGGGGCCAAAATGCTTGGGCTTTCCCACGCTGAGAATGCCAGCCCCCAGCTGCCTAGTTGCACCTGGCTGGCAACCAAACATACGTTAAAGCACATAATTGATTTTCAATTATTAATTTATTTTTACAGTAATCTGATGTCAGTTTGGTTGCAATACTGGCAACCAATCACAGATGCCAGCAGAGAGGATGGGCGGGGCTAAATCTGACTTTAACCAATCAAAATGGGGGGAGTAGTGACATTCATGAACTGGTCCAGATGCATGGTGACAGTGACACTAAAGCCTGGTAAGTAATAGTTTAGGAAGCTAATGTCTGTGTGAAAAAAGCGGGGCTCCACTCTAAATTGGTTGGAGCAGTGTTTAGCAGCTTTTGGGTCCCTTTGAAACAGTTTTTTTTACCCTTGATCTTGCCTCTCATTAATGTGAATGATTTGAATGGGATTCGGAAGTTCGGTGAACTGTTTGCCGAACAATTCGGCGAACTTATACCCATTCAGCGAACAGAGCCAATCCCGGACATCAAAAGGTTCGCTCAGCCCTAGTCACAACAAGCCAAATTTTTTGTAAATGTAGACTCTTATAAGGGTCTTCTTGTTGTATGTTGCCTGAATATTGCAGGGTTTCCAGCCAACCAGGCCTATACCTGTCACTCATCCATCTCAATATTTCTTATGCTAATAGTCTAAGAAGCTAATGGCTGTGCCACAACAATGAGGCTCCAGTGTAAAACAGTTTGAGCTGTTTTGGCAGGTTTTTGTTCCCCCAGAAGGTGTTGTCCAGACCTTTGATTTTGTCTCTCTTAAATTCAATGGTGTTCGAGAAATTGGGCAAACAGTTTAGTGAACATTGGGAAGTTAAGTGAATTGAACCAAACCTTGAGAGGTTAGCTCGTCTCGATTGTCTTCAATTGTCTATGCATTTACTAATCTTTATGAAAAATACAGCTGAAATTGTCTTTTAATATACAAATTGTATAATTCTAAAAGAAATGCAGCAAATGAGTAGATGTTGTAAAGTAAAATACAAGCATTACATGTCTGTGGAAAACCCATGAATCACCATTACCGCCATCACCACACTTCTATTTATGAGTTTTTTTTCAACAGAGGTACAGGTCCCATCTACAACATGTAGCTACTTTTGACAATCACTGTATCCATGTTCATGCCAATAGATAACATGAGATTTTTTGAAGCAGGATCCTGTCATATGTTACAGAGCAATTCTGTGTGAGACATAGAGTAGGTTATTAAACTCTGCATTAAATAGCTAGTGGTTTAGACATAGCATAGAGAGGATAAGGGAGAAAAATTAGATTTTTCTTTAGAATTTAAAGCACCACTCCAGCAGTGGGAGGTTCAGTGCAGGAGTGGCACTTTCAATGTAAGCCGCCTGTCCCTGGTCATATACTCACCTTCCAATGGCTTCACCTTTTACTGAGGCTACTCCAGTCCTGCAGTACCATCTTGCGCCCATAACTTCTGACTAGTCGCAAGTCAGAAGTTACGTCACAAGAGCTCCATGCATCTCTATTAGAGCCAGCACAAGGTACCAATAAACATTTGTTAAAAAGTTACTTCCAGTGTGCTCCAGCCCGACAGAGTAACAGCCATAGCTGGTGAAGCTGCTGGAAGACGAGTATAAAGCTACATTCAGACCACTGCATTTTTTTGATCTGTTTTTTGATCCATTTTTTACAGTTCACTACAGAAAACGAATCATTCAAATGACATCCCAGCAAAGTGTGTGGGTTTTCATTTTTGCCATAAAGACTGTGCTCTTTTAAAGTGATCAGTTTTTTTTCACTTTAGGAAAGTTCCATTTTGGAAAATCACATGTCAATTTCTGTAGCATTTTTCTCCTGTGTTTTTCCCATAGGAGCCTTTCAAAATGGGAAAAAAATGCAGCAGTCAAAAGAGGATCAAAAAACGCATCCAAAAACATCCTTTTATTGTGTGCATTTTATCCAAGACAGCTCCTGTTTTGCAGCTTAAAATGCAGCAGAACAGAAGAGAAAAAAAATGCATAGTCTGAATGTAGCCTAAGGCTAGGGTCACACTTGAGCCTTGGATCAGGTTTTTGCCTCATTTTGGCACTTTTTTTTCTACGTCCAAAAACTGATGCTGCACTCAAGTGTGACTGCAATGGTGTGACTGCAGTGGGTGCACTAAAAAAAAACTGATCTGGTTAGTTAACATGGGGCCCTATGGGAATCGCATGCGAATTTGCATGGCACTAAATGGTACCATGAGTTTTCGCATGGGTTTTTTAAGGTTGTTCCAGACCTAACAGCAAAAACGCAGCCCAAAAACGCAGGCTGTGGCTAGGGTCACACTTGGCTGCATTTTTTTAAGGTTGTTTTTGGCTAGGGTCACATTTAAAACTTGAATTGCATTCACCGCATCCAGATCCGGATGCGGTGAACGCAATACCGGTCACACACATTTTTCATCAAAAATGTGTGCAGAATACCGCACTGCAGTAACCGGATTGCTCAGGATGTGTAATCCTGAGCAATGCGGCTACTGCATAGTTTGCTCATCCCGGCTATTGCCGGGATGAGCAAACTGTTCTATCTATTGTAAATAGTTTAATTTAATAAATAAATGAATGCTTGAGGTCTCTAGGGGGGCTTAATCCCCCTAGAGACCGTACACCCACTCAGGTGGGCTTCTCCTGCAATGTCCCCATGCCACGGGCTCCTCCGAGCTCCGTGCATGTCCCCCAAACTCACCCCCCCGTATCTCTATAGAGGGGTCCCTGCACCCCTCTTTTCTAAGTCTCCCTATTTGTGCCAAAACACTAAATATTACAGTATACAATTAGGCTTATAGTTACGTGTTCTTGGCTGTAGTTTCATTATCTAGTCATAGGCGGGGCTGTGTGCTGCTGCCTCCGCCCGCTAATTCATTATGGCCACCCTCTGTGGACTTCATTCAAACTATGCAGTAGCCGCATTGCTCAGGATTACACATCCTGAACAATCTGGTTACTGCAGTGCGGAGGATAGAACCGCTCCGAAAACTGCAGCCTGCATGATTTTTAACGCAGGCTGCAGTGCCGCAGACGGACACCGGATTGCTTGTGAAGCAATCCGGTGTTTAGCATAGGCTCCTATGAGGAGCGTTTCCTGCTCCGGTTTTGAGCTTTTTGAAAGCTCAAAACCGGATCAGGATTAAAAAAAAAAACCGGAGATGTGACCCTAGCCTTTGACAGCCTGCGTTTTTAGGCTGCGTTTTTGCTGTTAGATCTGCAGCAGACTTAAAAAACTAATGCGAAAACTCATGGTACCATTTAGTGCCATGCAGATTTGCATGTGATTCCCATAGGGCCCCATGTTACAAAAATGCATGCATTTTTGAAAAAGCATAAATTATTAATTTATTTAACACCCTATGATGGCAGGCTGGTTGCCATACACTAATATGTATGGCAACCCAGCATAATCACTGTCCAGATTGAGGAAATGTATTCTGACTGCAACAGCCAATCACATAGATTTTCACAGAGTGTGAGCATCTATGATTAGCTGTTTGCTGGTAAATGCAGTGAATATGCAAGTAGCTTAATGGGTGGCCTTGGAAGTAGCAGCAGGAGTTTGGTAAACCTGATCTACCTATTCTACCATGTCATATTTATGACTTACGTATGACATACTGATGCTAGGTGTGAGGAAACCGCACACTGGCATGTTATACGGGTGTCAAAATGCATGACATCCGCCTGACACTCGCAGGACACGTGAAACTTTTGTCGCTAATATCCGCGGCGACAGGAAAAAAACGGATGTGAGCGCACCCTTACTGAAGTATATACAATTATACAAAACAATAAACATATTACTGTAATGCCCGAACGTAAGACTAAAAGGTCATCGGCCCAGTTTAAAAGCATTGGGAAACGTGAAAGATTACTTGTAAACCAATTTGTTCTTTCCATAGGTATATCCAGTTTGATATGTTTTTGAGGCTTTTTTGTTTGTGGATATATTATGCAGAATTAAATTTTTCAGTTTCTCATTTCTGTGTTTGCTTTTGGGAATTATTTGTATATTAAATATTGACTTAGTTTTGCATAATTCTTAAATTTATTTTTTCAAGTATTTATTTAAATTGTTGTTGAGCACAGAGAGAAAGAAGAAAACTGTAATTGAATTTAATGAAATATCTGAGAATCTCCAAATTATTCATCTTGACATTTTTAAAAGTGAGACACAATCTGTGCAAATTTTTTAGGCAGGTGTAGAAAAATACTGAAGTGAGTGACATCACACATCCAAGCCGCCTCCACCTTGTTAAAGCGCTATCCGGCTCCTGCTAACTTCAAATAAAAAATATTTTCCAGATCCGTACAATCCTCAACCAAGAATCTGCAAAAACCCTACTGCATGCCAACAACACCTCCCACATGACCTACTGCAACCTCCTGCTTTGTGGCCTCCCTTCTAACACTCTCACACCCCTAAAATCTATCCTAATCTCTGCTGCCCAACTAATACAACTTTCCCCCTGCTATTCCCTGGCTTCTCATCTCTGCCAATCCCTTCACTGGTTTCTCGTTGCCCAAAGACTTCAATTCAAAACCATAGCCATGACATACAAACTATCAGCAACATGTCCACTCCATACATCTGTGACATGGTCTCCTGGTACCTACCTGCAAACAACTGCCAATCCTCACAAGATCTTCTCACCTCACCTCTTATCTTCTTTTCACACATCTGCATACAAGATTTCTCCCATGCATCACCCATACTCTGGAACTTTCTGCCCTAACACATAAGACTCTCAGCTACCATGGAAATCTTCAAAAGGAACCCGAGGACCCATTTGACAAGCCTACAACCTGAATTAAGTCTCGGTCTACGTAACCACTCAACAACCAACTCTACCCTCTCACCTACTGTATCCTTACCCATGTCTTGTAGACTGTGAGCCCTTATTGGAAGGGTCCTCTCTCCTCACCTACTCTATCCTCACCCAGCCCTTGTTGACTGTGATCCCTCATGGGCAGGGTCCTCTCCCCTCTCCTACTGTATCCTCACCCATCCTTTGTAGACTGTGAGCCCCCATGGACAGGGCCCTCTCTCCTCACCTACTGTATCCTCACCCATCCCTTGTAAACTGTGATCCTTCAAGGGCAGGGTCCTCTCCCCTCTCCTACTGTATCCTCACCCATGTCTTATAGACTGTAAGTCCTCGTGGACAGGGCCACTCTCCTCACCTATTGTATCCTCACCAATCCCTTGTAGACTATGAGCTCTCATGTGCAGGATCCTCTCTCCTCCTGTACCTGTGTGTAACTTGTATTGTTTACGAATGTTACGCTCGTCTCCAGTGTGTATACCCCTTTTCACATATACAGCACCATGGAATTAATGGCGTTATAATAATAAATAATATTAATACTGAAATGGGTAGAACCAGAGTGTTGCTGGGACTGGAAAAACAAACAATAATTTTTGTAATCCTAGACTACTCCTAGATTTGTCACCTAGATACAAAAATCCTCTGAGAGCGGCGCGCATACTACTGCTATTGCTATAGCATGTGCGCCGCTGTCTGAGGTCCTGAAGCCACTTACAGTAAGATCTATGGGCAGCGCTGCACACATGCTATAGCAATAGCTATAGTATGCGCGCTGCTCTGAGGAGCCCGGTGCTTTCATTCATAAAACTGTATAGCAGCTGTCAGGAGGCAGCTGCTGTACAGAGGTGATTATACCATTATATGCCCACCTGAGTGGGTGTAAGATCTCTAGGGGAGTGGGCACCCCCTAGAGACATTATACAAACATTTATTAATAAAATTTACAGTTTCACAAACCACAGAACAGTTTGCTCAGGGATGAGCAAACTATCCGTTAACCGGATTGCTCAGGATTACACATCCTGAGCAATACGGTTACCGGATTGCTGAATGTCAAAATCCAATTGCATTCACCGCAACCGGATCTGGATGCGGTGAACGCAATCCTAGATTCAAGTGTGACCCTAGCGTAAATTGCTCATTTGGCTTATGTAGCAATACTTTTTCTTTTATTGCAAAAGTGTTTATCGCTGTCAAAACGGCTGTAATACGTAAAGAGATCAAACGACTACAGCAGCCAAACCGTCTACTGATTCGTAAAAGGTTGCATGTTTGCAATGTGACTATCGAGGACAGTGATTAGCTGGAAATGTGACATGAATGATGATAACAATTGTATTGCATTACTGGTGCAATATACAAGTGTGGATACGACTTAATATTATTATGATTATTTTAATTATTATTATGTTCTTTTAAAAAAAAAAAAAACTATCACTTTCAGAAATGTTATTCTCCTGCAGATGTAATACTTATACTAATAATAATAATAATATAATAATCATCATCATCATCATCAAAAGATAAAGCAGAGGCACCAAAGATCAACAAATGATTGACAAAATGATACTGGAGAAATGTAAAAGTTGTAAAACAAATCTATATACAACTTGGATAGATTACCAGAAAGCATTCAACTCACTGCCACACAGTTGGATCATCAAGTTCCTGTATGACATCGGGGTTTGTGGAAATATTGGCAGATTCATTGGAAATGCAATGGAAGACTGGAAAACAGTTATTTGTGGGCAACCAAAGCTACAGAATAGTCAACATCAAGAGAGGAATTTTCCAGGGGGATTCATTGTCACCACTGTTGTTTATCATTGCAATGATTTGACTGTCATTAATTCTGCAAAAAACAAACTTGGGCTATCACACTGCAAGGAATTCACCAAAAATGTCTCACCTGTTGTACATGGATGATTTAAAGTTGTATGGAAAGTCTGAAACTGAGATCCAGTCTCTGAACAACACTGTTAGAATTTTTAGTATTGACATCAGTATGGAGTTTGGCCTGGACAAATGTGCCACAGTGGCACTGAAGAAAGGGGAGATAATTGACCGTAAAGGCATAGAAATGCCTAATGGACAAAAAATAAAATGCCACCAGCCTGAAGCCTACAAATATCTGGGTATATTACAGCTGAATAACATCAAGCATGGACATGTTAAACATGTGGTTACTAAGGAATATGTACAACAGGTCAGGAAAATTTTGAAACGCAAATTGAATGGTGGGAATACCATCAAGGCCTTAAATATCTGGGCCATTACTGTCATTAGAGACACTGCTCAATTGTGAACTGGACACAGACAGATCTGGATGATCTGGACAGAAAAATAAGAAAACTGATGATGCTTTTGCAAGTGAAGGAAATTGTAGAAGAAGAGAAACATGCACTGGCAGATTATGAGAATGATAGTGGAGAACAAGCCTTGATGGAAGTTAACAACAGAAAACTGCTTAAGGTACAACAGACAAAAAAGGAATACCGTAAAAACGCAGTACAAAGCAGAAGAGAAAACTGGCAAAAGAAAGCTCTGCATGTACAATTGCTAGAGAAAATCGAGGGCAAAGTCAACAAGGAAAAAACCTGGTTGTGGCTTACTAATGGAACATTGAAAAAGGAAACAGAGAGATTAATTCTAGGAGTCCAAGAGCAAGCGATCTGCACAGATGCGATTAAAGCCAGAATTGAAAAATCTACTACAGACCCCAAATGTCGACTGTGCAAGGAAGCAGATGAAACAATGGATCATATACTGAGCTGCTGCAAGAAGATTGTGCAGACAGACTACAAGCAAAGACAGAATACAGCCGCTCAGATGATTCACTGGAGCTTGTGCCACCATTACCATCTTCCTGTCACAAAGAACTGGTGGGATCATAAACCTGAAAAGGTTATTGAAAATGAACATGTAAAATTACTATGGGACTTCCGAATTCAGACTGATAAAGTCTTGGAACACAATACTCCGGACCTTACCATTGTAAGAAAAAAGGAAGTGTGGATCGTGTATGTCGCAATAGCAGGCGACAGCAGGATTGAGGAGAACCAACTTGAAAAACTGACACGATATGAGAGTTTAAAGATCGGACTGCAAAGACTCTGGCACAAGCCAGTGAAGGTGGTCCCAGTGGTGATCGACACAAGCCAGTGATGGTGGTCCCAGTGGTGATCGACACAAGCCAGTGAAGGTGGTCCCAGTGGTAATCGGCACAAGCCAGTGATGGTAGTCCCAGTGGCAATCGGCACAAGCCAGTGAAGGTGGTCCCAGTGGTAATCGGCACAAGCCAGTGATGGTGGTCCCAGTGGTAATCGGCACAAGCCAGTGATGGTGGTCCCAGTGGCAATCGGCACAAGCCAGTGAAGGTGGTCCCAGTGGCAATTGGCACAAGCCAGTGAAGGTGGTCCCTGTGGTGATCGGCACACTGGCTGCGGTGCCTAAAAACCTTGGCTAGCACATGAAAATAATTGGAGTTGGCAAAATAACAATCTGTCAACTGGAAAAGGTCTCTTCTGGGCTCTGCATGCATCATTCGCTGATATATCACGCAGTCATAGACGCTTGGGAAGTGTCCGACTAGTGATTTAATACAAAATCCTGCATAATGATCTTATTTGCTGTGTGTAACTTTTGTATATGTATAACAATCATCATCATCATCATCAAAAATAGTGTTCAGTACTTGGACAATGTCTTCTCAATCCATGTTTTCCCTGATAAAATGTTTACTCCCCTCTCATGCCTGAGCCATTTCAGCAATGTGAGCGGTATCTGTCCTGGGATCATGTACCAGTGTGATGTCATGCAATCCCTGTGGCTAATCAGGAGCAGCTTCACGTTCCTAACTTTTTACAAAATGCTTACAGCTGGTGGACATAAGTTCTGCTGCTTTCTCTTCTTCCAAAAGTTTTTGATATGGCGCTGGCACTGAAAAGTAAGTTACAATATTATTCTAACAATAAGAAATTTATGGATTGAGAAGGGGTTGTCTGAGTAATGGACAATCCCTTCAAACCATGTATAACTGGCTTACTTGTAAAGCAGCTACAGGGAAAAACTTACATTTTATTCTCCCTACAGCTGCTCGCTTCCAGTCATCAGGGCCATGCAGAGAGCAGTTGCAGGCACCACATACTGTAAATTGAGTGCGCTGTTTTCATTTTCCTGCATGTTGATTGACAGCCAACTCTGCACACACACATGCCAGAGAACAGGCTGTTAATGAATGTGCTGGAAAGTTATTGCAATTGCTCTTGCTGTGTAGTGAATGGCAATTATAACCTTCCCCTGCAATGTCCCAATGACTGAAATAAAGCAGGGAGAATTAATCTTCACTTTTTCCCAGCAGCTGCTGCTCAATAAACCATGCAACCGAGTAGAAATTGTTTAAGCGGTTCTTCGGTAGAGCGCTGAGATTACACGAACACAATTATCTCCAATCTCTATCTTTATTCTTTAAAAGATGATGCTCCAAACTCCAACCCACAACATGTTTCGACGTGGCAAACACGTCTTCCTCAAGCTGATCCGCTTGAGGAAGACGTGTTTGCCACGTCGAAACATGTTGTGGGTTGGAGTTTGGAGCATCATCTTTTAAAGAATAAAGATAGAGATTGGAGATAATTGTGTTCGTGTAATCTCAGTGCTCTACCGAAGAACCGCTTAAACAATTTCTACTCGTATACATCTCCCTTCGGGAAAGCGGTCTAACAGAGCTGCAGAGGGAAAGGACCTGATTGACGCCGTCCGGCCTGGCCTTGGAGTGAGCACTTGATCGGCACATGATCTGAAGCTGAGAGGATCTAGGAGACGGAAGAGATACAGGTCCGAGGCTGGCAGCCTGAGCCTTAACACACGCCCACATTCTGGTTGTGCAGAACTGGCACAACCATAAAAGGTTAGTTGATCCCTAAGTGCAACCTTATAATAGCAGGATAAGTCCACAGGTGGCGCAACACATTTTTTTCTTTTCAATAAACCATGCAGGCATTATATAAATACTAGCTACCTGCAGATGCAGATTACCACTGTTTTAAGTGAATAGTGGTTCTTTTAAGTTACTGACACTACCTTTAACGGGAATCAGTAAGTAGGATCAACCATCCTAAGCCGTCTATATGGGCCTGTAGGTCATTAAAAGATTATTAAAATTTTACCTGAATATCTACAATCTGATGTCTTATTCCAGAGAAATGCACATTTTTCTAAATATAAAAATAAATGAGCGGTAATATCTATGGGTCAAACACAGATCTCCCTGAGAATCTGCCTCTAAGGCTTACCGTACTTTAAATTAATTAAATGTTAACAGTGTGAGATATGTAATGACAGAAAGTCTACTCTCCAGGTCTACAAGTCACAGTGATAACAGCCTTTCATTTAAAGTTACCAAGTTTCTTCCCTATAAGCTGCGGTCAACACCAGTGAGCCCCTATATATATAGCACTCTAGAATACTGCATACAAGTCCCCAGGCTGATATATATATATATATATATATATATATATATATATATATATAAAAACTATTATTATACACACCTGTGGAGAGGTCCGGTCTGATGGGTGTCACTGGTCTTGGCCCAGTGCCTTTTCTCTTCTTGCGGATCACATCCATCTCCTCTGCTTACTTGATGACATTTCCTACATCATCAACACACACTTTCCATCACTGCGTTCGTGTGTACGTTCAGCCATGATCTGCTTTTATAGTGGTTGTGACTCTCACAACCACACAAGGTGAAGCCCCTGATACCTATTTAGGTCATATTTGACCTCTCAGACCCTTCATCCTCCTTACATCCATTTTCTGAGATAATGACCTTTGGGTTTTCATAGGCTGTAAGCCATAGTCATCAACATTAACATAAATAAGCACTTGAAATAGATCACTATGTGTGTAATGTCTCTATGGGGCACGTCACACACAGATATCTGTGCAGATATTGCTCACAGATCTCTGGTTGCAGTGAAATCATGGACATATTGTTCCATTTTGTGGCCATATACAAATGGAGCAATGTGTCCATGATTTCATTGCAACCAGAGATCTGCGAACAATATCTGCACAGATATCTGTGTGTGTGACTTGGCCCTATGTAATATATGAGTTTCATTTTATGTGTTGAATTACTGAAATAAAGCCCCTTTCACATCAGCGTTTTGCTGATGTTTGCGGCCGATCCGGCAGGTGGCGCCACATCTGCTGGATCTGCCGACTTGTGGCCCGGATCCGCCAAGCCCCATGCATTGTCAATGGAGCTTGCGGTCCGGTGCGGCAAGTGCGGTTCTGCCGGAATGTTGCAGATCCGGCACTTGCGGCCGCGAAAAAAAACCCACTGTTTACAGCTTTTTTTTAAAACCAGCCCATCCGGCATAACCGTACTTTCCACACCAGACCGCATTCCCCATAGACAAAGCATGGAGCTTGCCGGATCCATGCCGCATGTCGGCCGTTAGGCAGCAGATTCGGTAAATCTGGATAAATCTGCCAGATCTGCCGCACATCAGAAAAAACGCTGATGTGAAAGGCCCCTAAATTAATTTTTCTATGATATTCTAATTCATTGAGATGTATTCAAGATTAATTACAATCAGTGCTAGCTGCCTGTTGCTCTATATCATAATAATATGCAATTTGAACTATTTTTCCTTTTTTTTTATACTCGTTAAGACATCGTGGATGGAATGGGCGTTTTATTTTCAAGGTTTCATTAGAAAGGCAGCCATGAAGGACCATTGATTATCGCTTGTCTGAGAACACTTTGTACAGCTATTATTATAGAGTGGCCTGACTCAATTTGAATATTATTTTCAGCCGCTCCTAAGCAACAACTCCAAAGCCATTAATTGAAATATTATAGGTATTGTTTTTTCAATGGATTCCTTGGACTTTGTGTCTCATTTGTGCTCTTGTAAGAAGGATTTCTAAAAAAATAAATAAAAATAAAAAGTAAAAAAAACATTTTTTATGTTCATACACAAGGGCGGCTATTCTATAACATATATTATTGATTACCTGTCTGTTATTCTAACATTCTATTCTATAGTTTAAGACATACAAGGACAAAGTAGATGAAACCCATAAATACTGATCCAGCAAGGCTTTCCAAATACCATTATTCTGCGTGTTCATTAATCCGATCCTTTCTCCAGCTTAAATTCACAGAAATAACTAAATGTAAATTTTTCCTCATTAACATATAAATGATTTCATAATTCAGTAACACTCTGTGTAGTGTATGGTCTCTTATCTGTAAATAGTCATTTAATCACACCACTTTTTCTCACGTCAATCTATTTAGCTCCATTCCAGCTATAATTCCAGGGCTTTTTTCTCATTCATACAGAATTCCTTTATCTGCATTTCTATGTGAAAAATGTACAGCATGCCAGGAGGTTGTACTGGATACTAACTAAAAAGGCTTATTTTTCATATAATTAAAGTCACTTGTCATACATTTCCAGCTATAAAAGCCTGGTCTTAAAGAGGACATGTCAACCGGATATTTGACCCCTAACCAGTGGCGTAACTTGAATCTCATGGGTCAAGATGCAAAAGCTCCAAAGGGGCCCCCATTTGTTGCAAATCTTTAATAGCATTAGTCTCTTTCTATAGGCTAAAGGAACTTGTAGGGCCCCGTAGGCTCCAGGGCCCAGTTTGATTGCAATCCCTGCACCTGTAGTAGTTACGCCCCTGCCCATAACTAAAGATTATCTTCCAGGGACCCTCTGCAGTGCCGGCCACATACTGACTGAACATCGTAACTGGTGTCACAATCCTCTTCTTTCTTTACTTCTCCATTATTAATCTTTCTTTTCAATGTGAGACAGGCCAACAGCTGCTGGCCATCGTCACCGTGAATTTAAGTCTTGGCCTAGCTGTCGAGTACCCAGGCCCTTAACACTCCACTTCTGATTAGCGTGAATTTCAGTAATCAGTGCAGTCGGTGGAACATGTAGGGAGTGCCCTCTATTCGGCGGTACTCAGGATTTCCTTTTTGCACCAATGATTCTGGTCTCCTTTAGCATAATAAGGTAATAATTATTTATTTTTATTGTCTGTGCTATTGGTATATAAGAGCGGTTACTTAACCTATGACCTCATAACCCCTGAGGGAGCCAAAGTCTAGCATGGAGATACGCGTGGGGTCCATTCCCTCCAAATCACTTTTTATTTAGCTGTTACTTGCCTACTATCCTGCTTTCCACCATTTTTTGTGTACCTGATATGCATTACTTAGGAAGCTATTTCTTTCTGTGAGAGCATCTGTGATTGGCTGTTGCAAACACCATTTCCTGAATCTGAATGGTGATTCCGCTTTGTTGCCATAGACATTAGTGTATTGCAACCAACCAACCTGCCATCATAGGTTGTTAAATAAATAATTAATTTAAATAAAAACATCTGGGGCTTTACAGAATGTTTAAGTCCAGGCGGATGAAAGCAGACAGCTGCGAGCTGCCACCCTCGGCTGCCTAATTTTACCTTGGCTGGCAAAAAAAAAAATGTGTGGGCTCCACTCTATTTTAAATTGCCAGCCAGGGTAAAACTAGGCAGCTGAAGGTTGGTATTCTCAGCAGGGTAAATGCTAAAGCATAGCAGCCCACAACCCGTAGGTCCTCAATGAGCCGTGGTTTGGGAGGTTTCAGCTCACAAGCTACAATCTGTGAGAAAATAGGGAAGACAAATAGGGTAAATGATGAAAAGTGCCGTCATATATATTCCAGTCCTCAATATAATAAATAGGTGATTCACATAACTATATATTCCATAACATCCTTCTGAAGAAAAAGGAAATCAGTGTTGACCTGCCCTTGGTTGTATAACTGCCCTAATGGTTGGTGCCAGTGGTGTTAGTGCCGGTGCTGCTGCAAAATCCAACAGCAGCAACAAACTGGAGTAAGGCGTAGACATGCCAAAGTTGACAACTATGCAAAATAAAAACATGTTTTATACAAGCACACTTTAAGATGTAGACAGTTGCCATTGAATGTCATTTTATATTATTTATATTTTTTCACTCAATTGTTTCTACTCCAACATACACGCTATATGAACAAAGACTTTAATATCTTCATTATACCACAGTGTTCTTATGCATGGATGTAAAATTTGACAAATAAAAATCTATGTAAAAAAAAAAATGCTGTGTAAGGCCCTTTCACATCAGCGTTTTCGTAATTCACGGCAGATGCGGTGAAAAAACCGCATCTGCCGCGTTTGCCGCATAACGGTTCCACTTGCGGCACGGTTGCGTTTTTTTCCATAGGAAGTATAGGGGACTGCGCAGATGCGGCAAGTGCGGTTTTGCACTTGCGGCAGGTGCGCAGCGAAAAAAAACGCGGCTGACCGCGGTTTTTTTCGCTGCCGCACCTGCCGCAAGTGCAAAACCGCACTTGCCGCATCTGCGCAAGTCCCCTATACTTCCTATGAAAAAACCGCAACCGTGCCGCAAGTGGAACCGTTATGCGGCAAACGCCGCAGATGCGGTTTTTTCACCGCATCTGCCGCGAATTACGAAAAACGCTGATGTGAAAGCACCCTTAGAAACATACATTTGAGAGGTTAAAACTTAGTGTAAAATTTCTAAAAAATGTTATTTTTTTTCACACATTATTCCCCATTTTCCAAAAAGGACTGATCAACAAATGCAAACGCAAGTAACTGGTAACTGAACACTTTCAGTTCATCAATTGAAACTCTTTAATATTCTCAGACTACTACATTCATCTTCATCGCTACTGCAGATTTATAACACACTCTACCTGTAGTGTTTGCTAAATCATTTATGGCATATGCTTCATATTTCTATTGCTAGGGTGTGAGCTGTGAAATCCTACTGCTACTTAGATATACAGCTATACTCTAAAATGGCTGCTGCATTCCCAGCCTTTGCTTTTATACTGGCTATTATTGTATCTGTTGATTGGCTTTGTTATATTTTGTAATGTAATACCTGTATGGCATTACAATAAAGTTTGCTCTAATGTGCCTAGGTTATGAGCATTGTCTCATCTAATCTTCACACAAATTAAATCACACATCATCAGGTCCAAAATATTTTAAAAAATTTTAAATTTGCTTATCTCTACCCATTAATGTTGAAGCTGAGCAAAATTAGTTTATAGGAGAACTCAAAGGAGATACAATATTTTGCACAGTCTCTGCACTCCTAGGCTATAATGCTGAGTTGCCAGTTACATTTGTACAATGTTTAGAATTAATATCAATCAGTTATTTACTAGCTGCTGCTTATCAGTCACCACTCCCATATGGGTCAATACAGCATGCCTAATTGAGCAGCTCTCCCCCCTCACTTCTCAGAAAGCTTCAGTGCCACCCAACACTTTCTCATTCCTCCTTCAGTCACATGGGCGTGATGTCACATAAGGTCCTGTACTAAGCTGGGAGTCTGGAGATCTCTTTCTGTGCAGGAGGGGAGACCTGTGATGATAGGAGCTGCTGTGACATCATGCCCACATGATTAAAGGAGGAATGAGGAAGTTTTGGACGGCACTGAAACCTTCTGAAAAGTAGGGGAGAAATCTGCTTACTCACATATGATGTATTGACCCCAATGGGAGGGGTGATTGATAAGGAGTAGTTAGTGAATAACTGATTTATATTAACTCTATACATTATACAAATGTAACAGGCAGCTCAGCATTATAGTCTGGGAGTGCAGGGACCATACAAAAAATATTTCTCCCTGGAATTTTGCTTTAAAGTAACTACCGTATATGTTCTTTGAATAAAAAGAAAAACATTTGGATTCTCATAATTACAAATTTTTGACCATTAGATTTTTGTAAATTCAGCAAAATAGAAGGCAATTATCTGTTGTTTTTCTGAACTGTAAAGATTTGGGAAAGAGGTTTAAAGACATAATACTTAGCTTGTCGATCTGTTGAGGCAGCAGCTCCACTATATTTGGCCTCTTTTTTCTTCCAGTGTATGACATCCTCGACAGACATCTTCACTGTACGCTGGAGCTTCTGTTGCCAATTAGGCCTCTTACAATGTCACAACATCATGTCTTGAGCCACACAAGACACAGAGTGAAGATACTGATAGAGGACATCACTTATTGCAGGAAAGAAGCTGCAGGACAGAGCCGAGCACTGATAAGTAGAATGTATTGATTTTCTTAAACCATACTTTTACTATGCTCAGTCTAGATTCTGCTGGACCCCCTGATCATTTCATTTTTATTATATTAGTTAGAAGCAAAGCTCGTGAGCAACTAGAGGAAAGAAACAGCGCACATAGGGTCTTAACCGATAAAACAAAGATATTGGTATATTGGCAAATGAGCTCATCTTGTGTGGTTGTGTGAGACACAACCACTACACATGCCTTGGCTGCAGCGAACCACCCGTGGGTCAGGTAAAAATAGGCTATGAAGATGGATGGAGATATCGCGCCGCAATCAAACCAGGTGTCAGTCCGAGTAGAAGAAAGAGGCTTTATCCTACGCGTTTCGTGTGGCACTTCACACTTTCTCAGGGAAAAGCTTTCCTTGAGGAAGTGTGAAGTGCCACACGAAACAGTAGGAATAAAGGCTCCTTCTTCTACTCGGACTGACACCTGGTTTTGATTGGCGGCGCGATATCTCCATCCATCTTCATAGCCTATTTTTAGAAGCAAAGCTAAAATTCCTGCCAAATTTGAACACATTGGTGAACGCGTATTTTGACCTGACTTATTCATTACTAATTAATATATCTTTAGTTAACATTAAAGGGTTGTCGAGGCTTTTTAGATAGTTTGTTTGTGCATGTAGGCTGCTCAGTGCTAACAGTATGTAATTTATTGATGCAATCATCTGTCTCTCACTTTGCCCCAGCCGCCCCCCTGTGAAGGAGATGACTGCACAGACACCTCTTATTGCACCATGTGACATAGAGCAGTCTCACTTTCACAGGGGAAGGGCTGCAGCACAGTGAGGGAGGGATGTTCGTATCACTGACACGCGTGGACATAGTGAAGGAGATGAACAGGCTCATTGCACTGAGCTGCTCAACCAGCAATTCAGTGTATTCAAGGTGCTTGCTGTGAATACAAGTGGAGTGTCCCTCCTCCTTAAAGCCAAGTGCAATCAGTGTTTACATAAATCCATGGAGGTGGTCCTGCTGGATACTGGGGCAGGCTTGCTGGAGTCTGGGAGTGACATGCAGTTGTGATGTTATGAGCAGACTCCAAAGTGATAAACGTCTAGTCAGGGATGAGCAGCTCCTCCACATGCAAAATGCTGATTTCTAGATAACCATGCAAAATGCTAACAGGGTGTAATTGCAAACTGTTAGAATTCTGCAGCCTAGACACACACAAACTATCCAAAATGCCTGGACAACCTGTTTAATATGCCAGATTCAAAAACATAAAAAATCCAATGATTATTTTCTCATAATACTTTACAGCATATACTGTTGAGGAGCACTGTTCAATGGTATAATATGTGTATAAACAGCAAAGCATATTTCCTATTGGAAGGAAAAATGTTCATTGAGCATATCACGCAGAGCTAGGTATATAATGTATGCCAAAATCATGCAGTTGAAAATTCTGTATAATCATGAAAGGGGTGGTGTAATTAGAGTTCTGTGGGCTCCTGTGCAAAATTGTACCTTGCCCTTTTCCAGCATAATGGTCAGAGGTATGGACACCTTAATAGTGTCCTTTGTCCAAGTCCTTTTTTTTTTTGGAAAATTATCCCCGTCCTGTAATAATTTCCACCATTCTGTCTCCCATACTTAATATTGACCCTTTTCCAATAATAATGCTTTTCATTCTGACCCCTTCCTTTAATGAATGTCCCACATCCTGTATAATGTTCCCATTATGTAATATTTAAAATTATCCCCGTGCAGCAATAAAGTCCTCCATTCTGAACTAATGTACCATCTTGTAATACTGCCCCCCATGCTGTAACAAAGTCCTTCATCCTGTCATAGTGTTCCTGATTCTGTAATAATGTGCCATCTTGAAATACTGTCCCATCCTGTAATAATGCCTCCATTCTGTAATAATGTTCCAATCCTGTAATAATGTCCCTTTCCTGTAAAAATGTCTCTCATGCTGTAACAATGTTCCTAATACTGTAATAAATCCCCATCCTGTAATATTGCCCCACTGAGGCCCCCATCCTCTATTAATTCTTTGCTCAAACTACATCCAGTAATAATGTCCCCAATCCTGTAAAATGCCCTATGTTTTGCCACCATCCATTTATAATTATTCCATCGAGTAAGAATGTGATTGTCCTGCTCCCATCCTATCATCCTATATTAATATTCTCCATCTTGTAATAATGTTCCCCATTGTGACCCTTATACTTGAATTATATCCCCCGTCCTCTCACTGTTCTCTCTGGTGCAATATATTTGATCTCTTTTGGCCTCTGCAGAGGCAGATTCAGCTCTGATGTCGGTGGGCTCCTCTTCGTACATAGCACCGGTCATGATTGCATCCTCTGCCACCATGATCATTACACCCCTGACTTACAGTGGTTGAAGCCCTGTGGCAATGTAGCATTAGACCACAACAGTACAATTAATTAGTTTTATCTTACCCGGGGCAGTATTGGTGGTGGAGTGAGTTCAATGAAAGCATGGTCACCAGTGATGGCAGTGTACAGTGCTGCTATGGGAAATGCTGCGGGTGTCCCGGCTATGTGCAGGCTGTATGAGGCAAGAGCCATCACGGCAATACTGCAGGCATTAAGAGACAGTAGTCATCCTTGGTGGTTGTATGCAAGTAAATGCTGGCAGTGTAGGCTTCACAGAAACGTTGAATGTGGCACATGCGCAGATTGATCTCTCAGCTCAATGATGAGCCAAGATCTCAATCTGCCCATGTGCCATCTCGACACCATTGATCTCTCAGCAGTAAACTTTTAGGAAAATGGTGCACAGGGGTGGCATGTGCGCAATTAAATCACGGCTCATTAGTGAGTCAAGAACACAAGCTGCATCTAAAGCCATTTGTCTGATGCTCACACCACGAACATTTACTAGCATAGAACCATTGGGATGATTCCAGCTTTGAAATGCCCACTATATCACCGAGATGGCTTCTGCATTTCTGGACACCAGCACACCACCCAAAGCAATCAGCATACTCTGCCACCGCCATGCAGTGGCAACAATGCATCCTGTGACCATGCTCCACCGTGCACCCCACCGATAAGCTACAACCAGATTATAAAATGCACCCCCAAATTTTTGGGAAGGAAAGTGCGTTTTTTTATCCGAAAAATATGGTGTATTTGGTAACTAATTCAAACTGATTTTTAACTTACTATCTATAGTTAAAGAGGAACGTATAATTTGCATTGGAGAGTGGACACCAAGTTTACATCTTGAAATATTCCTAATAAATCCTGTCTTTGTGCCTGCGGACTAATTACACTTTTATTTTGTTTATTCATTTATAGGGACGGAGGCGTACATGAATCATGGCGAACAGTATAAGGACATGGCGCAAATATTTGTCATCAAAGCACGAATGTGAAAAATGGCTCTGCCAGAGGCCCCAGGAAAACTGTGCTATGAATATTGGTAATGTGCGATGCCATCTGTTTATCTACATCTGTTTTCCATGTTGTACCACTGTAAATATATAAAAAAAAATAAAATAAACCTAATCGGTGATAATTAAAAAAGGTAAAGTAAATATATGTTTTTGAACGCCATGTTTTGATGGATTATGCTTTTTGGATATTTTATTTTATAGTTTTGCGTCGGTATAAATTTTACGGCTGGTGTTTATTTGCTTAAACAATATATATCACGTTAGCAGTGAAAATTGAAGCTACTCGTAAAGAAAGAATATTGTGAATTCATGTGACATTTATATTTGTGTTTTGACTAATGACAGAAACAAACTGCGCCTTTGGGGGAAAAGTTTCATCAAAGTGACATAAAAAATACACAACATTTTAAGTCACTTAGGAATGTCTCTGGCATCCATTTCTTAATTTTTTTGCCTTTTAAATCCTGTGAGATGTCTGTGTATGCTGACTGTCTGAGAGATAAACTCTACAGTTGCATGCATTAGCTTTCCACAAGGAATGAAGCTATTGTATGCACCAGTTGGAGCTTGATTTGCAAGAAAAAAAGAGACTAGCTAGAAATGGGGATACAAGATTGCAAAAATAGTGCAGTTTTCTCGGGGTGCAAGATGACAGCAAGCCAGGTTAGTTATTATTTTGATTAACAAAATCAGATTTGGCATCATAACTAGTATGCTACCTGCCCCTGCAGATATCTATTCCTAGAGACGGTGCAACAGCCAGCCATCTCAAATACAATATTGAACAAAGGTATACCATACAGTAAATTTCAGCCTATTTTATTCTAGAAGCTTAGTGATTCAAGACAGAAAAACGAGTTTTTACCCAAAAAAATGAGCTAAATAACCAGAATTTAATAACTTAATATTTGTTAAGGTACAGTATTTGTCACAGTAGTCATATAGGTGTCCATACAAGCAGTGGCGTAACTTGAAGCTCATGGGCCCTGATCGAAAGCTCCAATGGGGCCCCAAGTTATTACAAATCTTTAACAGCAATAGTCTTTTTCTATAGGCCAAAGGGACTTTTGAGCGCCCCTGGCTCCGGGGCCCGGGCGCTATCGCAACCCCTGCATACAAGGACCCTGTACAATATTGCACTACAGGTACAGTCTTTTAGACATAATCAATACATGAATGGAGCTGTCCAGCTTTTTCCAAAAATAAAGTGACCTGTGCATGCGAATAAATCAAGGTAGTGGTGTCCAGTCTGTGGTCCCAAAGTGCTCAGTGCACTATAGCAGCATATATTGTAAACAATCAAAGTATTGAGACATTTATAACAGGCTGGAACCATTACCTTGCAACTAGACTATCAGGACTCTGTACATCAAGGGTTAATCATGCCCAGCTGAGGATAGAAAAAAGACCACGGAAAGCCCAACACACATTACACCTGCTCAGTGCAGGTTTCTTCAGGGAATATCAATAGTTCCGGTATGCCATACCACGCTATCGGAGGCTTTTTATATGCCCCTGTCTGACCATAAAGTGATCTGTTAAGTGTGTGGACCTGCCACCCATCACGGCGCGCAGTGCCGGAAGCCGCGTCCTTCCCCGCCGGATACAGCATCAGGGTGCCATTGCGCATGAGCGGGGACTCATCACCATAGCTACCGTGCATTCGCAGACCCTCACAGAGACGCTGCAGCCTAACTGGGAGAGCACCAACATTCAGGGCTGAGTGCACTGCGGCCAGATGCTGCAAGAGGACTCATAAGACAAGTTTGGCAAATAAAAACAGGACATTATTGCCATAGATAATCAGGAAGTAAATAATAAATTATAACTTCCTTTGGCATGTTCTTGTTAGTCTTGTAAGTAGTGGTAGAATGAAGTCCATGATCCATGTTACAGTCCACTATGGGCAGTTAAGTGGGTTCAACAAGTCCCCGAAATGTGGAAAGAATCCTATAGTAAACATAGTACAAGGAAAATAACATTAATTAAAACCAGAACCAAAAAGAGTGAAAAAGAAAAAGAAAGGAAGAAGGGAGAAAGGAGAAGAATGCACAAAACAACAATAATGCAGAATCAAATTACAAAAAGGGGGCAAATGACAAAGACTCATTAAGTTCCACATGGAGTCACAGTATTGAGAGTGGCAATCCAATGAGCCTTCGCATTGCGCGAGAAGTCTCTTTAAATTGCCCCCCCTAATCCCGCCCTAATCAAATCAATCCCACAGAACTTCAAACCACTAGGGTCGCAGACATGTTTTTCTTTGAAATGGCGTGGGATTGTTTTTAGCAAAGTGCTATCCATCACCTGCTTTGCCCCTTCAGTACCCAGCACGTGCTCCCTAACCCTCACCCGACACTCGGAGACATGAGGCCCACATAAATCAGTGGGCATTCACATACTGCATAATAAATAACGTGTGTGGAACCACACGTAATTCGATGTCGAATCTCGTGTGTTCGCTAGTTGTCGGATGAGGTAAAGCTACTGCACTGTGTGATATTCGGGCAAGCAACACAGTGACCACATATATAGCACCAGGGGTAGGACCCCTTGACCCAAAAGGATTCGGGACGTGCGCCACGTAATGGCTTCTGACTAACAGGTCCTTAAGGTTGTGTGCTTGCCTTGCCGTCATTGAGGATTATCAGGAAGTATGTCACTGAAAATGGGATCGGTCTTTAAAATAGACCAGTCTTTAGACAAAATGTTACGCATCGTCCCCCATTCTCGGTTATATGTACTAATGAAACGTACCTCCTGGTCACCCCCCCTAATTTTCGTCGTCGATGAACCTGAAACTGCGGTTTAGAGATCGGGGATATAGTGGCAGATCAATAAAAGGTGGGTATCAGAAGGCCAGAAATACCCCAAGAGATCGTTTGCTGAGATATGCCCCCAAAATTAGGGGGGCTGATCATGAGGTACGTTTCATTAGTACATATAACCGAGAATGGGGGACAATTCGTGGTTTTATACTTTGGCAGTTTACTTAATAAAGCCGTGCATTTTTTCTGCGGATTTTATGCGAAATGCTGAAAAACGATCACCTTTGACCAAGAAACATAAGATAAAATGTCAAGAAATATCTAAAGACTGATTTTTCAAAGGTTTTATGGACTTATGAAATGAGAGTGGCTCTTGATGGGCCAGAGTGATGGGCCAGAGGCTGGATCAGTAAAGGTCAGAGAGCTCCACTCCAACTCAGATGCCAGCAAGGTGGAGGTGGGGTACTGGTATCGGCTGGTATCATCAAAGATGAACTTGTGGGACCTTTTCGGGTTGAGGATGGAGTGAAGCTCAACTCCCGGACCTACTGCCAGTATCTGGAAGACAACTTCTTCAAGCAGTGGTACAGAAAGAAGTCGGTATCGTTCAAGAAAGACATGATTTTCTTGCAGGACAATGCTCCATCACATGCATCCAACTACTCCACAGTGTGGCTGGCCAGTAAAGGTCTAAAAGAAGAAAAACCAATGACATGGCCCCCTTGTTCACCTGATCTGAACCCCATAGAGAACCTGTGGTCCCTCATAAAATGTGAGATCTACAGGCAGGGAAAACAGTACACCTCTGGGAACAGTGTCTGGGAGGCTGTGGTGGCTGCTGCGCGCAATGTTGATTGTAAACAGATCAAGCAACTGAGAGAATCTATGGATGGAGGCTGCTGAGTGTCATCATAAAGAAAGGTGGCTATATTGGTCACTAATTTTTGGGGTTTTGTTTTTACATGTCAGAAATGTTTTTTCTAAATTTTGTGCAGTTATATTAGTTTACCTGGTGAAAATAAACAAGTGAGATGGGAATATATTTGGTTTTTATTAAGTTGCCTAACAATTCTGCACATTAATAGTTACCTGCACAAACAGATATCATCCTAAGATAGCCAAATCTATAAAAAAACACTCCAACTTCTAAAAATATTAAGCTTTGATATTTATGAGTCTTTTGGGATGATTAAGAACAAAGTTGTTGATCAAGAATAAAAATAATCCTCTAAAATACAACTTGCCTAATAATTCTGCACACATTGTATATAGTAAAAAAGTTTGCAGCAGCACACAGTCACTGCCAATCATGTGTGTATACATAAATATAAAGAGAAATGAAGCACCTATGCATTTGAGAAAAAAATATAAAAACAGGAGTTTTTTCCAAAAACTCAATTTTTGGATTTTTTTTTTAATATGTTGTCTTTGTAAAGTAAGGTTCTTAGTACACATATTGGCCAATACCTGTTTGCCCATCAACCGTGGCAAGGTGACCTTAAATCTGAAGGGTCCCTATCCTACCATGCCACTCTTTCCTTAGCTAAGCCTCCATTTTTATAATTTTTATGGGAAGTGGGAGGACTCACTTCAATCAAAGACCACCTGGGGTCGATGAGGGTGCAGAGTAAAGCTGTGGAGCCAGTAACTCCAACAATTATATAGAAACAAAATAAAAAATAAAGCTAAACAGCACTCAAGGTCTAGTCTCAACTGGTGCAAGCTGCAATACTGAACAATATACAGAGAAAAAAGTTCACAGCAACACTCAGTCACTGCCAATCATGTGTGTATACATACATATATATAGATAGAAGTGAAACACCTATGCATGTGAGAAAAAATAAAAGAAACATGCATTTTTTCAAAAAAAGGTGTTTGGAGAAAAAAATCCAAAAATTCAGTTTTTTTAAAAAAATGCATGCTTTTATATTTTTTTCTCAAATCTAAAACAAGAAAATCAGCACAAACGTCAAACCAAAGCCGGCTGCAAAACGTCCTGTGTTCAGCATAACATATAAGTACAAAAAAACAGGCAGTACTGCAAATGGAGATTCTGTATGGTTACCTGAGGCTGAGAGGAGTAACGTGGTCAGTGCAGTGAGTAGAATGGCATCATGCAAGGCAAACCCCCCTTCCCCCCTCCAAAAGCCCACTCACTTTTTTGGGCAGACCGGCAGAGGAATCATTTCAAGATTATGGGTGCAAAGATGTTCTCCGCAGGCTCTCAAGATCTCACTTCAGGACCACACCCTCTCCAATCAATCGAATAGAAGGTCTTTCCCTAAATCCTCTTAAAATCTAGAACGTCCCTTACCTCAAACACATCTAATGGACTATCAGGATAGAATAGTTGCAGGAGTATGGGACCTGGGAAAACTATTTAGGACCTTAGTCTTCGGCTTCAGGTACGAGACATGAAAGGAATTTTGAACCCACAGAATAAACAGGAGCTGGAGACTGTCGGTCACTGGATTGGTCTGCATGAGAATCTAGAATGGCCCAAGGTAACAAGGTGCGGACTTGAAGAAAGGCACCTTCAGGTAAATATTACAGGGTGACATGATTTTATCTCCAGGACAGTAATGAGGTAGAGAACTTCTTTTTTTGGAAGCCTGAGACTTCATCCTGCCTTAAGGAGCGAGACCTGAGTCTGTTGCCAGATCTGGACAAAGTTGTGCCTGATAGATGCTGCTCTTTAAAACAGTAGTCCAAAATTATGAAAGCTCTGCACACAAACAGTAATACATGTACTTTAAAGAGATTGTCTGAGCAAATGTTTCTCATGGAGGTCTTATTTTTGTGAAAATAAAATTAGCAAAATATATCATACTCACCTACTGTCAACCTCCTGAACCAGAGCATGACACAATATGGTTAGCACCAGCATCAATGATGTTGCCATTCTACCAGACCCAAGACTACTGCAGCGTGTGATAGGCTGCAGTGGTCAGGTGACTTGACCTGAATGCGTCCCAAGCTGCAGCAATCATGTCTGGTATAATGGTGACATCATTAATAATAAATCCAAAAGGCCTCTTCTGATTTTTAAGTCTGGCATGAAGCCATTGTCTTGTTGGGCTTTTAAGTCAAAAGAGATATAGGGGGGGCGTGTCCTAACCTCTGATGAAGTAGGAAGCTTGGATCTGGAGCTCCGACCAGGGACCTGTTTCACAAGCTAATTCCACGGTTCCCTCGTGCCCCCGAGGCTCCAAAACGCTCTGTACTGGCTCTGGAGGATCTCCTGCTGACATGGGGAAAAGTAAGGCCAGCTCCCGTGACCCAGCCCGCCGCATTGCTGACTTCTTTGTCCCCCCTCTGCACGTGGTGCAGGGAGATTCACAGACACAGCAGTCCCCCAGAGCTGCTCGTGCTGCTCGGCGTGATCCTCCCCCCTCAGCCTCAGGCAGTTCTGAGATTGTTATCCCAGAGGCTACAGTAACTCCTTCACTTTTGAAAGCCATGCTGGGGGAGCTTAGATCCTCCATACAGGAGGATATGCGGGCCATGATGTCCTCTCTCCGGGGGGAGGTGGAGGAGCTGGGAGGCCGGACAGATCGTCTTGAAAGGAAGATGGCTGAGCTGGTGGCTTCACATAATTCCCTGTGGGGCGCTCATGAGGCTCTGGAGAATAAAGCACATAAAACCCACTCTAAAGCCCTGGACCTGGAGGACAGGTCCAGAAGAAATAATATCAAGCTCAGGGGGGTCCAGGAATCGGTATCAGATGCAGACCTGAGACCTTTCTTACAGGAATTTATTATGGTAGCCCTTCCACAGACAGACAGAAGCCTCCTGGTGATCGATCGCATATATCGCCTGCGCAAACCCCCATTGTTGGCGCCTTCTGTGCCGAGGGACGTGCTCGCCCGGGTACATTTTTTTGAACTTAAGGAGGAATTCCTCCAGGCACTCAGGGGTTCACCTCAGCTGCCTGACAAGTTTGCCTCTCTGAAGGTCTTTCAGGATCTCTCCCCTGGCACCTTGGCCCTGCGCAGAGCCTTTGCCCCTTCACTTCAGTCCTCAGCGATAAGGGCATGCAATACAAATGGGGGTACTACCCTACCAGACTCCTCATTAAAAAAGATGGCACCTTCACTACCTGCCTCACCCCCTGGCAAGCTGCAAAATCTTTCTCTGAATGGGGATTCCAGCCTGCAATTGATAAAGACTTGGATAAGTCTCCTAACTCAGGATAGAACTCTCCCAAGCAAGTGGACCGCCGCATTGACCCTGACTGGGTAACCATTCGATGAACTTGCATCATCTGGGTCCCTGGTCGGACCTTTTTTCCCTGTTGTTTTCTTTTGTTCTCTCCTTTCCTGTGTGGTTATCCTTCCGCGCAGGACTGAGGGACTCGGACTCTAGCTGCTGTTTCCACGGACTGAACCCTGTGGACTGTTGGAGTCCTAGTTTTGGCCCCCTAGGTGACGTTGTTTGTCACCGGTGGATTCGGACCTCTGTCCTGAATGGACGTTCTGTTTCTTATTTTTTTCGTGTTCTTTGTTTGTATGTCTTGTTTGTCTCTCCCTTTTCCCCCACTTCCCCTTTCTCTCCCTAGGTGGACACGGAGCTGTATCTCTGCTTTAGTAATTTTTATGCTATTTACTTATTGTACCGTACCATTATCTGTTGCTATGTTTGACCCTCCATGAGTATTACACTGGTCTCCCAAAATGTTAACGGGCTAAACTCTCCGTGCAAAAGGGCAATGGTCTGGCGCCAGTTAAATAAATCCCGTCACCAGATAGTATGCCTTCAGGAGACTCATCTCCTGGCACAGGATGAACCCAGAATGTCTTCTACCTTGTATCCGCACCGATTCTTTGCAGGAGGAGGCACGAAAAAGGCCGGAGTTGCTATTTTTATCAGTAGAGATGTGACATTCCAATTGGTCCGGGTGGTCGCTGATGTAGCTGGGAGATCCCTGATTCTTCTCTGTACCATTAATGACGCACCCTACACAATTGCTTCAGTGTATGCCCCTAACACCGGTCAAATCAAATTCTTAAAATCATTCTTGCAAACTATAGGAGATGTACATCACGGGTATAAATTGATTGCAGGGGACTTTAATGTCCCGATGGTGAAGACGCTGGACTGCTCTGTCCCGTCTGATTCTAGAGCGGAGGCTGACCAGGTTGTGCGCTCTCATGGACTCCATGATATATGGAGGTACTTGCATTGCAGTGAACGAGATTACACGTTCATGTCCTCCAGACATGCAACTTACAGCAGAATTGACTATATACTAGTTAACGACGTGGCTCTCCCTCACTGTTCTGCGGCTACTATTGGTAACATATCCTGGTCAGATCATGCTCCTGTAACGGTCTCACTGATTGAACACCTGGCCTTAACCCCCCCTGCATGTTGGCGTCTTAATGCCCAGCTTCTAACGGACCAGTCTGCTGTCTCCCATCTAGAAGCCTTGCTGGATGAGTTTTTCCGCCTTAATGATACACCTGAGGTGCAGCCTGACACTCTCTGGTACGCACATAAGGCTGTTATGAGGAGCCACTTACTCAAACTGGCGGCATCTAACAAGCGTAAATATACCCAGGCTTTGAGAGATGCTCTGGCAGAGGTGGCATCTTTGGAGACCAGGCATAAACATACCCCCACCCCACTCTTGCTCTTGGAGCTCGGCAGGGCCCGCCTTCGGGTCCGGGAATTACTGCTGCGCTCCACCGCTAACGCCCTGCGCAAATCTAAGGCCGCCTTTTACTCTATGGGTGATCGAGCGGGTGCCCTGTTGGCCAGGCGTGTCAAGAAGAGGGAAGCGCATTCTAGGATCCCTTTTCTTGTGAAACCAAACTCCACAAAAGTTTATAATCCCATCCACATAGCAGACGAGTTTGCCTCGTATTAATCTGAGCTTTATAATCTCAGGGATGACCCAGCGTTGCCACAACCCTCTCCTGATATTATAGCTGCCTTCTTAGAGAGGGCTTCTTTACCCAAAGCTACACAATCCCAACTTGCTTCTCTGAATGCTCCCATTCAAACCTCAGAGATCCTTAGGGTTATTAATGAAGCTAAGAAACACTCTGCCCCCGGACCAGATGGGTTCTCTTTTCCTTACTATGCTCAGTTCCTTTCTACCTTGGCACCTCGTCTCCTCTGTCTCTTTGACTTCTGGGCACAAACTGGTAGTATCAGATCAGAGGGGCTGCAGGCCTCAATTGCCACACTCCCCAAACCGGGCAAACCACCCACCACTCCTTCTAATTTTCGCCCCATCGCTTTGCTCAATGTAGATGTGAAGATCTATGCCAAACTGTGGGCAAACCGCCTCCTTCTGGTGCTGCCCTCCCTGGTCCACCCTGACCAGGTGGGGTTTGTCCTGGGCAGACAGATGAGGGATGGTACGAGACGCCTGATTGACTTGCTGGATGAGGTTGAGAGGGGGCAGCTCCCCAGTGCATTCCTCTCACTTGATGCTGAGAAGGCGTTTGATCGGGTGCACTGGGGATACTTGGAGAGGACAGTTATTAAATTTGGACTTAATGGTCTCATAGTTCGGGCAATCATGGCCCTGTACTCCTCTACGAGTGCCTCAGTCCGTGCATCGGGCTTTCAGTCCCAGACCTTTTCAATCTCTAACGGGACGAGGCAGGGCTGCCCCCTCTCTCCCCCTTATTTTTGCGTTAGTCATGGAGCCTCTTGCGGCCATTGCTCGTCAGTCCCCTGACATTAAGGGAATTCCTGTTGGTTTGGCTGACTATAAGATCAGTCTCTATGCTGACGACGTGGTCTTTACTTGCTCTGATCCTCAGCGCTCCCTCCCTGCGATTTTTGCACTTCTACATGACTTCTCCTTAGCTTCTTATTATAAACTTAACTTGTCTAAATCTACTCTCTTCCCTCTTTTTCGCCCCTTGCCTCTGCAGTCTCATATTCAAGCCACCTACCCTTTGTGCTGGGCCCCTCTGGGCTTTACTTATTTGGGAATAAAAGTGACGCGCCTGGCCGACATGGTAAGACTAAATTGTGAGGCCCTTGTCGCAGAGCTCAGAGCGGATGTGGGAAAATTCTCGGGGTCCTTCCTCTCTTGGATGGCTCGCATCCAGGTGGTGAAGATGATGTTACTTCCTAAATTACTCTACCTCTTTAGATGCCTGCCTCTCCACATCCCTGCCAGACGCCTCTCCCTCTTTCAGTCTATCTTTGACTCGTTTATTTAGGGCGATAAACCGCACAGGATTAGGAGACAGTGGATGGTCCTGCCTAGTGCCAGGGGTGGTTTGGGGGCACCTTTTATAGTGGCCTATTATAGGGCGGCCATTTTGGAGCCTCTTAAGCTATGGTGGGAAGGGTCCACTCAGATCCCTTGGTTGATGATAGAGACTCACTTTGCTCCTAAGGGTTCCCTCAGGCTCCTGTTGGAGGTCTCTCTCTTAAGATCAGATCCACCAACGGCCCTTCTTTCTACTATGGTTGCTGTGACAAAACTATGGGCGTCGGTTTGCCCTATGGTGTTCCCGTATATGGCCAGGTATGTGTCCCTTGATGCCCTGACAGTGCTTATCGACGGTTTCCCTTCCTCTCTTTGGGGAAAGGCAGGGATCACTTTTATCACCAGCCTTTTTGGTCCGTCGGGCCTTCTCCCTTTCACCGCTCTTCAATCTAAGTATCCCCTCCCAAATGCTGCTTTTTTTCATATTTACAGCTGCACAGCTTTTTACGTGCGTCGACGTTTTTCAGGGATCCCCCGCTCATTGGAGACACCCCGGGCCATAGATTTTTTAAGCCTCAGACCTTTGTATCCAGGAGTGTATCAGTTCTTTATAACACCTTATTACTCCACGGCCTATCACTCAAACTTTCGTGCATGGAGTCTTGGAAGTCCCTTCTCTCATTTACTGCCTCAGCGGAGGAATGGTCCGCGGCCTTATTGCACTCTGCCAAGTTCTCCTCTTGTGTGGGTCATGTGGAACAGGCTAGAAAGACCCTCCTGCAATGGTATACGACTCCGGGCCGTCTGGCCAAACTCCACCTGGCCTCCTCCTCCTCCTGCTGGAAGGGTTGTGGCTCATCTGGATCGTTATCCCATGTCTGGTGGGAGTGCCCCCCTATTAGGAACTTTTGGTGTCAGGTAGAGTCGCTCATTGCTGAGGTGACGCAGATCCCGATGTCCCTAACACCCCAACTGGCGCTATTGGGTATTTCTCTGGTAGATTTCCCCTCGCCCTTGAGACCTATCATATCTAATATTCTAGTCACCGCAAGGCAGAGCATAGCAGCTCACTGGAGGACCCCATCTACCCCCTCCAGGGCAGAACTGATCAACAAACTCAATCTTCACTTCTGCTATGAATCCCTAAGCGCTTCATCATTATTTAAAAAGAATAAAGTCCTTACTTGGTGGGATCCCTGGGTCACCTCTATCCATGCTACGGATATTCCGTCTTATCTGTTAAAATGACTGAGTGTTGATTCTTTTTGAGTACAATATATGTTGACATTGATGACAAGCGTTATGTAGCTTTATGTGTTTTAATGTCCACCCTCCTTTCTCCTTTCCTCCCCATCTCCTTCTCCCACCTCGCCCTTGAACTTTTTCCCCTTTATATTGGCCATTGAATGGCTTTTATGCTGTTTTTCTGTATATTGTTATATGCTAATAAAAATCTTAATGGTTAAAAAAAAAAAAAAAAAAAAGAGATATAGGGGATTCCAGCAGGTAGGAGATATTTTGCAACACTTGAGTCAACTACTATTGATACCAATCAGACTGATGAACCTGATTTTGCCTAAAATTACTATGAGCATCCACCTGCCAGGTAGACAACGCTCATTTCACGTAAAACATGCAATTCTTTCTCTTCTACATTTTTTACATTGTCATTTTTATTCATGGTTCATAGTGGCGGTCCATCCTGGAAAGTAAAACGGTTAAATCTACAAAGCTGTCACAAGAACAAATATTGTAGATTTACTTAGATCATTTAAGGACTTTGTCATTTTAGAAAATGGCATTGCCAGATCGTTTTTCCATTCAAGCAATTTATACATGATTTTATATTTTCCTTCAATTTATGAGGAAAGAAAACATGAACATCACAATGAAGAAAAAGTGTCAATGTCCCCTAGATTGATTTTAAATTGCAGACGTTTAACTGAATACTGGAAATAGGAGACAATGTTGCTATTCACCTGAATGAATTATTTACACTGACTGCTGGATATGTGACTTTGTAACTGCTTGCCTTTATTTAAAAGATATTCTATTTAGTAATGTGGCCTTGAACAGAATTATATAATATAAAATCATACGACGTACTCGACAAAATAATGAAACTAACTTTTGTCTTTACCAGTGAAGTTTCGAGTATTGGCTTGTTTGTGGTTTATGCAATGATGGAGGCAATGACACTAGTTAACTAACCTCATGATAATATAGGCCAAGTTCACATCTGAGCTCCGGTGCGTTTGGCAGCAATGCGCTAGCGCAGGTGGTAGCGCAGTGCATGAGCTGCCAAGCGCAACAGAGCGCAAATGAAGCGCATTGCGCTAGCGCCGCCATTAACTTGTAAGGGCGAGCGCAGGAGAGCGGAACCTGGAAGCGCAAGTGTGACAGGGCCTGTGTCACAGCGCATGCGCTAGTCTGGACGCACCGGAAACGCGTAATGTGATGTTTTCGGTGTGTCCGGACTAGCGCGTGTGCTGTGACACAGGCCCTGTCACACTTGCGCTTCCGGGTTCTGTTCTCCTGTGCTCGCACATACAAAGTAATGGTGGCGCTAGCGCAATGCGCTTCATTTGCACTCCACTGCACTTGGCAGCGTATGCACTGCACTACCAACTCCGCAAGCACAATGCTGCCAAACACATCGGAGCTCAGATGTGAACTGGGCCATAAAGTAGTATGAGCGCTAATGCTGGGAGTACTGTAGGATTATTATAAATAATTGTTATTTTCAAATAAATTAAAATGTTTTAAAAATTGCTAAGCTACAAACTACTGTACTAAATTACTTAAATAAGCTACCACCAAGATTTAGCATGTTTAATAAAGGTATGACCATAATGGTGCCTTCATACATATTCAATGGCTATATTTAGTAAAGAATTATGCATCCTGGTTGTTTTTTAAATCCACATTTTATTTTTTCAGCGCATTGGGGTGGGAGTGTGGATCAAAACTGTGGGTAGGGTCTTCAAACCTATCTACCTACCTCTGGTTTCTGTGTGTGCCTCCTTTTTTAAAGTTTCCCACTGCCGATACTGCAGCACAAATTCATCTCCCATGGTCTTCAGTAAAATGGTTCCGGTGGTGGTGAATACACTGATCAAAATCTTTATTAAGTGATGATCTTAATCTACACATGCGTCACTAACAATGCTATTTTACTGAAGACCACCATGGAATAAATTCATGGATATGTTACCTACTGATTTAATGGCATCAGCATGAACTTTAAAAAAGGAGAAACATACAAACACGAAAGGCAGGTGGAAGGGCCACAGCCAAAATCCTTCCTCAAAGATTCACCCCACAGTCCCACCCCAATGCTTTAAAAGCTTATTAAATTGAAACTTCAAATTGGGAACCTGTCTGGTCCTTCATGCCCCCAAAAGCACCAACAGTATTTATGATATGCAAATTAGGCCTTTGACTAGTCCAGAAGGTTTCCCCACTTTAATCCCTTTACCCCAGGTGATTTTCCATTTTTCATTTTAGTTTTTTTCTCTCCTTCTTCCAAGAGCCACAATTTTCTTATTTTAATGTCAATACAGACATATGAGGGCTTGTTTTTTTGCGGGACAAGTTGTACTTTCATAAGAAATCATTATTTTACCATATAGTGTACAGAAAAATTGATAAAAATTCCAAATTCGGTAAAATTGCAAAGAAAAATGCAATTACACATTTTTTTGTTTTTTTTTATTCACCATGTTCACTATATGGTAAAACTGATGTATTATTATTATGCCTCAGATTGATACGAGTTCGTAGATACGAAACATGTATACTTTTATTGTTATCTAAGTGGTGAAAAAAAATTCAAAAGTTTTAAAAAAAAAAGTATTCCGCTTTTGGTGCCATTTTCTGCCACCTGTAGCATCCTTATTTTTTTGACTCTGGAGCTGTTTGATGTCTTATCCTTTTGCAGCTTGATGTTACGTTTCTAATTATACTATTTTTGTGTAGATGCGCTGTTTTGATCACCCATTATTGCATTTATTGCAATGTTGCAATGTGGTTTTTATGTTCCTTCAATTTGCTGATCTGATTGATTTTATATTTTGATACAACGGGCATTTCTGAACTCAACGATACCAAATATGTGTTTGTTTTATTGTTTTACCACTTGTATTTTGAATGGTGTGAAATAGGGGTGATTTGAACTTTTGTTTTTTTTGCATATTTTTACAAACTATTTTTTTATTGATTCTTTATTTTACACTGCCCCACAGGTTGCCACAGTGCTGCACAGTCCAATCACTTGTGCGATATTCCGATGAGCTGCAGCACATCAAAACATAGCCCAAATGATCACTCTCTGTGGATGGCAGTGTTTGCCAAGCATCCACAGGAAGTGAACTCTGATAGCTTCTGGTGTCACTGCAGGATCTCGGGGTATCGGGTGACGCACAGAGATCATGCGAGTTTATTGCGGGATCTCCAATCTTGGCAGGGAACCATGCAATCTCTGCTATAGTGCTTTGAATCCCACTGTCAGTGAATGACAGCGGTATTCAAAGGGCTAACACCGCCAATTGGATCACTAATCCAATCGGCAGTGGTATCTCCACATCTCAGCTGATGATGTCAGCTGAGATATTGGGGGAAGATGAGAGCTCACCACGGGAGCTCACAACAAAGGCACCCGACACATGATGTAGTGGGTATGTCATATGTCGGGAAAAGGTTAATCAGGGTGTTGGACCAGATGACCAAGGAGGTCCCTTCCAACTCTATCATTCTATGATTCTATGATTCACTTTGCATGTTATCACACCCATGTTCGCATAACATGCTTTAAAAAAATCTGGGGTCCTCGCTAGCGCTATACAAAACTCTCAAATGGACGTTGCTTTGTTAAGCACACAGCATTGAGCTTCTGAAGCCAGTTGTATGTGTCCCAGCTTCATAGAGGCGCACTGTACGTGATCTGAAGAGCAGCCAATATAATATGCTAAGAGAACTGACTAGACAGGGAACTAACAGCCCCTCAAGTAAGGCCTAATTTGCACATCATAAACAGACTTAAAACATACTTTTTTTTAAAGATCTGTTTATTTATGTAAATAAATGAAGGGACAATTAGGCAGGTAATTTTGATATGTACCCACAAATATGAGTATTAATGAGGACCTGACAGGTTCCCTTTAAAGAACTACCAGAATGTGAATTTCTTCATTATAGTTACCGTATCTATGTAATCTGTGTAAGGGCCCTTTCACATCAGCGTTTTTTGAAATTCGCGGCAGATGCGGTGAAAAAAACCGCATCTGCCGCGATTACCGCATACCGGCTGCACTTGCGGCACGGTTGCGGCGCGGTTGCGGTAAACGCCATACAAGGTATAAGCGGACTTGCGGCAGGTGCGGCAAGTGCGGTTTTGGCACTTGCGGCAGGTGCGGCCGCGAAAAAAACCGCGGCTGACAGCATTTTTTTTCGCGGCCGCACCTGCAGCAAGTGCACCTGACGCAGGTCCGCCTATACATTGTATGGCGTTTACCGCAATCGCGCCACAACCGTGCCGCAAGTGCAGCCGGTATGCGGTAATCGCGGCAGATGCGTTTTTTTTACCGCATCTGCCGCGATTTGAAAAAAACGCTGATGTGAAAGGGCCCTTAGGGTACTTTCACATCAGCATTTTTCTAATCCGGCAGAATAACCGCTGTTTTTGAAATACTGGATCCGGCAACATTGCATTCTGCTCAATGTATTTGTAATAGAGTTCTGAAAATGTGCAGCAACTGTGGTTTCATCTGGATTGGTGAAATCCGCCACTTCAGGCTTAGCAGCGTTTTTTTTCCGAAGACTGCAGTGCCGGATTTGCCGGATCCGGATGAAACCGCAAGTCAATGCACAGTTCTGACACTCCATTAAAAATGCCTTGGACAGAACACAATCTTTCCGAATTCATTTTTTTTTTTAAAAAAGGCAGAATTCTGCCGAATTTGAAAAAACACTAATCTGAAAGTACTAAAAAAATCTGGTTTTGACTAGAAAATCATGAACTGAAAATATCACAGATTTGAAAGTAGCCTAACACATACCTTTATTTTAATATTGTGCTAACAAGTTCTCCTTAATAATCTGATAACTGATAACTGATCCAGTTATCAAAAAACAGATTCATTACAAATAAAAGAAAAACGGATGGCTTTTTAACAGATTCATTAAAATACTCTTCTTACTAAAAACAAACTTCTATATACATATGCTGCATTTAGGAATGAGTTTTGCATGGTGAGGAAGGAAAAAATATAAATGTCTGCATTCTTAATAAAATAATTAAAATTTGCTGGTTTCATCATATTTTCCCCAAAATGTCCATTTTGGGTCTACTAAATTTGACACAAATTTCAATACTGAGGAAAGGGGAAAGAGAGATAGAAAGGAAGAGAAGAGAAAGACTCCATAACTATAATACATTTTGTTGCAATATGATTGATTAACTCTGTGAATCTGGAGATTTATTCCAACATTGTCCTGTGCCCGACTATGCTCCATTAGGAACCGCTCATCTCTGATGACCAATATAATAGCCAATTAATAACCTGGAATGTAATATCAAAACTGCAGTCCTTTATGTTGAATGCTGGTCAAAAAATCATTAGCCAAATCAACAGTGGGCATGTCTACAACTTTCCAGCAAGGGGACAGTTTCAGAGGAGAAGTATGAGCTTAATTAACCATCTTCCCAGTAGTGTGGTACAGAAATTTGCTTTGGGACATTATTTCAGCATGGCTGGGTTGTTACAGAGTAGCCAGACCACACACCTTTGACTAAAGACAACTTGTTGCGGACTCTGGGTAGGGCAGCCTGCCATACATGACCCAATAAATGCTGTTATGTCTGGGCATTGGCAGTCGAGTTTCCAGGATTGTGACCAGTGCCAATAACTGGCTGGCCACCAGAGGAAGGGGCCAATGCAATTGTTGCACCGGTACCAACTCAATGTTGAAAAAATTCCTGTACAGCATGTCACACTTTCTAGCATTAATGTCTCCTATGGTGCATATTACCAAGAGGCAGCATTTATCCAACATGGTGGAAGAGTAAGTGTCCACACTGATGATTGTGCACCATTTAATTTCTGCGTCCCCAAATTCAACACATGGCCTGAGCTAGAAGCTTACACCTTGGAGAACTAACCTCCCCTGCTACAAGTGTAGTGCCTGAGTATGTGTTTAGCACAGCAGGAGCTATCATCACAGACTGGGGTATCTAACTCATAAAATAGAAAAGGACAGCACCACATACCAAACGGGATTCTTTGCCAATTCTTTATTCCAGCACCCCAGTGCAAGCGACTTTTCGGACTATGTCCTTTATCAAGCAACGTGTGTCTAACTGTCCTCAGCTAATACTCTCACATTAAGGGTGCTTTACACACACCCAAGGAAAGATTCATTCATAAAGATAGCCGACTTTCATTAAATTTAATAAATTGTGGCTTACACCGGACTTGTCCATATGTTTGATTGGGTGGACATCTATACTACCTGCAGCCAGACATTAGTAAACTTTATCTGCCATTCTTAAGTTTTTTGAAGGACTCCAAAAATACAGTAGTCCCTAAAAAAATTACATTAAATACAACAAGAAAATTGTTGGCTGCCTCCTCCTCTGCCTCTTTGACCAACACCGCTACTTTCAACTCAACCTACTACTCCACTTCGACCTCCTTCTCTCCCTCCTCCTACAGGTTCCTTATTTATAAAGGTGGGGTTAGCACTTTATGTAATTTATTTTTATAAAAAAGAACAAAAGTCAACTTCACCCAAAAAAACAAAGAAAAAATATAACAAAAAAAATGTGCCTGACACCTCTACGGACAACACTGCCATGTCCTTTTCAACCTCATCAACCACTTTGACCATCTCCTTCTCCTCTCTCTCCTCTTCCGGGTCCCTTGTTTTGTATTGAGGGATTAGAGCTTCATGTAAGATATTTTCATAAAAAAAGAAAAAACAAAAAAACACAAAAAAAAAATCAAGAAAGAAAAAATATACGCCAAAAAATCAAATAAACAAAAAATTTTGGCTAAAGCCTCTTCGGCCACCACTGCCAGGTTCACCTCAACCTCATCCTCCACTTAGACCTTCTCCTTCCACTGGTTCCAATTTTTATTTTTAGAGGGGAAGGATTCTATGATTCTGTATGTTTTTTAGGGGAGTCTATCTTAGTTTAAAGGTGTTCTGTGTGATCTGTGTTAAAATTTTGAAAACTAGCTCTGTAGGTGCCTCAGTTTAAAATTAATGATTTGAGTAGGGTGGTGACTCCC
The DNA here is from genome assembly GCA_033576535.1 of Allobates femoralis. Lineage (NCBI taxonomy): Eukaryota > Metazoa > Chordata > Amphibia > Anura > Aromobatidae > Allobates > Allobates femoralis. The sequence continues at coordinate 55,153,113 of JARQOC010000002.1, read as the reverse complement.
TAGTCTATGACTCCCAGGCTATGTCTGGGTTAACTAAGAAAAAACACTATGTTGGTGCATATCCAGATAAATGTTGTCCTGTGGAGAAACTCTACCAAGCTTAGGAGTGTGGCTCAACTGTTGAAAGCAGCTATGTTACGTTCTACCTTCAAAATGATACACTGTGATTTCACTATGGCAATCTTGGCTATGTGGGTTAACTGTGAAAAGAGGGTCTTTTGTTTACTTGCTCATCTATGCAATTTACTGCAATATCATAGTATTGCAATGTATTGTAAATTTAGCTGCGACAGGTTGGACTTAAGAGATTTCACATGACAGGGGTCTTCAGAAGGCCAACGGCTGTAATGGCAATTAAACAGCACCCTGTGATCATATTGCACAGAGTTCTGAAAGCCATCAGAAGTATCGTCCATCATACTGAATGCTTTTATTGTCGATAAAATGCCTAAGATTGCCATTTGAACAAAACCTGTCATGTGGGAAAATCCTATTAACCTGCAGATATGGGGTTGATCTGCAGGTTAACAGAGTTCTGGACCTGTCAATCCCCTGCACATTGAACCCTGATGCTGGGAGGAAATGAAATTCTATCCTCCTGGCAGTATTCCCACTTCAGTCATGGAGGCAGTGTCAACATGGGTTCAGTCACTGCTCTGTGCATGGCAAGAGGCGGCTGTAACGGTGCCCCTCCTGCTTAATGACAGCTTCCTCTACATTGAAGCCGCTGTCAGTCAGTGCTTGGGGTCATGGTTAAAGCTGTTGCTCTAGATAAACAGAGCAGTGATTGAAATCGTGCAGGGGCCTCCTCCAAGCACTGCCAGGTTTATTAAAGCCCATTTCCACCCACAGTGGACTTTAATGTGCAGGTGTCAGGAAGGTTTCAAATGTTATCAACCTGCAGAATAACCTTACATATCTGAAGGTTAATAGCGTTTTTCCAAGTGATAGGTTCCCCTTATGATGTTAAACTTAGGGCCCTTTCACATCAGCGTTTTTCGTAAATCGCGGCAGATGCGGTGAAAAAAACGCATCTGCCGCGTTTGCCGCATAACCGTTCCACTTGCGGCACGGTTGCGGTTTTTTTCCATAGGAAGTATAGGGGGACTTGCGGCAGATGCGGCAAGTGCGGTATTGCACTTGCGGCAGGTGCGGCAGAGAAAAAAACCGCGGCTGACCACGGTTTTTTTCGCTGCCGCACCTGCCGCAAGTGCAATACCGCACTTGCCGCATCTGCCGCAAGTCCCCCTATACTTCCTATGGAAAAAAACGCAACCGTGCCGCAAGTGGAACGGTTATGCGGCAAACGCGGCAGATGCGGTTTTTTCACCGCATCTGCCGCGAATTACGAAAAACGCTGATGTGAAAGCACCCTAACACAATTACCGATCTGGCATCAGCTATTTAATAGAGCCAGCTCCTGAACGGCCTTGTTTGGGCTTAGCTCCTACGCTCACTCCATGCAGCACTGTAGTATGGCCACCGGTCAATTTGTAGGCCTCTGTTATGAGGTTAGTAATTAATAAATAATTTTATAATCTTTTTTTGCGTTGATTTTTCATTTCTTTCCACTAACTGTATCCCTCAATGTTACCCTGGGTGTTACTCTGCCTAACCCTTATCCCCCTTTAAGACTCAACACCTTCACCTTACACAATACAGTACAAATTTGCCTTCATCATGATAGGAGATTCCAGTGTACGTTGACATATTGCTTAACATTACATTACGAAATGTTGGATTTCTTGACTGTGAGTTATAAAACATGTCAGAAAAGTCTTTTGAAATTTGAAGGCTCGGTGAAATGTAAAAGCAGAAAGTTTTACTCCCCAATGTACCTAACAATAACTTTATTCTCTGATGTAAAGACATGGTCTTGAATAAAAGCTGGTGCTATACATAGGGCTCTGAAAACCTGGATAGCGATCTCCGCACTATGTTTTGTATTGTCATGTTTTTTTTGTAAGAAAAGAAAGGGAATTGGACAATGGATAGCGCACAATAGTGTAGCTTTCTGTTTCTTTTGATCATTAAAAAAAAAGTGTCCTAGATTTTTCTTTTATTATAAAATTGGGGTCAATTACAGGCAGATTGAAAGTTGTGAATCTGTTTCTATCCAATTTCCTAATGTCTTAGCCCCTGCTGATTGGAGTACACTGTTTGCCGAATTATTAGGCAAGTGAGTATTTTGTCCGTGTCATCATTTTTATGCAGATTTTCCAAGTCCGAGCTTTATCTTGAAGGCTGTGTGCTCACGATCAGTAAAAGCAGCATTTTCGATGCACTCCAAAATACTACATGGTACAGTACAAGCATAGTGAATGGGATTTGTAGAAATCACCCGACCGCAGCGTGTTTTCAGCTGTGGTTCTCCCACAGCTCCTCAGCATGTTGATTTCACCACTGCGGTGAAGTGGTCACCACTGGCTACACACAGTGAGAAGCCACCCTGTACCCAATGCAGATGGTGACCACAAGGTGGCTGTGGTCTCCCTGCATGCACCCATGAGTTCCTGCAGATGCTACAGACTGTGTGCACATACCCGAATGCTTATTAGATGAAGCAGATCAGGTTATATGCATTTGTGTATTGAAGAGGGTGCGGCCTAGGGTCAAGGTGTGCAGACCTATTATGCAGCTTATTTTGCCAAAGCAAAATGGGCCGAAAAAGATATTTTAACTCTTACAAGTAAAGAATCATTTTGCTGACTCTTACATGTAAAAAATCTTACAGATGGATGCAGCACTCTTGAAATTGGGGTGTGTCACAGAACCATCAAAATGTTTGTTGCAAATAGTTACACAGGATTGCAAAACGTGTTGAGATAAAAAGCTGCAGATTAACTGCTAAAGATTTGAGAAGAGTCAAACATGAAGCAACCAGTAACCCATTACCTTCCAATACATATTCCAGAACTGCAACCTTCCTGGAGAGCCCAGAAGTACAATATGTTTAGTGTTCAGAGACATTGCTGATGTACAGAAGGTGGAAACCGTCCACCACTGAGCGAGACACAGAAGGTAAATGTCCATACTGGGTTTAAAATAATCTGAAGATGTCTTTTTCAAATATTATATAGGCCTTGTTCACACATACCAATCCGTTTTTTAGCTGTTAGATAAACGGATCAGTTTTTCTAAGTGTGCCATTAGTGTCCCCTGAGGTCCTGAATGTTTTTGGCAAGTTTTTGGACTTTGTCATTTTTTCATGAAAAACGCATATACGTTAATGCATACGTTAACGCAGGTGCCTATATGTGCCATGCGTTTCCCATAGGGCCCCATGTTAAAAAAACGCATGCATTTTTTTACAGTACCCAAAAAACGCAGCATGCAGTGTTTTTTGGGATGCTGAACAAAAACGCATATGTTGTTAAAAAACGCATTGACACTTAAGTGCACCATGTGATAATGCATTGCGTTTTTGGACTGTGAAAATAAAAATGACCAAAATGTTCCCAAAAACGGATTTCAGGCAAAAACTTGACTTGAATTTAAATGATTTATCATATTAAACAAGAAAATACACAAAACATATATCAAGAGACAAAACATAGATGAATACTCAGATATTAGAAATGTCATAACCTCATATCTCCCATACAACATTGCATTGGTGCAAATGATCAGCTATAAAATACAATAACATTTGTTACTACTTGAATGCATTTCATCCAATTAGGAATTTAAAACTCAACATTAACAAGGCATACTACTAGTATGAATGTCCTTGAGACATCACAAGGGTGACTTATACCCTACCTTAATAATCATTTTCAATTTATCATCAATAGTAAATTATCTAATGCACATTCTTGGTGTAATACACTCGAGGGGAATCCTGGGGCCTCCAACCATGCCTCCCAAATCTTGAAGAATTTATTAAGAGTATTGGTCTTTCGATAGACACCCTTTTTAGTGTTATTATATTATTTCGTTTGTTTTTGAGTTCCCCAATGGTCAGGGCAGCAGAATCCAACCAATGATAAGCTGACAGCTTTCTATCCTGGTAAAAGACTTTAGATATACCAATAGCTACCGGCAGCCCCGAATACACTCCCTCATCATGTAATAACAAAATTCACACATATGTATCTGTCCCAATCTGTACCCCATACACCTGTTCAATAAGAGCCAGAGTGTTTCCAGACGTTTTCTATATTATCATATTCCCACATCATATGGATCAGATCCCCATTCTCTTGCCCACATCTAGGGCATATACTGTCTGCTCACATTCCCATGGTGTAGAGTAGCTCTAGTGTCCTGTACACTCTGTGTAGTAAATATATTTGAGACAGCCTTTTGACTTTCAGACACAGACAATCTAGATGAGAGTGACTCTTCAGGTGGATGGGCCTGTGGCAGAAACAATAAGTAGACCTAGTCTACTTTGACTCAGATGCCAACAAGGTGGAGGTGGAATACTGCTATTTGCTAGTACAGTTCAAAATTAGATAGTCCATCCTTTTCAGGTTGAAGGTGGATTAAAAGTCAACTGCCAAAGCTACTGCTAGTTTTTGGAAGGCACTTTCCTCACACAGTGATAATTGATAAAGACTAATGATGGGCGAATCATAAATTACTCGGAATCGCTTGACTCTAGCGAGTCCGAGCCCGGGACTCGCTACTCATTGCGAGTCTAGCGAGTCCAATGTTAATGAATGGGGAAACGAGTAATAGCGAGTAATGTGCGATTTACAAATTGCAGATGTGTCTCGGAAGCTTCAGGCTCTATCTGCTAGGACTCGGTACTCTGCGAGTTTCCCAGCATTTACTCGCACGAGTCCAATGCAAATCAATGGCAATCCTAGTTTTGTCAGAGACGCTGACAAAACTAGGATTGCCATTGTCTTGCATTGGACTCGCTACTGTGCCAGTGATAGCAGGGAAACTCGCAGAGTAAGAGCTGTCTGCTCAGTGCAGCTCCAGGGTCCTACAGCCCGCCTGCTGCCTGATGTAGCAGAGCTGAGATTGTTCTCAGTCTGCTCATTCCCTGTGCATAGACATCTATATCTATGCACAGGGGATGTAGCAGAGAGGACATCGCGTTTTGAACTACGTCGGACGGAAGAGGATTTTTTTAATTAATGATGGAGTCCCTAATGGCTTTTTTTTTTTTATTTCTAATAAAAAATTTTCTCTGTGTTGTGTTTTTTTTAACCCTTTATTGGAGATTCTTAGTGGCCGGGTCAAACCTGGCCTGACATTAAGAATCCCGGGCTTCAATGAACGCGCCATCTTCTGGGGCGGCTGCGGGCTGCAATTTGCAGCGGGGGGTGCCCAGAAAGCTTGGGCCTCCCTGCGCTGCGGATTCCAGCCCCCAGCTGCTTAGCTGTACCTGGCTAGACATAGAAATTGCGTGGATCCCCACGCATTTTTTTTTAATTATTTCATGAAATTCATGAAATAATAAAAAAAGAGGGCTCGCCTATATTCTTGTGTCCGGCCAGGTACAAATAGGCACCTGGGGGTTGGGGGCAGTCCGTCACTGCCTGCTGGATCTGGCTGGTTCCAGAAATATGGCGAAGCCTACGTAATTTTTTTTCTGAAAAATCAATAAAACAATCCTAAAAAAGGGACTGCATCTTTATTAACCCCTCGCCCATGGTCCAGGGGTTAATAAAGATGCAGTCCCTTTTATTTACATTGTTTTATGGATTTGTCAGAAAAAAATTTGATGTGGGCTTCGCCGTATTTCTGGAACCAGCCGGATCCAGCAGGCAGCGACGGGCTGCCCCCAACCCCCAGGTGCCTATTTGTACCTGGCCAGACACAAGAATATATGGGAGCCCTTTTTTTTTATTATTTCATGAAATAATAAAAAAAAAATGCTACATCCCCTGTGCATAAATATAGATGTCTATGCACAGGGAATGAGCAGACTGAGAACAATCTCAGCTCTGCTACATCTGGCAGCAGGAGGGCTCTAGGATCCTGGAGCTGCACAGAGCAGACAGCTCTTACTCTGCGAGTTTCCCTGCTATCACTGGCACAGTAGCGAGTCCAATGCAAGACAATGGCAATCCTAGTTTTGTCAGCGTCTCTGACAAAACTAGGATTGCCATTGATTTGCATTGGACTCGTGCGAGTAAACGCTGGGAAACTCGCAGAGTACCGAGCCCTGCGAGTCCCTTACTACTCGCCGAGTAACGAGTCCTAGCGAGTAGATTCGCCCATCCCTAATAAAGACTACACCTTCAAGACTTCTGTGCAGAACAATGCTCCATCGCATGCATCATGGTACTCCACTGCTTGGCTGCAGGTAAAAGCTGGAAACACTGTCCGAGTGACATATGAATAGTGTCTTAAAGGCTGTGGTTGGTGCAGTGCAAAAAGTTGATTGTCAACTGATTAAGGTAGGGCCAGTTCACATTTGGGCTCTGGTGCGATTGGCAGCATTGCACTAGCACAGGTGGTAGTGCAGTGCAAGTGCAGCCAAGCGCATCCGAGTGCAAATGAAGCGCATCATGCTAACGCCGCATGACGAGTTTCCGGCGCGTCTGGACTAGCACATTCGCTGTGACACAGCCGCTTTCACACTTGTGCTTCCGAGTTCCATCTGCCTGTGCTTGGCAATACAAGGTAATGGCGGCGTTAGCATGATGCGCTTCATTTGCGCTCCGATGCGCTTGGCTGCCCTTGCACTGCGTCACCACCTGTGCTAGCGCAATGCTGCCAAACGCGCCGGAGTGTAGGTGTGAACTGAGACAAACTGATAGATCCTATCGATGGATGGCTTAAGACTGTTCTTAATGTTGGTCACTGATATATTTTTTTTAAATGTCAGAAATCTATTTTTGTGCATTTTGTGTTGTTTGGTTATTATTCACACTTTAACAGATAAATATTGAGATGGAAAAAATAAGTTTTTCATTTTTTTGCATAGCAATTCTGCACACTAATAGTTGCCCAATAATTTTGCACACATAGATTTTCTCTTATAAAATGACAAAACCTCACTTTTGCTTTGTTCAGGTTTTAGGCGTAATTACCTTTTAAATTGATAAACAGTACTATAGTTGTCCAATAATAAAATGAATCACATCCCATCCAACTAGATTTGAATAGAAAAGACTCAGTTGGATTTGACTGCATGGGTGCATTTTTGGTATATTTATTTTTTATGCATTTTTACTGTGTTTTTTGACACCTTTTATCATAAGAATGCTTGTATAACCTTCCCCCAGCGAATTCTATGAGAATTCTAAATTGTTGCGCCAATCATGTTTTTTTTTTATTGTTTGCAGATTTGGAAATCATTTTTTGCTCAGAGAAAAAAGTGAGCACGTCATTTTTTTGCCACGTATTAGCAGCATTTGTTTGCCCTTCCTGCTTTGACAATAGTGAAAAAAATCAAGGCCAAAATCTGCACCAAAAACACCAAAGACGCACCAGATACGCACCAAAAATGCCTAAAAAACGCACCAAAAATGCTTTGTATATTCGGACCATTTTTCTGGAGCACCAAATACTCAGCGTCTGCCCATAGCCTGCTGATGCTAATGTTTGAGTGTGAAATTTTTCTGCAGCAAAAACGCTCCAAAACAGTACCCTGTTCCAGAAAAATGGTCCGAATAGGCAAAGAATTTTTGGTGTGTTTTTGATACATTTTTGTGCGTTTTTTTTTGTATTTTTGGTGCAAATTTTAATCTTGAGTTTTTTCACTATTAGGGTGCTTTCACCCGGATCCGGACAAAAAAGGGCATCGTTAGGCGGCACTTGCGGCACACTTGCGGCAAGCCCCATGCATTGTCAATGGGGCTCGCGGTAAGTGTGCGGCAAACGTGGCAAATGCGGTTTCGGCAGTTGTGGCAGATGTGGCCGCTAAAAAAAACACTGTCAGCAGCAGTTTTTTTCACAGCCGCATCTGCTGCAACTGCCGAAACCACACTTGCCCCGTCTGCTGCACACTTACCGCAAGCCCCATAGATAATACAAGGTGCTTGCTGCAATTAACCTTATTGTCTACATGGTCCATGCAGATATTGAATTCCGCACCACAGCTCTGGGATGTGACAGTGCTCACTAGAGTTGAGTAAATCAATTTAATGAAAATCAAAATTGATTTAAAATTTATTAGAAGTTTAGTTACACCAAAATCTGAATATTTTTTAATTTAGCCAAATCCAGCAAATCTGCAGCCAGTTAGCTAAAATGTACTTGGATTATAGATAGGAGTGAGCAAATATTAAAAACAAATTTTACATCTCCTTCTCTATCACGCTAGCCACTCATATTTTCTTCTATCTTCTGTGTTCTATATTTTATCTTCTATTTTCCTTCTGACTGGGTCTTCCATGATTTGCATTGCGCCCTAGTGAACAGGAGATCCGATTGCAAGGAAGATAGAACATAGTAGCTAAAAAAACAGAAGGTAAAAGACAGAGAAGTTGACTGAAAGGCCAAGGAGATGTATTGGGGTTTTAACCCTTTTCTAGCCAACTAACTTAATATTGAATTTATTATAATTTAATTTTCCCTATAAATTGAAAAAAATCTGCTCAAATTAAAATTCGGGAGTATGTTCAAATCTACTTAGGCTAGTTTCACACTGGCGTTTCTTTGAAACTGGGGACCTCCAGGAAAAATAATTATGCAACTGGATGCACCTATACCAGTATTATCAGTGATCCAGGCTCAAGGATCAGTGATAATACCAATGTGGGAGCAAAGAGTTGCTTCCAGTTGCCCCAAGGGAGCGTGTCATTTAGAACTGCGTTCTGGGCATATGCAGACCAAAATTCTGGATCCGGCGACCAGATTCAGCAGGATCTGTATTCCTCTGTGGATCAGGGTTACACAGAGCCCTAAACTCCTTCATGACCCATGACGTACCTGTACGTCATGGGTGGTGTCCCATGATTTGAGCTCACATCATTCACCCGACATCTCAGCTGATCTCATCAGCTGATATGTGGGGCTAACAGCACCGATCAGATCCGGGAACTGATCAGTGCTATTAGCCCTTTGGATCACACTGTCATTCACTGACAACGCGATCCAAAGGCGCCTGCAGCAGGGACTGCACCATTCCCAGCCTACATCAGAGATCCTGAGATAAGATGGCGGGATCTCCGGCTGTCACCTGATAGCGTGGGGTCCTGCAGTGACCCTGGAAGCTATCAGGGTTTGCTTTCTGTGAGTGATTGGCAAGCGCTGCCAACCACTCACAGTGATCATTTGTGCTATGTCTCGAGGTGCTGAAGCTCATCGGGACATGGCACAAGCAATCAGACCTTGCAGCACTGTAGCACTCTCTGGGGCAGTGTAAAATAAAGAATGAATTAAAAAATAAAGTTTTTAAAAATGTGAAAAAAAAACAAAAGTTGAAATCACCCCCCTTTTCCCATTTCAAAATAAAAGTATAAAAATAAAAAATACACATATTTGATATAGCCGCATTCAGAAATGCCCGATCTATCAAGATATAAAAATAATTAATTAGATATGTCTATAATGCCTGCGACCCCATTGACAGTCAGTGTGATGCCAGCCTCAGTCATACTATAACATACTTTTTGCATTAAATATTATTTGCTATGTATAAGCTTTTGCCACTCCCAGTAATATTCATGTCTCCCCATTCGATGTTCCATTATTATCAATGCCTTTCTAAGCCCAGGTAACTGGAACATCTTTTTTTAACTCTTCCTTGTTAAATCTACACTTCTTCTGAACTAATGAGGTCCATTATACATATCATCTATTTTACATCTGCATTTGAAAATTGAAAACGACCAAGAATCTACACGGTGAGGCTTCCATTGTACACTAATTAACCGGAGATGGAAATTTTAATACATAATAATCTGACATGGACAACTAAATCTCATTTAATAAATATAAATTAACATAATAGCTTCACATCAGATTAGATTGAAATGGTTTAGTTAATGAGGCAAAATATAAAAAATGACACATTTTATTATCAATGGGTCTGACATCGCATTAAAATATGTACTGTAATTTGCTTAATCCCTGTGCTTCCACCTCTGTCAGCAGTGGAGTTCAAATTGCTTCTGTAATACATTTCAAGTATAATAATTATGTTATTTTTTAACATATGCACATATTAATATGCTATGTGAAATTATTGTTCAAGCTTTATTCACAGAAACGGATTGTTAAAGGACTTACAATAAAAAGAGTCAATGCATAAATCACAAGAAGTGAAAGAAAGACGAGTTCCAGTAAACACAGACAATTCTGCCTATTCTGGTGGCTAAAGAACTATGTTTACTTTGTGGGACATCTGTGCTGGTGCCGGTCCTTCTTGTTTCTGTTCCCAGATGATGCCATGCTCTTGTTGTGGTTAGATGTCACTTCAGAGAGGAAGTAGAGTTGAACTCTAGTGTCACCTATGTTAAGTAGCAAATGCGACCCTTGGTTGTGGGCGACACGGGGCAACAAAGCTAGTCCTGTGTTTTCTGTGTGTAACGCCAGTCTGTTTCTCCCTTGTCTCCTCGGTCTTACTGTGCATTTTACTTTTCCGAGGCTAGGGTCACATTAGCGCCATGGATCTGCTAAAAGCTCATGTTTTTCATGGTGAAACGTGTGAAAAACGCATGTGTTAACGGATCCATAGGCACCAATGCAAAAAAACGCATGGTCAAAAGGCAACACTTTTGCGTTTTTGCTTCAGAATCAGGTGTTTTTGCAAAACCTCATGAGTTTTTTTTAACATGGGACCCTATGGGAAACGCATGAGTTAGCGCATGGTACATATATGCACCAGGCGTTAACGCTAGCGTTAATTTTGCCACAAAATGGTAATAGAAAAAAACGCCTGGCATTAACGCAGGCTTCCAAAAAAATTCCCTCCAAGTGTGACCCTAGCCTTACCCTATGGTCCTTGCCCTTATCAGTTGGGAAACCGTTGTCTTTTCTCATTAAGGATGCTGCTTGGCCCTGCTCAGCTGCATAGCTGTACGAGTGTTGTGAAGTGCTCTGCTGAGCTGCAGGACCATCCACATGTTCATTCCCTGGCTGCTCTTCTGAGAAGCTATCCACAGGTTGTGAGGTCCTCTGTTATGGTGCATGACTTTCCACGTGTGCCAGGCTTGAAGCCACTGTCAAATGCCCTATGCCTCAGTTCCTATGCTGGGTTCCTATTTTTGCCTAGGGTGCATGTGTGCCTTTAATTACTAGCTTCCTCTATCCTGTGTCTTGTGAATAAACCTCTGTTCATCTTCTGAAGTTGGAGTCCGGTGTTCAAGCTGAGAGTGAACTTCTCTGCTGTGTTCACATCACCCAGCTGCAGTCCACTCCTGAAGTGCCTGTGTCACTCAGCTCCAGTACGTGCCTGCTGGACTTGCACTACTCAGCTGTGCAAGCACTACCCAGCTCTGGGCTATTCCTGTTGTATCTATGTCACTCAGCTATGGTCCACTCCTGTGGTGTTTGAACCATCTTCCTTGGGTCCATTCCAGCCATTGTCTGATGTCTGGAGTTTGATGACTGCTGCCTGGTGCCTAGAGCTGTGTCTTATTTTCGGTATCGAAGGACTACTGCCTAGAGCCATGTCCGATGTCTGGTGTTTCTGCCTGGAGCCGTGTCCAATGTCCATAGCCCAGTGACGGCTGCTTGGTGCCTGGAGCCATGTCCAATGTTTGGAGTTCAAAGACTGCTGCCTGGTGCCTGGAGCCATTTCTGCGGTCTGAAGTTCAATGATTGCTGCCCAGTGTCCACATGCCTGCCTGTCTCTTGATGTTCACTGCCTAGAGCCATGTTCGATGTCCGAAGTCTAGATGTCCAGTCAGAGTTCCTGGTCATCCAGTCCCTGTTCTTGAGTTGGTCCTGCTTGTGTTCTTGGAGGGCTCCTTCTCTGAGTTCCTGGGGATTCTCAAGCCTTATATATTGGTGAGGGCTCTGCCTGAGTTTCCTGGGTCTGACCAAGTGGTGTCCAAAGCTATCCTGGCGGTGTTCCTGGACCTGTACTCTCTGTGTTTCACCTGTGTCCAGATGTCCAGCCTATTCCCTGGGGCCATCCAGTAATGTTGACAGCTTGAGGTTGGTGTCTGATGTACTCCAGCTGTGCCAGTGCTACACCTGAGTTAGAGGTTCTCCTGATATGCCCATGCCAGATGACCCTGGACAGCCCCAACCTGTTTTGACCTTCTGCCATGCCATTGCCTGATGTCTGCCAAACTGAGATGTTTCTCTTACCTGATGTGTGGAATTGGGTGCCTGGCATTATCTGTTATGCTTGTATCATTTACTGTGAACCCTATTATGTTAAATAAAATTTATTATCTAAATCTGAAGTTGTGCTGTGTCTTCTAGTCCTGCATTGCACTACCTTGCCCACTTGATCAGCTGCCACAGACCTGGTCGCTGTCCTTCCCTAGTCTGGGAAGGCCCAGGTCCTCCCTATGATCTAGTGGGTCCACATTCCACTACCACCTTGGACGCACGCCCCATGTCGCTGTTGGCCTGGAGGCGTAGAAGCATAAACAAAGCCATTCATAACACTGTGAATTGTAGTTGCAGACAGGCTTGCAGCTTGGTAGTTAATTTTGTAGGTGTTTGCCCCCTGCTGTATAGGCTTAGTTGGGCTACTGAAATTTTGCTTTTCACTGCAAGTATAGATCATCTTTCTCTGGTTTAGTGCTATGTGTTCAGCCCTTGCTTAGTCTATTTGTATTATTGTTGTCTGGATTTAACTCATATTTTGACTATTTTTCAGCCCTCTGGTTTTTTTTGTATTTGTGACCTCCTTTTTTGGACATGAAAAGACCAAATGTTGAAAAGAACAAAAAAATCTCTGACTGTAACTTTTTTCAGCTGCACACTATTAAAAGCAAAAAAAACCACACTTTTTTTAATGAATTGCTGTAACACCAGGGGTGACGCTCTTGCACCACCTCACTTTCTCCTCATAGCATGGTCACCACCACTCTCACCTTCCTAGCTTTTGTTTGCTTGCCTCAGCCATGGCTCCTATCCCAGCCATAGGGCCTGCTGTCTTTTGGGTCGGTGCATGTCTCCTGGGAGCACCCTTAGGGTACCTCTTGCATCCTAAGGGTATGTTCACACACGTAAGGTTTTGCTGCAGCAAAAACACAGCAAAACCTTAGTGGGTGTGTCTAGATTTCTCCTGACTCCAGATTATTTGGCAGGAGAAATGTTGCATTTTCTGGTGAATTTTTTATGCTTGTTTTTTGTGCATTTTTGGAAGCTGCATTTTTTCTGCTTTTTGGCCATAGAACCATGCCAAAAACACAGAAAACAATTGACACGCTCATTCTTTCAAAAACGCACCAAAACCAGGGGTGTTTACACTTTCTGCAGAGAACAAAAAACAATATGTGTGAACAGGTTTCCTTGAATCACATAAGTTTTGCTGAGAACCAAAAATGCAGGGTTAGATTAGCATAAAATCAAGGCAAAATCGGGCCTCAAAAATGCAGTAAAAGTGCACTGTGTGAACATAGCCTAAAGTAGCAGCATGCTTAATTAGGACAAGCCTCTAGCCTATTGCTGGGAGGCATTAGGTATTTAGGGCATCCCGTCACATTGAGAGGCAACTTTGCAACAAGGTTCATGATCCTACACAACTGCCTGTAACGTGTATCCTGTGACTTATATCTTGTACTCAGTGTCTTGTATCCATATCCTGTACTAATGTTCAGTAGGTTTTGTCCAGTGTTTGTTACCAGCACCAGGTCATCCTGCTCGTTTCTGCACCAGTGCCTGAACCAACGTAGTCCATAACCTGGAACCTGAGCCTGTCCAGCTTGCATCATCCATCCTGTTGGTACTGGTGTCCAGGCTCTCTTCAGCTAGTGGTCCAGCTCTCTCTATCTACCAAATCAGTGCATGGATCCCTCATCCTTTGGGGTTCAACTGCTACGATACTGAGAGTTTCCTTGAAGTGGTACCTGGTGGCTACCTATAGCAGCAAGCCTATCTTCACCATCAGAGTTTCCAGTGAAGAACCAGGTAGTCACTTAACTACCTTCCTTCAAGAGGAGCCCGTTCTTGTGGCACAGTGGGTTCACACCCATGTGCGTGACATCTGCCAGTGAGTTTATGTATTCATGGGAACCCAGGCTGTGGTCATTGTAGGAAAAATGTGAAGATACCAAGTTGTCAGATCACACAGTCATGTGGTAAATAATCTCAGGTAGGAAGTGTTGGTGACACAAGAAATGGGATCCCCAACTTTCTAGGACTTGGATATCATCTGACATTAAAGGGAATCTGTCAGCAGGTTTTTGCTACATAATCTGATCATGGCATGCTGTAAGGGATAACACACCGATTTCAGCTATGCATCTCTTATTGCACTATATTATTATTTACCAGCTAAGTTTGGTTTAGCACCAGTAGCTTATCACTTTTCGGATACAGCATTATGTGAGCCCAAGTCCAACATATTCCCTGCTAATTAGCAGCTCACTGTCTATAGACATTGTATAAAAAGAGCCTGGTGTGGGCAGGGGCAGCTCTTTAACCGCCGCTGCATTGCTAAATCTAAAAAAAAATATTTTGTCAGAACCACTGCATCCAGCAAATTAAATGATTCATTGTTGGATTCTAGTCTTCCAGCCTACATCATGCTGATCTAAGATGAGGTAGCTAAAACAGCTGACTGATTTCATTTAATGCAGACATAAATAATAATCTGTAAGGGGTCTCAGCTACAAGATACACATCTATTAGCTTAATGACAAAGGTAAATTGTATTGATAGAATTATACTTTTAATTTAATTTTGGGTAAAGAAAGAGAAAGCACAATATTATCTTATCTGTGGTACTAGGTGACTCCTGGGAAATAGGTAAAGTTCACCTGAGAGGATTGTGTCAGACACAACCACTAGAAAAGACCTCGAGGAGACAGCTGCAGCATCCCCAGTATTGCAGATACTTGAATTTTTGCAGGACAGAGTGGAACAGCTGTAAAGCTGCGCTGCTGTGCAATAAAGACAGAAGTTGGATCTTCAAAGGATGTGATTTATTTGACGCGTTTCACAGTAAGGTCCTTTTCACATCAGCGTTTTATCTGAATTGTGGCAGATCCGGCAGATTTACCGCATCTGCCGCGTAACGGGCGCACTTTCGGCACACTTGCGGCAAGCCCCATTCATTCTCTATGGGGCTTGCTGTCAGGTGCGGCAAGTGTGGTTTGCCAGATCCAGCACTTGCATCGGGTCAAAAAAACACAGCTAGCAGCATTTTTTCCCTGCATCGCAAGTGCCAGATCTGCCGGATCCGGTAAACAGCACCTGACCGCAAGCCCCATAGAGAATGAATGAGGCTTGCCGCAAGTGTGCCACAAGTGCGACTATTACACGGCAGATGCGGTAAATCTGCCGGATCTGCCGCAATTCAACAAAAACGCTGGTGTGAAAGAGGCCTAACCCTGCTTCATAATGAACAGCACATTTGACGTTCACAAATGCAAGGATCCTGATGAAGGAGGATTACTTTGAAATGCATCAAATAAATCCTATCCATCTTTTTTGCACAGCAGTACAGCTTTTAACCCATTAGTATTATTTAATCTCAGGTCAAGCAGTTTTGCGGTAACTAATCTGACGCAGGTAGTATGAATTGAAATTGCAGTTATAAATATTGCCTTAAGTGACCCAAGTAAAATAATACATTTTCATTCATTTGAAAGAAATTCCACTTTATTATATACAACATCTCACATGGGTTTCATCAATTTAAAGTTAGATGTAGATTGAGGCTTCATTTATAACATTTTTATTTTCAAATATTATTAAAATGTTTTACCTTTTACTGGTGTTGTACATGATAATAGTGGATCATAAATCTGTAAAGCATGCTATTTTCTCTTAACATTTCTCAATAAAATTGCCAACTAAAGAAATACTAATTAAAATGGGTGCAGTAAGATAAAAAAGAAAGTAAGAATATTCTAATTTGAAAAAACTAAACTTTGACTTGAAAAATAAACAAAATGTTAAAGAGTTATGTTCCAATTGCAATTTCATCCATTCAGTCGTATTTGACTATTGGATACCATGTGAACCATTGTCCTCCAAGCTTCTCTGTTTGTCACACCATCCTTCAGTTTTCTAATGCTCATTCTTGTTTGCAATGATGGTGTCCAGCCAATGAGTCTTAGGTGTTCAACGACCTCTACTGCTACTGACCATACCAAAGCATCATGTCCTTCTTGAGGGAATTTGCTTTCATCACATGGCTGAAGTATGGTGCTCCACCAGTCTAGTCACCATAAAGGGGTACTGCAGTCAATAACACACACCCTAGGACCCAGGCGATCATGGGCGAACCCAAGGGGAGGGCCCAGTTAACAAAGGGGACAAGGGAAGACCAGAAAGTGGGAAGTTAGTCATGAGTGAGTAGTTAGTAAGTGAGTGAGTGAGTCATGAGTGAGAGGGTGACAGAGGTGAAAGCCAAGTGTGCAGGCGAGCACAGAGAGAGAACCCCAGGGGCACAGGCGGAGTGAGAAAAGCCTGGGCACCCATAACCGGGACTAAGATAGGCGGATGGAGGGGTTGGTGAAGAACCAGGAAACCGGCCCTGAGCGTAGCACGGACGCTGGAAGCCAGGACCACCAAACCAGAGGCCACGCAATCTCCAAGACTTTTGGCCGCAACCTGACACACCAGCTGAGAAGGCAGCCAAACTAGGGTCAGTGATCAGGTACCAGTCGCCTGACAGAACTCGTGGCTGCTAGATCGGGGCATTGCGTGCTGAGTCGCTAACAGGAGAGGCGAAGAGGTAGCACTGTGAGAGTGAACAGAGAGGCACACAAAGTGGTCCGGGGCAAGAAAACCCAATTCCTTGCGGACAGACCAGATTGAACTTGGTAGAGAGAAGCACCCAGTGGCAAATTGCAAGTAAAGTGAGTAAACCGGGTGCAAAATTCCAACACCGTGTGAGACTCTGCTATTCCCCACCTGCAGAGCCGCCGAATGCCACAGGTGACAAGGTAAAGAGGCTTAGCATGAATCCGGCCTGAAAAAGCCAACACAATTACACACATCTGCCACATGGTTCCCACTTCACCTACCGTGAGCAATGGCATCAGGCTGCCATACCAACAACCCCGTAGGTCTGATCAGCAGCGTCGGGATGAAACTCTATCAGGGACCAAGTGTCTTTCGGTCCGCGCCGCTGCTCCAATGAGTATAAAAAAACACTGGAGTGCTTTGAAACAAGATATCTTCAGCTTTATTTTCCAACGCGTTTCGGAGCTAACACCCAGCTCCTTCCTCAGGGAAAGGTCATTCCCTGAGGAAGGAGCTGGGTGTTAGCTCCGAAACGCGTTGGAAAATAAAGCTGAAGATATCTTGTTTCAAAGCACTCCAGTGTTTTTTGATACTCATTGGAGCAGCGGCGCGGACCGAAAGACACTTGGTCCCTGATAGAGTTTCACCCCCACGTTGTGGAAGTGTGGTCCCGGCTGCGGCTGCTGTGTTTGAGCGATCAAGCTAGTTGTGGGCTTCACAACTAAATCAGGTGAGCAGTTTTCATACTGTATGAGATTTGATTCCTATTGAGGATAAGACCCTATGGCAATTCTCATTTTATAGATATAGTGATCAGCAGCGTCGGTCCATACTGATTAAAAACCGTGGGTGGCATCATGAACATGTACTCAATCCCCTATGAACTCTATACCCATCCTACACTCCTTAACCCACTACTTCCAGCCAGAGCACTGACTTCCCAGGGGTCACGGAAGCCGGGTCTTGACCCCTGTGACTCTCCCTGCAGAACTCATAGCCCATTTCCGAGTACCCCAAGGCCATGAGAATCGGCGAGTCAGAAGTAGGACAGTTTCTGTTTGATGCATTTTCCTACCAGGGACATCTGTGGATTGACACATTCCAGAAAAGCCTTATGTGTGATCATGGCTGTCCACATTATTTGTAGCAGTTTCCTCCTGCACCACAGTTTGAAGAAATCAATCTTTCTTTGATCACCCTTTGTCAAGGTCCACGTCTCGCACTCGTACAATGCTATTCGGAATGCAATGGCTGTAATCAATCTTCATTTGTGATCAAGACGTCTTTGCACTTCCACAATTGCTCCAAAGAGTAATGTTACCCAATACTAGTTAATTTTGGAAGCAGTAAGCCAGGTCTTTTTATGGCTATGTTCACACACAATTTGCGTCTTTTTTAGCACTCTTAAAAGCACTTGCGTTTTTTTAAGAGTGCTAAAAAATGTCCCTTGTGTGTCTGAAAGGATTTGCCACGTTTTTGGACTTAGTCATTTTTTCACCAAAAACGCAGGCAAAAACGCAAGCGTTAACGCAGGGTGCATAAATGTGCCTTTTAAAAATGCATGTGTTTCCCATAGGGCCCCCATGTTAAAAAAAACGCATGTGCGTTTTTCAAAAACGCATGCATTTTTTTAACATGGGCCCCTATGGGAAACGCATGCGTTTTTGAATGGCACTAAAAGGTACTAATGTACCATGCGTTTTTGCATGCGTTTCCCTTAGGGCCCCATGTTAAAAAAACGCATGCGTTTTTGGAAAAACGCACATGCGTTTTTTTACAGCACCCAAAAACGCTGCATGCAGTGTTTTTTGGACAAGGGTAAAAAACGCAAATGGAGCTGAAAAACGCAGCTACACTCAAATGTACCCTGCGTTAACGCACCTGAGTTTTTTTTAACAGCCCAAAAACGCAGAGATGGTCAAAAAAACGCATGTGTGTGAACATGGCCTATGCTTTGAATTAAGGTTCGGATACTGGTATGGCAGAAAATGTTGTTAAATGCTTTTTATAACCCCCTAGTAGATTATTCACTTATAAAGAATATGTTGCCTTTTTATGATCGTGTTGCTTTTAGAATTACGAAGTGTTGAGTTAAGACATAAAGCTACTTATTGAATTACAATAGAATCACAAAATATGAATAAACACAAAGGAAAAAAAGAAGTGTGTGGCTCAGATTTTTTTTATTGAAACACATAACATAGTAACATATCAGATAAAAGGATAATTATACAGCACTCTGGCAAACCAACTGCACAAATCAGGTGGAAGGGATGCATAATAATTTAGAGGTTATCAGTGCATTAGTGCCTCATCAAGTAGTATGCTATTTAAGGTTTTCACACTACAGCCCCTCCACCAGCAATAGGTCAACTCAGCCCCTCCTGGACCCAGGACAGGTGGTGCAACTCTCAAGGGAGCAGCAGGAATTGCAATTGATAAGACAGAAGAAATGGATCAGCACTAACCGGTCTAGATTTTTATTTCTAAATCACCGGGACAAATTCATAGTTGACAGTGAGAAATAGGAGGGAGAGGGAGTGTGTACAGAAAGCATGAGACTACAGCACCGTTTCACCCCACACAGGTGCTTCAACTGGTCCACCGTTTAAACCCTGTGTGGTGAGAAACAGCACCATAGTCTCGTGCTCTCTGCAACAAACATTTTTATGCAGAGCAATAAAACCCCAATGGCCATGTGAATTATGACATGAAATCCCACTTGTATTATACACATATCAAGACAAAAAAATTCTTACCCATCAAGTAATACACCTGTACCTAGTTGGCAGAACTGAAGAATAGCCCCAATGCGCATTTCATGTCTTAATAGCACTGCTTCTTCTGGAGAAAATGTAGCAATGGCGCTAAAAGGGTACTATTCTTAAAGTCTGGCAATTAGGTACAGGTGTATTATTTGATGTTTAAGACTCTTTTTGTCTTGATCTGTGTATCATAAAGATGGGATTTGATGTCATAATCCACATGACCTTTGTCTGTATAAACATTTTGTACCTCAATTGATATACTACTTGAGGTATTAAAGATAATCTGTCAGAGAATCTGTCAGAAAATCCTCTGTAAACTACAAATAAAGAGATTCGTTCCATCTGTGAATCACAGTGAGTGATCACTTAGTTCTTAGCTGTACACTCCCCACGGAATTAATACTCATTTAGTAACAACACTGCACTTTACTGCCATCTGTGAACATACAACCAAAGCAGTGGAAATCATTCATATGGAGGGCCGTATCCTTCTGTCTCTGCTCTCATTGTATGCAAAACAAATGTTCAAATTAACACTCATAATCTCTCACAAACAACATGGCTTCTGCTCAGAGCAACAAATGGAGGAGATTGCCTTACCTACATGAGCTGATGCATGCCTGCCATCTGACCCTACGTCCCCCTTCCAATGAGAGCAGAACAGCAAAATGAAAATGAAACTAGCAGTGAGACTCTGAGCACAGAGGGAGGGAATGTCAGCCTGGGAAGGAGAGAATACACGTTAACACATACTGTAGACTACTCAGCAGTAATAGTAATGGAATGGATGAGTGAAGACATCTGCCTGCTGGGTATAAAGATGTATATAGTAAAAGAACTACAAAGGGTACAGGAAGGATTTTTACATGTTTAAAGATCTGCCCAGGCACTATTCAAGGATACTATTATTATCATACTAAAAATGACCTGTAGAGTCCTGTTAAAGTGAATCTTCCAGCAGGATTTCGTTATGTAAGCTGAGGACAGCATGCTGTAAGAGTTAGAAAACCAAATGCAACTGTGCTTCTCTTATCTGTATACCTGCAATAGTTTATGTAAACTAAACATTAAACTTAACATTGCAGGACCAGAAACTCAGGAGCAAGGCAGTCTGACACACCCTCTAATGTGGTTGACACCTCACAGTCAATGACCAATTTGTATTACGAGCCTGGTGTGGCAGGGGCATCTCTCCCAGCTCTGCTGTGTTCCTGAAACTAATTACTTAGATTGAGTCAGAACCGTTTCAGCCACTAAACTATTTGACACATCGTTTCATTCAGGGTTTCTTTGCCTTACGTTTAACACACTGCTAACCTCTATATTATTATTACTATATACCCCTTCCACCTGATTTGTGTACTTAATTTGCCGGGGTGCTGCACAATCATCGTCCACAATACTTTATTTCATACATAACAACTTTATGTGTTTTAATAAAATTAGTTCTTTTTAGCCATACATTCCTATTGACTTTTGCGTTTATTTATATTCTATTTCATGGGTTTTCTAAGGGGATCTGATTATTCATTGGAATTAAATATATCCCTTTAATCCAGGGGCGGGGAACCATTTTTCTACAATCCTTCGGAGACCGTACAAAATTACCAACTTGAAAATTACCCGCTATATTTGGTTAAACAATCAACTCACCCCCACCGTGTCGGCTGGAGCTGCATCTATTTGGCATGGGTGATATTGGTTATGTTGCTTCTCAACTGCTTTTCCAGGTTTGCTAGAGCCCCAGACATCACAGGAGAGGCTGAGAGCATATACTTCACAGGGTGAAGCCAAGGGCCAAGGCTGGGACCTAGAGATCACAGAAACGTCTGGCAGCTTATACCTCACTTGGGAGGCCAAGGCTAGGGCATAGAGATCACTGGAGAGCTGGGTTTAAAGGGCAGATAGTTGGCAAAACATGTCTGCCAGCCTGAGCACTGCGGTCCCCAGAAATCTGCCCGAGGGCCACAAAAAAGTCATTGAGGGCTGCATGCGGCCCTCGGACCTGAGGTTCCCCACTCCTGCTTTAATCTATCAACATGTGTTTATGGGATTTCTTGTTATTTCTCCAATAATGCCACAAGTAGATTTATAAAAAATTCACCTTACAAACAAAGACGTGGAAACGCTATGAGGTTATGCCTTGTCATGTCATAGGTGTCTGGGTGTCAGGAATAACTCACTTTAAACATGGTTAAAAATATAAATGCTTGGGAAAACCTAGAAATGATACCAAGATATCAAGTCATACAGAAATATAAATCAGATTGTAAGAATTGATGATTGAGCAATTTATGAAAAACTTATCGATCAGCTATTTTTAAAGACTCATGCCTGAAGCTAAAGACGAGGAACGGAGACCCTTGGGAACTAATTTAACAGCATTTCTACAATAGTAGGGAGGAAGAACATTTTGCCTGAGGCACGAAGCTGAGGCGGCTGAGAGGCAACGAGCTTTAATGTTAAAAATACGTTATTTCATTATTAGTGTTGTAATTTTAAAGGAAATATAAATAGCCTAACACTGATGAAACCATCCCACTTACTGACCCCAAAAAGTGAAGAACTCACGATATTATGTGTATTTTAATATTAATATTTC